>CM060635.1:5640145-6240145 GCA_030578275.1 Meda fulgida
AGGTGCTTGTTATGAGCGTGAATAACCCCAAAACTCACGCTGCTGTTTCTTTATGGAGTTGTGTGTTTTTTTCTGCGTGATTGACAGTCATGTGGTTTGGGACAGAGGAGCCAGCTGAGGTTTGGCAGTCTGCTGTGGTTTCTCCTCCATTTAATGACCCGATTCCTTGCCTATGTGCTTGCATTGACAAAGCCATGGCCAGGACAGAATCAGGCTATATCTGCTCACTGGTAATTGGATGGGAAAAAGCAAAGAGGTTCCTGGGGAAAATGACGTCATCACTCTGAGGAGGTGTGTTCTGTTATTTATGGTGCCGGTGTTTTTTGTTGTGCCGGTCAACATCATTTCGATGCAGCTGTTTGCCACGGTCAGCTTTTCTTTCTTTTAATACATTCACAGCCTTAGGCGGTGTGGACCAACTACCACCAACCCAAAAATAGATATAAATGCACTGTTTTTTGTTGTTGTTTTGTTTTTGCCTTTGAGTGTGTTTTCTTTCCCTTTATTTTGTTCCCAACCTGTATAAATGTACTTTCCTTTTTTGAAAAACACAGAGAGGTGATCAGAGATGGTTGTCACATTTTTTTATTATATTTCTTTTGAACATTTATTGCGGAGATAATAATAATAAAATGTATAAAAACAAATATATATGTAAGGGTGTGTGTGTGTGTGTGTGTGTGTGTGTGTGTGTATATATATATATATATATATATGTCACGGTGTGGTGAGTAAGGACGGCAGGCTGAGGCAAAGAGCTCCAATATAAACGATTTAATCTAGAAACAAAACCAGGAACAGGCAGGAATACAGGCAGGATACACATAAACACCTATGCATATACAAACAGTACATATGCATTGACTAAACAAGAACCGACACAGACAGACTGACCAGAGAGAACTAAATACAGATACAAACGAGGTGTTGACAGGTGACACAGATGATTAAGACGAAGAACAGGTGGATGATTGAGGGAGTGAATTCAGGTGTGCAGACAAGGAGGATTCTGGGAAGTGAAGTGCAGACAAGGACAGACAGGTGCAGACGAGGACTGTGACATTACTCCCCCCTCCCGGTAGGCGTGACCTCACGCCGTAGAACAGGGGTGGGAGGGTGGGCATCCTGGAGTCCGTGACAGGAAGGCGGACCAGGTGCAGGAGGACGGACTCCAGGATGGAACAGACGGCCATGGCGGAGCAGGACGTGGGCGCGGCCATGGCGGAGCAGGACGTGGGCGCGGCCATGGCGGAGCAGGACGTGGGCGCGGCCATGGCGGAGCAGGACGTGGGCGCGGCCATGGCGGAGCAGGACGTGGGCGCGGCCATGGCGGAGCAGGACGTGGGCGCGGCCATGGCGGAGCAGGACGTGGGCGCGGCCATGGCGGAGCAGGACGTGGGCGCGGCCAGGGCGGAGCAGACGAACCCTCGGGCGGCCAGGGCGGAGCAGACGAACCCTCGGGCGGCCACGGCGGTGCGGACCCCTCGGGCGGCCAGGGCGGTGAGGACCCCTCGGGCGGCCACGGCGGTGAGGACCCCTCGGGCGGCCAGGGCGGTGAGGTCCCCTCGGGCGGCCAGGGCGGTGAGGTCCCCTCGGGCGGCCAGGGCGGTGAGGTCCCCTCGGGCGGCCACGGCGGTGAGGACCCCTCGGGCGGCCACGGCGGTGAGGACCCCTCGGGCGGCCACGGCGGTGAGGACCCCTCGGGCGGCCACGGCGGTGAGGACCCCTCGGGCGGCCACGGCGGTGAGGACCCCTCGGGCGGCCACGGCGGTGAGGACCCCTCGGGCGGCCACGGCGGAGCCGGACGAGGCGAAGGCCTATGGCCCCCCCCCAAAAAATACTTGGGGAAATCCACGGGTTCGCTTGACTCGGGATTCGCGTCACCACTTGACTCGGGATTCGCGTCACCACTTGACTCGGGATTCGCGTCACCACTTGACTCGGGATTCGCGTCACCACTTGACTCGGGATTCGCGTCACCACTTGACTCGGGATTCGCGTCACCACTTGACTCGGGATTCGCGTCACCACTTGACTCGGGATTCGCGTCACCACTTGACTCGGGATTCGCGTCACCACTTGACTCGGGATTCGCGTCACCACTTGACTCGGGATTCGCGTCACCACTTGACTCGGGATTCGCGTCACCACTTGACTCGGGATTCGCGTCACCACTTGACTCGGGATTCGCTTCACCACTTGACTCGGGATTCGCTTCACCACTTGACTCGGGATTCGCTTCACCACTTGACTCGGGATTCGCTTCACCACTTGACTCGGGATTCGCTTCACCACTTGACTCGGGATTCGCTTCACCTGACTCGGGACTCGGTTCACCTGACTCGGGACTCGGTTCACCTGACTCGGGACTCGGTTCACTTGACTCGGGATTCGGTTCACTTGACTCGGGATTCGGTTCACTTGACTCGGTTCACTTGACTCGGGACTCGGTTCACTTGACTCGGGACTCGGTTCACTTGACTCGGGACTCGGTTCACTTGACTCGGGACTCGGTTCACTTGACTCGGGACTCGGTTCACTTGACTCGGGACTCGGTTCACTTGACTCGGGACTCGGTTCACTTGACTCGGGACTCGGTTCACTTGACTCGGTTCACTTGACTCGGGACTCGGTTCACTTGACTCGGGACTCGGTTCACTTGACTCGGGACTCGGTTCACTTGACTCGGGACTCGGTTCACTTGACTCGGGACTCGGTTCACTTGACTCGGGACTCGGTTCACTTGACTCGGGACTCGGTTCACTTGACTCGGGGTGGCTGACATGAAGCCCTGTGCTGGACGGGACCAGCGGCGAAGAGGGCTTGGTGCTGGACGGGACCAGCGGCGAAGAGGGCTTGGTGCTGGACGGGACCAGCGGCGAAGAGGGCTTGGTGCTGGACGGGACCAGCGGCGAAGAGGGCTTGGTGCTGGACGGGACCAGCGGCGAAGAGGGCTTGGTGCTGGACGGGACCAGCGGCGAAGAGGGCTTGGTGCTGGACGGGACCAGCGGCGAAGAGGGCTTGGTGCTGGACGGGACCAGCGGCGAAGAGGGCTTGGTGCTGGACGGGACCAGCGGCGAAGAGGGCTTGGTGCTGGACGGGACCAGCGGCGAAGAGGGCTTGGTGCTGGACGGGACCAGCGGCGAAGAGGGCTTGGTGCTGGACGGGACCAGCGGCGAAGAGGGCTTGGTGCTGGACGGGACCAGCGGCGAAGAGGGCTTGGTGCTGGACGGGACCAGCGGCGAAGAGGGCTTGGTGCTGGACGGGACCAGCGGCGAAGAGGGCTTGGTGCTGGACGGGACCAGCGGCGAAGAGGGCTCGGTGCTGGACGGGACCAGCGGTGAAAAGGATTCGGCTGGACTGGCGCCGCGCCCAATGGTGAACGGAGAACCGTTATGCCACAGCACCCACTCGATGTAAGCCTCGAGATTCCCTCGAGGCCCATCTCCAGGCAGGCGTGCTCTGGTCTCATCATTGAGACCTGCCCGGAAAAACCCACAGAGGCTGGTGTCATCGTAATGGACGTGGGGAACCAAGTCCAAAAACCTCTGTGTGTGGGCCTCGAGGGACTGGTCCTCCTGGGCCAGAAGGAGGATGTCCATTGCTGCCCACTCCATCTTTTTAAGGTCGGTTCTTCTGTCACGGTGTGGTGAGTAAGGACGGCAGGCTGAGGCAAAGAGCTCCAATATAAACGATTTAATCTAGAAACAAAACCAGGAACAGGCAGGATACACATAAACACCTATGCATATACAAACAGTACATATGCATTGACTAAACAAGAACCGACACAGACAGACTGACCAGAGAGAACTAAATACAGATACAAACGAGGTGTTGACAGGTGACACAGATGATTAAGACGAAGAACAGGTGGATGATTGAGGGAGTGAATTCAGGTGTGCAGACAAGGAGGATTCTGGGAAGTGAAGTGCAGACAAGGACAGACAGGTGCAGACGAGGACTGTGACAATATATATATATATATATATATATATATATATATATATATTTATATTAGATACTCAAGATACTACTTTGAACACAACTGGGGCATGTTGTCACAATATGTGGGGTAGGTTTTCATGAAACCGGAAATTAAGAATGCACTTGGTCGATAACAGAAAATAAATAATAAATTAAATATTATATTAACCCTAACCATATATGTATAAATGTATATATATGCGTGTGTTTGGGGTAGTTCTTAAGTCAAATTTGAAAAGTAAAACCAAAGTTATGATGAATCACAAAATGAGCAATAATTTGAAAAAGTTGCTGACAAGTTGCGTCAATTTTACAAAATTGTACAAAGTACACAGAATTTTATTGTTTAATTGAATCTTGCCCTATTGTATTGCAAATGTTGTATTGTGTTTATTAAAATACAAAATTTTATAATACTTGAATTATAGCATAAATTTAAATGATACAATTTGCTAAAGTTATCTCAATTTGAGACTTTCAATGTAGGTATTAAAAAAACATTGCTAGAGAAAAACAAACATTTGTTGTCATTTTGACTCAAAATTCCATTTTGTCCCATACAATCCACAGCTTATATCTTATATAATGTCAGAGAGAGAAAAATCCCGCTGGTCCATCTGTTCTCATTGTGCAGCAGTCTCAGTGCTGTTTTAATGTCACAGTGTATAAAGTTCATCTTCTGCCTGTCTATGACTTTCTCCCTGTGGTCTTTTTATTGACAAGTACCAGATATTTTGTGACCAAACGAGTGGCTGTCAATGGCATTTACAGGACCCAACACAAGGCATTTCACTCGCTCCGAATTGATCTAGTGACTCAGCTTTACACGAGGGATAACCATAATTACGTGAACAAGATTCTGTATGCTTAATGCCTGTCACAAAACTATAGGGCGATCGTTGAGATTAAATGACTCAGAATGAGTCTTTATTAAATTTGAATCACCCTGTGAGTCAGGAGTCCATAATGATCATGTGTGACTCAAGCTCTGATGTCTTACTCTCCCTCAAATATGTTTATGTGTCAAAGACATTTTTAAACAGTAGATAGCTAAATTATGCTGCCTTGTAAAATACCTGGGTTTGACACAAATATAAGATTACAAATATCACAGATGGGACCTCCCAGAATGCAATGGCAAACGAGGTGATTTAGAAATAGATTTCATTATTGTGGATAAAAGCATCTGCTTATATTCAGGACATGCAATATGCATACATATAAATTAATTTAGCTTGTTAGAGTATGATCTTAGCAGCATGATAATGCCAGAGACGGTTGGAATAAACCATGAGTTTTTTATTGGGATGCACCGAAATGAAAATTCTGGGTCGAAAGTCAAAACCCAAAAAATTCTAAATGCGCAGAAACCGAAAACAAATAATAAATAAATAATCAATTAATTAAAAGAGGAGATGAGATGATCAATTCACATACGCCTGATCTGTCACGCCGTATTAAAGAGCGACGTTTATTGTTTGAATTTCATAATAAAATCGACTGAATTCTAAAGGTGAGACTTTGCTTCAAATTCAAAGTAACAAAGCACAAACGTTTTTTTTGCGATTACTGGATGGCAGATGCCTTACAAATATTTAGTGAAGCTTTGTTCACGCTTCAACAAAAAAACGGCACTGACTTAAAGATTTTAGATTGAAACCAAATCATTACCGATTAAAATCCAGAAATGGATATTGTCAGTCCAGAGCTTAGTGTCCACACAGCTGATATGTTTAACTGTTGTAGCGCATCCACGTTGTGTGGACAAGATAGAAAGTAAGAAAAATAGCTGTTTTGGCTGAAAATATTCGCTAGCCGAAATGTTGTTGCATCCCTATTTGTTATTGTAACAGATTTACAATTCTTCAGAAGCTCTGTTTTTGTTGCAGTTGAACTTAATGTCTTTTGTTGTTGCAACTCCATTAATGGAGTTATTGCGTATGTTGTGTGCTTCAAATCAGTCCTTTATGAAGGCTCATATGGGTTAGATGCCCATATTCACACTGACAGTGGCAAAGCAACCGCAACTCATTCATTTTCAATAAGAGTTGGTGATTTGAGGTGCTATGACAGCGACCCTTTCTGCTTCAGCATAGTGTAATGCAAAAGAGCAGTGATTAATAATAGCTAACCTTTTATTTCACTAGCCTCGGTTCTGGTATTTTTTCCATTAATTATATAGCTTCTCTCTTGTTACAGATTTAAAACTTAAATATGAACTATGACGTGTTTGAAAATCACTTAACATTGTGTTTTATGCGATTGAATTTCAGTATGTTTCTTGAGCAGCAAATCGTCATATTTGAATGATTTTTGAAGGATCATGTGACACTGAAGACTGGAGTAATGATGCTGAAAATTCAGCTTTGACATCACAGGAATAAATTATATTTTTAAATATATTAAAATTGAAAACAGTTATTTTATTTTGTAATAATATTTCACAATATTACTTTATTTTTGATCAAATAAATGCAGTCTGTGTGAGGATACGAGAGTTAAAAAAATATTAATTATCGTATAGACCCCAAACATGAATAATAGAGTAGAAATATATACATAAAAATGTGAAATAAAGGATGTATGTAGGGAGGCATACTCAATATGGCAGTTCATTCTTAAAAGGTTTAGGGTTAAAATCAGATTCTGTATAAATGAATGGGATTTTTACCTCCAGAACCCAACTCTTCGATAAATTAAGCGAATGTGCTCTGTGTCTTGATACAGGAACATCTACAGTGACTTGATGCTTTTTTTCACACAGCAGTAGTTTGTCAGTTCTCAAAGAATTCTGGGAATTCTTTTAAGTCGAATGACAAGTGAAACTTGGCAACCCACATTTAAGTGTAAAAACCATTCTTACAGAGCACTTACATTTCACGCTTGATATCTAACATATGAAATGGATCGCAGCTCAGCTAAATATGTCAGAACAGTTCCGAGTCCGACAGATCTGAATTCGAATGTCAGACACATTTTCCACTTTGCCCTTTTCCTCTTATGACCTGCCTAGATGTTTGCTCTCCGCCCTACATTAATGGTCCTGGTTCAAGTGATTCAGCACTTTAAAGGCTCTTGTCCAGAACAGATTGCATGCACATTTCGGCGTGCCCATTGTTTACCGGGCATGCAGTTGTGTGGGTTAAGGAAAGAGAAGAGAATGAAAAAGGGAATTGAGAATCTTTTTCCCTTTCTTTTAAGGCTCTTTGGTTCAAAGTGGTAGTTATGTTTTGTGAATCAGAGCAGGCAGTCTCGGGCCAAGTGAAAATAGCATGTCAAAGGAGATGATGTGACACCTGATGATGGATGGAGCTTTTTCTTTTTCTTTCTCTGCTGCCCCCCGACTGTGCCGCCATATTCTCGTTGGCTGCAACATGTTGGAAAAGGAAGATGAAATCAAATCGAAAAACCCATTTCGCCTCTGGTTCGTGTTTGCCAGTAGCATATTCCAAGTTTCTGCATGATCCCTGCAGTTTGGAATTAGTGGAGAATATTGTCTGTGCCAGGCAGAATCAGTGAACAGGTGGAGTTATTGGAATTTTTGATTCTGATTGAATTTGTATGCACACTGATATTCTCCGAAATGCCTTGGACTGTGAGGAGCTTCTTGCACTGAAATAGGACCACAGAGGTTATAATTCAGACACGAGGCACATGCGACAAGAGGCTGCGGGTTGTTTTGTTGTGACCTGTCTGCTTGTTTATAAATCATATGGGCATAAGGGAAGAATAGATCTGGCATATGAGATGATGTAACAGCATTATAGCTGAATGATATGATGAAATGATTAAACTGGCATATATCTGACATATGACATCCAACATATATAACTGACTGACAGTTAGAGGATCCAATGGAGTTACGAGGTTTTGTCACCAGCTCTTTTTTGATACTTTTCTTTAGTTAAAGTCCCCCAGCTGTAGTCAATAAGTTTATCCCTTAAAACTGTCCTTTGATCACCAAAATTACTTAAAGTTCTTCATGCCTTAAACCAGTGTTTCCCAACCGTGCTCCTGGAGGCACACCAACAGTGCACATTTTGGATGTCTCCCTTATCTGACCCATATATTTCTGGTCTTGGAGTCTTTACTTATGAGCTGATGAGCTGATTCAGGTGTGATTGATTAGGAAGAGTTGGAAAATGTGTAGCGTTGGTGTGCCTCCAGGACCAGGGTTGGGAAACACTGCCTTAAACTACAGCTTGAATGTAACTTGCTTCATTTACTCTAAGCAGAACCATGAATATGCAAATTAGCCCCGCCTCCACTGGTTTAGTTCAGCCAAATATGTTTGAACCATGAAACTCATACAGAAGAAGAAGTGGAAGAGCAATTATATAGGCTCGTCGATGTATACAAGTCGAGGTATCAGAATGGTAATGTGTTGTATGTATCGCTTTCAACAACGTTGGACACACAACGGAAATTAATATGATTAGCCTTTGGCTTGACTACGTTATCAAACAGCTAATAATGTGTTGCTTATGCTACACAAACCATATTTCCATTCGTCATCTCCGAGTTAGACAGCTACCCTCTAAAAATCAGCATCTTTATAAACGCTTAGACCATCTCAGAATGTCAGTGGAGAAAGGCATTAGTTTATCATAATATCGTAATATACATCACATATACCCGATTTTTCATATCAACAGAAAAATAGACCAGTATAACCTGGCTTTTCACCACAGGGGGGACTTTAAATATTTGCAAAACCCACAGAAAGACGTGAAGGCTGACCAATAGAAATGATTTACAAGGTTTCTGCACGACAGCGATGATATGGAACTTATTTGTGCTGGTCTTTTATAGGCAAGTGTACTTGTGTTTTTCACCAGGTGGCTGATAATAAAAAGTAATATGCATTCTCTTGCAAACTCCCAGAAAACCCTAGCATCATGCCGGTGAGTTTTGCACAGGCAAGCATCACTCTCATTTTCTTCAGAAAATGTACAATTTTAGTTGCATCTGTGTGTGGAAGTAAATATTGTCTTTCTTCATATGTAATTAAGATGTGGTCACATTTACCAATTTGCCATGCTGACCAACAAATAGCTGCTTAGTTTGAAAGTGTCTTTTGTGTGAGCAGTGCTTTACTCATCACTATCCTATTGATAATGGACAATAAACCTGTTTTTGCAAAAGGAATTTAAGCGATACGGACTGCAGGTGACTGCACTTTAGGCTTGAGAATTGGGATTTGGGCTCTTTTCACTTGGATCAGGAAGCAGCACTATAGCAACCACATAGCAACTTGCTATAAAGCACTCAAAGACCTAAGCAACTTCATAGCAACACCCTAGCAACCATCAAGAACATCAAAGCAAACACACAGCAATGTACTACAAACCACTGAACCTCTTTATCAGCTGCTTAGCAACATCCCAGAAACCATCCACAATGTTGTAGAGACCTCATAGTAACGTGCTAGTAAACACTCAAACATCTTAGCAACCGCATAGCAACCACTCAAAATACCCTAACAACCATCCATATAATCATAACAACATGCAATAAACCACTTAACCTTATCATCATCTTCATAACAATACCCTAGCAACCATCCATAACATCATAGCGACCACATAGCAACATGCTAAAAACACTTAAACTCCTCATTATCTTCATCACAATACCCTAGCAACCATCCATAACATCATAGCGACCACATAGCATTGTGCTATAACCATCAAGAGCACCACAGCAACCACATAGCGATGTGCTATGTAAGAAACCATTTGAAATCATCAACTGCATAGCAACACCCTAGCAACCATCTATAACATCACAGCGACCACATAGCAACATAATAATAAATAATAATAATTCATTACATTTATATAGAGCTTTTCTCGGCACTCGAAGCGCTTTACATAGAAGGGGGAATCTCCTCAACCACCACCAATGTGCAGCATCCACCTGGATGATGCGACGGCAGCCATGCGAGAAATCACTTAAACTCCTCATCAACTTCATAGCAACCATCCATAACAGCATAGCTACCTAACCATATGGGTACCATAGGGTAACCCTACCCATAACCTATTCCTAAAATCAGAGGGAAATGATAGGTGAATAACACTGATGTAGAAGCACCTAACCCTGGTTGTAAGCCTAAACTAGACATAAACTGTAAACCTATGCCCTCAAATCTGATTGGTTGATTAGTTACAATGTTGTTCTAGGATGGTGTCAAAGACAAAAATGTTGATCCAGGAACATGTCGCACTTGGTGGAATCAGGTTCTGCCAAACACCTTAGCAACTCCACAGAAACAACCAAGAACACCCTAGCAACCATTTAGCTAATCAAACAACTTAGCATCCGCATAGCAACACCTTGGTAACCACACAGAACACAACCAAGCATTGTGATAGCAAATTTGTGCACTCACATTTTTTTACAGTAAATGAATAAAAATTTTATTTTTAATTTAATTAGTTTTTTTGTAAATATGCAGGAAGGCTTTTATGTTTGGGTCTGATGGGAGCAGATGCAGCAGTTCTGGTTAATGGAGTGTAGAGCAGCTTTTTAATGTCTCAATGTCAACTTCCTTATACTGGTAAGCACAAGAGTGATTAACATTTTATTACTGCCCTGTTGCTGACCCGGCACCCTCTTCCTGTCTAAATCGCACTTTAATTCACTCAAGTCTTTTTTTCTCTTCATCTCTCTCTCGCTCTCTTCTAGGCTCTGGCACACACACACACACACACACACACACACACTCACTCTCTCTCTCTCTCTCTCTCTCTCTCTCTCTCTCTCTCTCTCTCTCTCTCTCTCTCTCTCTCTCTCTCTCTCTCTCTCTCTCTCTCTCTCTCTCTCTCTCTCCACGGCTTCTGCCTCGTTCTTCCAGCATTCCTACATGTCAGTCAGATAACGTGTTCTTGAACAACACGTTTAACCCAGCAGGAGCAGATGTCTGCTGCATGCCCTATCCTGCCGGTCCCGGCTGAGTCACTCGCCCACCTCCTTCCAGCTCTCTCTGTTTCCCAAGAATCACTCCTTTCATGATCCTCTGTGAATGAGGAGTCATAGGAAGGTGAGAGACAGACTACAGAAATAAACAGGAGGAGATCAACAGATATATTAGCACTCGTATGTATAAGGCTGTTCTAGTCAAGGAGTTGTAATATACCTGGAAAGAGCATTCCCATTCATCTGGATGGCAGGTTACCCGGCAGCCCTAGAAAGTACATGGTTTCAGTTGGTCAATGGCGCAGTCTATTTCAGTTTCTCAAAATAGTAAGGTGCCAACAATGCACCAGAACACACCTCGTTTTCAGACCAGCAGCCCATGGCCGCACAGATGGGCGCAAATGCATTTGCTATTTAAACAATGTGGCGCAGGACGTGTAAATGATAACTGCGTCAGGCTGAAACTAGCAAAACACACTTGCGTCGCGCCTGGTGCTGCATTGCGCCGGGTGTATGATAGGGCCCTATTAGTGTTGATTCTTGGTGAGAATAAGGTTGCAAAGTGAATGTGACTGCTGATAAATGTCTGGCTTTAGTAGGTTTGTGTTTAATGCTCCACAGGTCATTGTGTGCACAGCCCTTTAAAGCTCTCCTAGCCAAAGAAACAAACTGAATTGGTTCTTCAAGTGCTCAACATTGCTATTCATATTGGCTTTCGTTTGATCAAAAGTCCTTAGGTTTCCCGGGCCATTAGAACAATAGTGGTGTAAAGAAGCCCTCGATGCCCCCGCTGGACAGAGAGCCATTGTCTGCCGTTGATGTGTGGTGTTCTTTGGAGCGTCGGACAGGATGGTGGAGTGGAAGGAGATCTATTGGTGCTGGATCTCCACAGCCCCTCTCGCCTCCGGTCCCCTCTGTTTGTTTGAGAAAAGAGCCTGTGTTCGCCACACTCAACGGCCGTATTCTTCATGTCGGCTGGCATGCGTGGAGAGCCTCGCTGTAACATGAGAGCTTTGCAGGATGTGCAAAACCAGGGGGGTTGTGAAGAGGGTCTTGAATCACATTCATTATTCCTTCAAACACAAATAGAAGCTCTTTGTCATGATGTGAAAACATGATTGGATTGCAAAGGCGAATTTTGCCAATTATGCTGTAAACTACACCAGTGCATTGTTGTTGTAAGCTTTGCTAGTATTTTTTGGTTTTGTTTAGCAGATGTCGGTCACTTTCTGCTGTGAATGTGTCTGTGTTTGAGCTAAGCGTATGTCGAGGCATTGCAGGATGGTACGGGATTACTGAATGCATGCTAGCCTGCTATAAAGAGAGGTAGTTTAGAGCCGTGCCGTTCGGGAAGCGGGTAACCATGGTGATATTTACTTCAGCTCCATGCTTGGCTGCGGCACGCTCAGATAAGGTCCTTTTGGAATTGTTTCTGACCAATCTGGCTCCTGCCAGAGCAAGACACGTCCCCCGTACCTCATTTGTGTACCTGTGCGGGAAAATCATAGTGATTAAATTTTTCAAATGGCCGAGGAGTGATTGACCTGTTATAAGTGCCATGCAGTCGGGCTACCAACTCATGAATTAAAAATGACATTTAAGAGATTACATTGTAGCAGGTTGAAGTCTTTATAATGTGCAGCAGTGAATACATTTAATGGAGGAAACTCTTGAGTGATGCGACACCATTAGCCTGATGAGAAATGATTTGTGCTGAGTTTGTTTTCATCTGAGAGCATCTTTGCTTGCATGTCACTACACTAAGAATGAATTGACCCTTCGGTAAACTCCGCCCCCTTGGTTTCTGTTGCCAACTTAGACAAGCTTTATACAAAATTCCCATAGGAATGAATTGGTGATTTATAAATCTAAATATTTATTTCACCTGTAATGAATTCAACATTACACATTTTTAATTTTTTTACATTTTTTTGTATTGATTTTACAAAGAAAAACATAAATATAAATGTGATAAAAAATATCCCTGACTGTAAGGTACCTATTATAAGGTTTTGTAGCTGTTTTTTAACATTTTATTTTAATTTAATTTAATTATTTTATTTTGGAAATTATTCTTATGTTGGCTGAAACAAATTGTGACAAAGCAAAGCTCTTTTATCTTGCTGTTAATATATTGTTTGATTTTAAAAAGAAAAACATAAAAATAAATTTGAAAGAAACATTGCTTTGAAACATTGCATTGAAACAAATGTCCTGACTGTAAGATACCCCTTTTAAGAGTTGTTAATAGGTTTTTTTTAATATTTATTTTATTTTATTTGTACTATGGGTATTCTGATCCTCTGAACCAACTGACTGTTGGTTGTCAGTGAATAACATGGGTTTTGCACTGATATAACAGGAATAGAACTGTTTTGTGAGTTCGATCCGCACTGTTTGTCTTGCATCATGTGCATGTTGTCTGCTTACTGTGTCCTTCAGTCCCTATGGAGTAGAAAAGACATCTTCCCTGTAACTAGATTCTTGCAACAGAAAAATCCCAGGCCGCCGCTGACTACAAACGTTAAACTTCTTTGTGCTGAAGAGCATGAGTGCAT
This sequence comes from Meda fulgida, assembly GCA_030578275.1. NCBI lineage: Eukaryota > Metazoa > Chordata > Actinopteri > Cypriniformes > Leuciscidae > Meda > Meda fulgida. The sequence goes on from CM060635.1 coordinate 5,653,612, forward strand.
TTATTTATTTATTCATTTATTTTTGGCTGCCTGGTTTTGCACAGGACACACATGCACACACACTATCCCAGGCTGTTTTCTGTTGAGTCAGGGAAGCCATCTGCCACACAGCGATAATGGCCCGCCAGGGACATGAGGCCTGGTATAACCAGAGATGAATTAAAACGCCGAGAAGAGAATAGAGAATGCTCGGCTACACTCAAGTCCTACCACGTTTTACAGTGTCTGTCATCACAGATGCCCGTATAAAGACTGAAATGTGCATTTTATGCGCTGCTCACCGGGACTGCGGGAAAATGGGATGTGCAATATTGTGTTTTTGATACAATCGTGCTTCTAAAAAGCAGAGCCGGAGAGGAAGATTTAACATTTCGTGACAGCTGGTCGTAGGAAATGCATAGGATTATTACAGAAGAAAATACCACGTCATAAATGATGCATTTTTACGAGGATTAGAAAACACTGGAGATGAAAAAGGCAAAAATGGAGAGAGGCGGCAAAGAATTATTAGGCTTTATATATGTCCACCGGCGTGTTGTGATCATGAAACATTGTAACTATTGGTCAACATAAGACATAAATCGATTCTGAGTCTGACCCATAAAGACATGCAAGACAATAACAGCATTGTTTAGTCTCAGGCCTTTTATACCTTCCATATCTTCCATTTTCTTTTTCCTTTATTTTCTAGTTTGTCAGGTTTTGTGAACTAGGACAAAGTTGAGATAGGTGGGTTACAACAGTCTGGAGGGACTGAGAATCTAATAGGTTCTTTTTTATTTTCCTGGTTCTCTCCATTGGGATTTTTGCAGAGTTTTGGAAAGTAGACGTTGTTTGTGTTATTGCTTACATCTTTACAAGTTGACAACACTAATTAGGTTCAAATTTGTAAGGATGCAGTTTTGCCATTTCATACTTTCAGGATGAGGGGTGTAAAAAAAAACAACAACCTTGCATCACAATACGTGTATTGTGATTCTCATAACATTTGGTAACTAAACAGAATTGTATTAAGTTTAGTGACAACATGTTACAATGTTTAGGCTACATGGTACAATGAAGGGTATGCTACTTTTTTATTATTGCTTGACACAAATTTCACAATTTCAATTCTTGTGATTTGATTCCAATCTTGATTCGATATTGATTCATTTGGATAAATATTAGATACAGTAGATACTTGTCAATTTTGTAATACATGTTAAGAAAAAAAATCTCACCTAATGCTGTAAAGTTAAACGCGCTGAGAGGGCTCAGTGTCAGCTGCATTATTATTAAAGGTTCAAAATAACAACTCAAATTAAATATAATGATAGTTTTTATTATAACAACGTTATAATATTTTTATGATATACGTAAAAATATAATATTAAATATGTAATATAGTGCACAATATAGGTCTATATAGTAATATAGGTCATTAAATGGCTTTCCTGAGGTAACAATGTGACATTGTTCTCCAGCTGTTTTATTGACGTCTTCCCGCGGCTGAAAAACACTGATTGGTGTATGAGGCATAGCCTAGTCATTACGGTAAGTTGTACTATATCTTTAAACAAATTGTTCATTCTGTTTATTTAGGCTACTATTAACTAGATCGGTTCACGAGCCGCATGAACTGAGGCGCTACAGCGATCTGTTACAAGCGCCAAAACAGTATATATTGTTTGAATTTCGTAATAAAATTGAATAAAATCTGAGAGCTGAGAATTTGTTTAAAATCAAAAGTAACCCGCTGCATCAGAGTTGTCAGCCCTGCATCTCGGACAGCCCAAAATCATGCTATGTGTACCGTAAGACGCATGCACACTTTCTCTCGGTTTACGGACAGAAAGCTTCAGTACTTACCATCTGGAGGTCGGCCCTTTGCATCTGCACTCACCAGTCATGATGAGAAGTTTCGTTTGTTGATGATGTCAACGTGTAGTGTAACCCCACAACAAATTGGCTTTGGGCGGAGGTGACGGAGATGCATGATGGGTAAGTTGATGAAGTAAAGCGCAGGTCAGGGAGGATAATGGAACAGAGGAGAACTCGCAGGCCGGAGCAGAGGGTTGATGACGAGGTCTTTTCCATTAACTCAGGGGTGCGGAGCAGGGTGAGGTTAACTCGTCTCTCTGGAAGCCTCCTCGTTCACTCGTTCCTCGCACTTCTGGCTGGATCACAGCGCTGCCCCGTCACTCCGCCCGCCTGTTTGACACCGACTCTCAACTCAATAAAAGTTGAGCAAAGAAAAGCGAGTGAAGCAAAGTCTCCAAACTTCCTATGCTGTTAATCTTAACTTGGGTCTAAATGTCATTCTCTATTTTTTCTTGTTTATTTTACCGGCTTTTCTTTTCTTTTCTTTTTTGGAACCTGCAAAAAATCCTCTTTCCACTCCTCCACACAGTGTAATCAGCAATCGTTCAATCTTAGTTAGCTGGCACTTTCTATGAACTCAGTACATTTGGCTGCCTTAAATGCTTTTTATTGCAGTGCGTTTTCATTGTTCACTGTATATAATATGTAATATGTTTAATAAAGTATTAACACTGTTTTCCAAGCATTAAAGGTGAAGATTTTTATGAGTGAGAGCTTGATTTGAAATAAATGTGCAACCCTGTCATTTTATTTTTCTGTGTACTCAACAATGTATTTTATTTTATTTTATTTTGTTTTATTTATTTAATAATAAGTACATACATTTCGTATACACTAATTGTCTAAGGATAATTCTGAATTGCTAGACAAAAAAAATCAACAAGTCATATAGTATGAAATAAATGTAAATAAAATGATTCGTAATATTTAATTAAACCTCCTGGTTGATCCAAATATAAAAACAGTCCTCGGATTACGGTGTTTGATAAAGTCATTTATTCTCTCTAATATATATATTTTGGGGGGTTAAAACCTCATTTTATGGTAGCCTACACTGTAAATGGAGGAATTTTAATGAAGGCATTTAGTAACTGTCTCCTCGACACTTCTAGTTTTCTTGTGCTAAATAATTAATTACCAATCCTAGTCTGACATGAGTACTTCTAAGAACTTGGGAAATACTGATTATAAGAGCCAGACTCCCTCACAATGTGTAATTAGAGCCTCATAATTTCAGCCATGCAGAAAACGCAGGAGAATACGTGAAAACCAAACGCTACAGCGGAAACCTGACATAAACACACACAACTGTCATTTACATATTTTAATTACAGTTATTCAAATTTATATTAGGGTAGAATATTACTTCTTTTTCGTGAATAGAACATAATCAGTATCTATAAATGGCAGAAAGTGAAATTTGAATCTGTGAAAACAAAATGAGTTTTATAGGGACCCACTTAATCCAGGGTTTGTGGACCCGTTTTGAAGCTACAGTGATTGGCTCTGCAGGTTTATTTTTAATTTGTTATGTATGTAGTAATTTGTTTAAGGTTTTGTTTAAGGTGGTTTCACACTGAAGACATTTCTTTCTTTTTTTATTCATTCATTGTTCATTGTGTGTGCACCATTTGAAAAGTACCACAAGACAACACTAAATGCTTCACTAGCATTATACTGTGTTGATCAAAGCTGTTCTGTCATGAAGTCTGATCTCCATCATATGTATTCTCTCTTTGCAGGCGGCAGGTCTTTCTCCCGGTGAGACGCAGACTCCGAGTCTCCTGTTGGCTCCTGGAGTGAGATGGGGCCAGACCCCCATCAACCAGTCCACCCCGTGGGAGACCGACGAGCCCCCCACCAAGCAGCACAGAGACAGTGACACCACAGGTGTGTGTACGTCTGTGTTCTTCTGCTCCTACAGATGACACAACACACAGAAACAGTTGCTTATCTTGTGGTGTTCCTCATTTGAAAGTCATTTAGGATAAAACTGCTGCTAAGTAAATAAATGAAAGTTTAAAAATGACTGTTTCTTTGCTTGTTTGTTTATTTTTAAATTTGGTTAATGGCCAAAATCGCACAACAAAAATAAAACAAACAAACAAACAAACAACAAAAAAAAAACACACACACACACACACACACACACACACACACACACACACACACACACATATATATATATATATATATATATATATACATATACATATACATATACATATACATATACATACAGTTTATATTGCTTCGTAGATTTTTTTTGTCTTGAAAATAAAATAAAAAATACACACACACACTACAGTTTAAAAGTTTGGGTCAGTATGATTTTTAGTCTCTTATGCAAACCAAGGCTGCATTTATTTGACCAAAAAAAAAAAAGCTAAAAATTACTAAAACTTAAAATAACTATTTTCTATTTGAATATATTTTAAAATGTCATTTATTTCTGTGACAGTACAGCTAAGATTTTAGCAGCCATTACTCATGTCTTCAGTGTCACACGATCCAAATCATTATTATTATTATTTATATTTATCATAATTATTGTCAATGTTGAAAACAGTTGTGCTGCCTTTTTTGTTGAAACTGTAGATTTTCAGGATTCTATATATAGAATATTCTATATTTATATTGTATATTTTATACATTTACTTATGAACCAAAACGACTTAGAAATTCGGTACATCACAATCATGTTTCTTTTTGTTAATCGCTTGTGGAAGAGGTGTGTCTTCAGTTGGAATATTAACACAGCTCGAATGCGCTCTTGACCAATCAGCACCCAGAACTACTCTCCTCTGTTTCATTAAATTACCATATGGACGTGCACCTAAATATAAGGTATTCAAATGAGCTCACATGGGCTCATGCTTCTTGAGATTCTTTATGCTGTAGCATGGGGAAATACTCAAGAGCATCAAACACAGAAAATTGAGCCGATAATGAGGGTCAACCAAAGTAATGCACGTTACGCGGACATTTCTTCGCGTCAAATCTGAATTAAGGTGGTAATGAAGACAGACTGCTGACCTGACTACCCTTTCCTGAGTGATTATGCGTTGGAAATTGGACATCACTGTTGAGGAGGGCAGTTGTGTGTGTTTTCTGAAACCCCCAGGGGCCTCCTCAGGGCCCCCCGCTGTGTTGTTTAAGTAGGAACTGAAGTCTCACAGAGGGAGGGAGTGTTAGCATTGTGTGAGCTCTACAGGGTCCCGCTTCCGGCACCTTCCCTGAAACACAAAGTGAGATGTCACTCAACTTCTTCCCGTTCGCCAGCGCTCTGTGTAATATGATATACCTGGAGCCGAGATCTGCGTTCCATTAACTCAGAGACAAAAAAGCATCAGCAAATCTCGTAACGACTCTGCAGGCATTCATTAATCATGACGGTTAGCAGCCTACGGGGAGGAAGTCATATCGGGAAAAAAAAACTTTTCTCAAAAGTTTCACAAAGACTTGGCTTTTGCATGACGTCGATTTGCACCTTCATTTAAATCCATCAAAAGAGTCCCTTGTAAGAATTAGTGGTTCATTTAACTTTGGAAAAAAACGAGATCTAGACTCTTCTGCGAGGACAAAAGCACTCTTATGAAACAACTATTTTATCCCCGTGAACATTGTAATTATATGAGCAATCAACACTAGGATCCATACTGCTAATTTCATTAGCTTTTCAGCGCCGAAGCTAGGGCTATAATTGAGTTTCATTCTTATTTTATTTATTTCTTTAATAATCTAATGATAGATTTTTCATCAAAAGACTTGATTGCAGTGCACAAATCTGCAGAAAATGCTTAAATGGTCTGGGAATTACTTTTTTGGCTAATAGCACTTTTGTGTCTAATAGACTAGGAAATATTGGACTTTCTTTTGTTAGCGTGTCCACAGTGGTTGAAATTGAGCGCAGCTATCCTTTAGTTTGTTCTGAATTATGCACGCACCTCATTTCAGGCTGCAGCGAATCTATTCCCGCTAGTATATTCCAGTCTCTTCAGACTATAGTGCGGTGAAGGCCAATGTCATGATTAATGTTTTTTAATCTTTTCCCCGCCTGGTGTATTTTGTGTTATGGACCATCATTGTTGAGGAGCTATTTTTGCAGCCGAGGAGGAAGTGCGCTGGTCCACAAAGAGCACATGTTCATGAGATAAATCTGCCATGTTGCATTGTGAGTAAGCTGTCTGGTAAACAGTAGAAATATGGTTTCGATCCCGTGACCTTATGCTTAAAATACTCAAAAAATTTAAGACTTAAAGGGGTAGTTCACCTAAAAAATCGTTTAATCACCCGTTCCAAACACATTTGACTTTCTTTCTTCGGTGGAACACAAAGAAAGTGTTTGTTCATGGGGTCCAGTTTTGTTGGACTCCAATGTTCTTTAAAATATCTTCTGATTTGCACAAGAAAGTCATACTTTTTGGATGACTTGAGGGTGAGTAAATGATGGGTGAGACAATATTTTCATTTTTGCAAGAATTGTCCCCTTAAGACAAAGTTAAAGGGGTAATTCACCCAAAAATTCTATCATAATTACTCACCTTGTCGTTCCAAACCTGTAAGACTTTTGTTCATCTTCGAAACACAAATGTGTCCCTCCATTGACAGCTATGCAACTACCGCTTTGACTCTTCAAAAAGTTCATAAAAAGATCATAAACCGAATCCATATGAATTGAGTGGTTTAGTCCAAATTTTCTGAAGAGATTCGATCACTTTATGTGATGAACAGATTTAGTTTTGTCTTTTATTCACATATAAACATTGGTGAACTATCCCTTTAATATGTGATGTATTACTCTGATATATTTTTTCAGCATGAGATATGATTGGGATTATAATGAATCATATTATCTGTTTTGTTTTTTTTAAATTGGAAGTATGTTTTACATACAAGACAGTCAGTCTTTCTACTCCAAATTTTCACATTTAATTCAATGTGTTACTTGCCAATCCTTTGGAATTTATTGTTAAAATTATTAGCATTTTCTGAGTGAAAATAGTTTCTATGCCATTTTTTTTTCCAGTGTACTGAAATAAACTTTCTATGTCATTGTATTTAAAGCTGGGTTAGGATGATTAGAGGTTTGGCAAGTTAGAAGAGCGGATCATCAATAAAAGGGACAGTGAGCCATAAGTACACCACAATACATCTTTTCATGTTCTTTAAACAATGTTAGGTAAATTAACTGAAAAACATTAGTGTAGGATTTACTTTAAAAAAAATGCACTCAGAAATTGATAAAATTCACAAAGAAATACAAAGAAAACAGCAAGTCACATTTTAATATTGAAGTAGAAAGACTGATAAAGACTGATAAGATAAAACATATTGCAATAAATAAATAAAAATTACAACTTTTTTTATTACTACAAAATTATTTCAGTGTACACCAATGTCAAATCCATGAAACTTTCTAGTCCAGTGTTAGGACACTTGCACACTATGTTCATGCTACACATGATCTTTGCAAATCCATTGATTTCAATGTGTCTTGTGCAGAAAAGGAAAAACTCGAGGGTTTGTGAAATTGTGTCTTTTAAAACACTGACGTAAACATCCATCAACCAATGTGAAGCTCAGACTGGTCCAGGTTTTCAGAAATCCAATTATCTGTATTCCACTTGATTTTAGACTGACCCGGCTCTTCCCACACTCTCAAAACGGATTTTACACCTTCCTTTAAATCAAACGCCCCATCAGAGGTTTCTCTAGTGTGTAAGTACCCGTGGGATCTGCTATCATAACTCTGTCTGTCTCTGAAATTATAGTGATAGTGTGAAGATGAATATAAACAGTAAGAACAAGTAAGTTCTTGTGTACGCTCATCTGTCGAAACCTTGCTGCATTACTGCATTGATGAATGACCCTCAAAAGATAAATAATGCATAAAGAATATGCGGAAAATAAATATTTCCAGTGACTGCCCCTTCACAGTGTAAAATGGAGTTGTTATGATGAAATCCCACACCCATAACCAAAAACTAGTTTTGGTGTCACTGAAACATCTAGCAATCATTACTCCAGGCTTCAGTGTCACATGATCCTTCAGAAATCATTCTGAAATGCTGATTTGCTGCTCAAGAAACATTAACTATTATTATCAATGTTAAAAACAGTTGGGCTGCTTAATATTTATGTGGATTCTTTAATGAATGGACCATTCAATGGGTCATGCAGGCTATTGAATAATGTAAACAACAGCCAAATATCTCTCGCAATTCCCCCCTCCCTCTTCATTGAATATCACTTGAATTTCACTTGAAAAAATGTCTCATTACAGAGGTAATATGAAGAGCAATTCACATAGATGTTAAATTAATCTCCTCCAAATAACACCCAAAAGTTCCTTCTATTCTGGTTTTTATTTTATATATTATATATATATATATATATATATATATATCAGAGTTTCCGCTAGAAAAAAATGGTCACTGACCGGCAGAGGTTTCGTTTTACGGACATTTTGATGATATGCCGGTCAAATATATCGCATCTTAATTAGTCAAGTTGAGGAAAACTGGAGGCAGTCTATGTAACTTAAAAAATGACATAATCAGGCCGTATAGAATGCAACATGTTATTATTAGCTTAACTTTCAAATAGACGGGGAAAAAAACCATGAACGTCCGATTGGCGTCAATCAACGCCAATTGTTTTTTACTGTGGTTTCACACACATTCACTTTTTGAAACATTGAGGCACGGATTTACCTAATACATATAAATAAAACATCTCCAGTTAACTAGCAGATCATTCTTTTAGCCTGTTATTAAATAAGAGATCTAGCGCTAAAATCTTTTGTTTTTGAAATCAAGCTGAGTTGCGCGAGTTGCGCAATCTTCACTAGGACACACGTTTCAATCTATCGCCGTTGTGGAGACTCTATTAATTCCGGTGAAATCACAAAATAAAATTCCTGATTCACTATCGTCTGGCCTCTGAAAAAAGCTTTTAAAGCTAGTCTGCCTGGGCCTGTGAAACGTCTCACTCAATCGTTCGTTGTTTAGGTCTATATTGCAGCCATTTTAGGCGTGCGCTTTATTTGAAATGCAGCATGCGATGTTGTTTCATAACTTTCAAACAATAGAGCCTACTTCTTTATAACATAGCAAAAGATCGGTGTATTTTTGCTTTATGTGTTTTAGGCTTATGCTCAAATTCAGATTGTGTTAGGGGGACAGGATTATTAGGCAATTTTAATCGGACAATTTGACCGGAGAGATTTAATTTTCTCGGACATTTAATTTTTTTACCGGCCAATGTCCCAATATATATATTATTTGATTGTATTGGTTATTTTTAATTTTTGCGGACACTGTCTTATCCAAAGTGTTGGAAAATTAGCTATCGGGATAGAAGCAGACTTGCCCGATGCACAAAGATGACGGTTTATTTATCACCTTGTGATTCCATATAATAAAAAAAAAATGAGTTGCACATGGTTTTCCACCAAATAAAGTGTGTGGCTGAATGTCAAATGTGATGTTGGTTGTCCTTGACTTGTTTCTGTTCTTGTTCCGTAGGGCCCCCATGGGTGCCTCCAGTGGTGTCGGTCAGTCAGGCCAGCATGATGGCTCACTCGTACGGGATGCCACAGCCGCCCGTTTACAGCCAAGGAGTGTCCGTTCAGTCTCCCATCATCGGCGTGACCCCATCCATCCAATCGCCCATCCCCCCACACCACCCGCTCATGACCGCACACTTCCAACTTCCTCCCCTCTCTTCCCAACCGCCAGGCAGCCTGGTCCTCAACATACAGAACCAGTCGCCCTACGCCACCAGCCAACCGCCAATCACCCCCCGTCGCCCCTGACGACGGCCGGCCAGGTAGTCCACCCCGCCCCTCAGAGCGTGATGGGAAACGGTCACATGACGCACCCGCTCATACAGCCTCCGACTTTGCCTTCCGCCGCATTGCCGCTAACGAACGGGCAAGCGACGACTCAGCCAACGCCGGCCTCTGTGAATCAGGAAAGTCAGAACGGGCTTCAGATGCTCCGTACGGTCGGAATGGGGAAGTACGAGTTCACGGACCCGAGTCATCCGAAAGGTAAGCGTTTCCCTTAGCTTTTGCGTTTGCAACTAATGAACATGCCCGAGGATGTCTTGAAATATCTTTTCCAGGGAATTGCATTGATGTCGGCAAGGAAATTGACCACAAACATGTCAGCGAGACATGTTTAAAACCTCTTGAGTAACAGCCCGCGGTATGAAAGCATCTCCAAGGTCGCGGATTCAGTCCTGAAACAACTGTCACATAATCAGGGCCTCTTCCTTGCAAACTTTTATGCCGGTTCCTAAGAGTCTCCTGCTGTGAATTCTTGACGGTTTTCAAGGCTGTAAATCGTTGTTTGTACAAGATAACCTTGGACGAGACTGTCAGTCCAGAAACAGATGTTGTGTATTCCCTGAGCAATTTTCACATTTAATGAAGCTTTTAATCTAGGTTTAGATTGGCTTTCGAAGCTCATTTGATTTTTTTTATGAGCTCTATAAAATGAGTGCAATTTACTTTCCACATCGATGCAACTTGCAATTGTCTCTTAAGATGCAAAAGAGCCAATTACATTAGACTTTGCATGCATTTTTGAAATGTAACTGCTCAAAGCACAGTTAAAGCAGTGGCATTGAAGCAGGTTTAGCTCTCCTGTCGTGAGAACTATAGCAGACTAATGTGCCATGTGAAAGACACCGCTTACATAATACTGCAATCCAGTTCCTTTATGTCTCTGTAAATTAAGTCTTGTTTGTATCAGTCTAAGCAAATGTTTTCTTTTTATATTTTTCCCTTCTGAGAAAACAACAACAACTTAAACCAGTGTGACATGACTTGGTGGTCTAAGCTGGTTTGAGTTGTTCTAGCTGGTCTCTGAGTCTGACCAACTCAACAAAACTGCCCAAAACCAGTTTAAAACCATCAAACTAGACCAACCAAACAGGTTTGATGTCCAGCTTTGACCAGCAAGTCAGGTTTAAGCTATTTTTATCAGCAGGGTTTTCTGTGTACTCTACTGGTGCAATCATATATTGATATATTTGATTGGAATTTTTGCTTTACTGCATTGCACTGATACTTTAGGTCCTTGTAAAAATATTTTGTTTGTTTGTTCTTTCAAATAATTTCCTATAGTTCAGTATATGAAGAAGTTGGTTATCTAATGTTTCTCCATGTGGTCAGAGACTAAAACTCATTCTAAAGATTTTATTTTCTCTCGCTCATTTGCTGCAGTTTGCGATCCAGTTGTTTTGTTATGAATTGCAATGGATTGAATAGTAACATACTGTACCGTTCAGTTTCGATCAATTCTGTTCACTTTCTTAATTAACTAGAAACGTTCTGGTTCTCTTGACTTTGATGGTCAGCTGATTTATTCCCTCGCACGTTTCACCTTGTTGACTAAATTAGAACATCGTATGACTTTAATTCTAAGATCTGGTTGACGGAGAACTTGGGTTCCCTGCCGTTTTCAGCTCTGTTTCCTGCTGCTACATCCTTTTAAAGAAGCGCAGATCCTTCATGGGTCAGCACACACGGCATGAAGAGTCCGAGTTTTCTTTCTCTCGCTGGCAAGGTTAGCAGCAGTGTGAGAGTGACCGTCTGGCCTCACTCTGTGCTACCATAGATTTGTAGGGCCATTCTTTGTGCTCCTGGCTGTTATTAAATGGAACATGTTCCGTCAAATAGTTCTGAGTGCGGATTGCTTTCTAAGAACACTCTGTTCCACACAATGTTTTTAATGCTGGTTCATTTGACCAATTTGGCTTCATTTGGCTGTTGTCCAGTTGGGAAACTGTCTTAGCCTCAATCCGTACACTGACCATTATCATGCATACTGAACACAAAATGGCAATAGCTCACTGAAGATGAACAGTTTCAGTTTGATTGGCTGGCTTTACACTAGAGATGCACCGATCGACATAACTCTCTTACTTAATCTGCATTTAATTTTTACAATGAAGACTATCCAGTGTTCTTTTACTTTTGGATTACTTTGATTTCTGTAGTATTTCTTACCCAAGTGCTAAACTACTTTTAGACCCACCTGGAAAACTTAAAGCCGTGTTTATTTCATATCTCTCTTTATTCTATTGCATTTATTTGTGCTGTTTTTTGCAATTTGTTTATTTGTTCCTATTTTATTACTGACATTTTACTTGTTTTTTATGAAAATAAAATTTTGCATTGAAGAAAAGTAGATTTTTGTTTGTATATTTTGTCAATTATAATTCTTAGTTAGTAAATCGGAATCTGCAAAAATCGGTATTGGCAGGTCACACTTACAAAAAGAATCGGAAAATCGGAAATGGACGAGAAAATTGCAATCTGTGCATCTCTACTTTACACATCTTTCAGGAGCCAAAGGGTGCGCCAGTACATGTGAAAAATGTACCAAATTGTGTCTGGTTAATTTAGGTAGTTATGTCTGTAAAATAATATGTACTTATTGTACTTATTTATAATTCTGATTAACATCATTACAGTATTTTGATCATGATATTCTGTTAAGGCAGTTGCAAAATGGCACTGATGTGCAGCTTTTTGAAAGATTTAAATGACGGAAAATTAATCGAATTGGCTTGGTTAAGGAATCGACGGGAAAAGGAATTTTGTTTCTAGCTCTTACGGTTCAAAAGTTATTAGCATGAAGATGATTGTAAATTTGGTGGCACTAGAGGGATTGAGATAGAGACTCCAAAATTGCTCTGGTTAATATTCAGACTATCCTCTATCTGAGTGCCAAACTTCACAAATTTCTATGTGCTGCAATAGACTTCAAGAGCAGAAGAAGAAGAAGAAGATTTGTTTGGAAAATGTTTAGTGTTTTACAGCATTGACTTGGATTAACCTTTTGTGCAAAGTGATTTCAATTTAGTAGAATATAAGCTTACACACAAAAGTTGCTCAGTGATATTGAAGGAATGGCACTGCGGATTTACAAATCCGTTGAGAGATGAGTGTTGCTACATTTTATCATTAGTTCACATCCATTTAATCTATGGCACAAAAATAACAGTATGCACTTTTATCTTCTATGTGCCCTTTTTAATAAGATCAGATTTCTAGAATATCGAATCTCTCATTTCATCTAAAAGGTGATCACACATCTCTGACCATGAATGTATCTGTTTCTAGTCTGCCTTCTGCTTTTGATTGAAAGATCAGATTGCAGTCATTGTATCCTGATCATTGGAATCTTTAACATATTATTTTTCAAAAGAAAAAGTTGAAGACATTTAAGGCTGCCCAGGGGTTGTTTCACTGCCATTGAGCTGATTTATATTGTTCTTATCAGCATAAATATACAGCTTTGAGAAATGGTGTGTAGTGTTTGCCAGTGACATGTGGTGTTTAAGGTCGACAGCTGTTTTTGGGAAAGATGCCAGTGGCGCTGCTCTGTCACACTCAGAACGGAAGACACGCTTCAAAATATATTGTTTCTCAATGAGCAGCTCCCTAAAAATACTACATTTTGCAACAGAACAAGACAGATTGAAGACTGAACCCATATTTTTAGACTTGCAAGACGTTGGCCTCGATTGCCACCAAAACAGACATGAATATCTTATTTGATCGAGGAGAGTTGGTTCCTTGGTGCCAACATGTTGGCTGCAGTTTTTTCAAACACTTGAGATGGCAACTTTTGTAAAATTCAGTGTGCAGCAGAGATTGTTTGGGGAGGATTTTTGCCGGTGACAGAATTCACAAGTAAAAGGATTATGTTGTTTCCCAGGCAAATAGAAAAATGTTCAAACACAAATGGATTTGAGTCACTCGTTGGGTTTGAAACGGCAATTTATCATCAGATTGCACTGTGAGGTGTGAGTGAATGTATTCAGTGTGTGTGTGTGTGTGTGTTTGCGGGATGTGCATTTTTAAACTTGACTAGTCAGTGGGTTGTCTGAATGACTAGTCAGCCTTAAGGAAGCCCTCTATAATTGATCTACTTTAGAGTTGTTTACCCAATGAGACGTTTCTTAGGAGGTGTTATATCATATAAAACCCAGTGGTGTGTAAAAAAAAAGTTAAATGAAGCCTAACAGAATGGAAAAGAACACCACTGCACTGATTATGCACTTGAAATGTATTGTTAAAAGCAATGGATTTTGATCTATCCATCCGTCCATCCATCCATCCATCTGTCTATCTGTCTATATATCTATCTATCTATATATCTATATACACACAAAACAACAACAATAATACTAATTATTATTATTTATTTGTAGATGTAATAAACATAATATGTGTTTAATATTTTGTATGTTGGCCCCACTAATCAAGTTGGTTGTTATTTGCAATGTGTGTGTCTTTTAAAACACTGAATTCAGAGTCAGAAAGCTCATCCACCATTCTCAATGCCATTAAGTGACACTAGTACTCGTGAGACTTTGATGTGTTTGCTTGGAAATGACAGTCGTGTTATCCAGCGCAGATCAGACTCCCCGTGAGTCCGTCTTGAGGAATGAGTGGAGACACGCTACTGGGTCGTTGACATGGAGGCAAACACAGATTCTTTGCAGGATTCCTCGTCTCATTAAGACAGATGGGCCTCGGGCCATGCGTCGTGCGCCCTGCCTCGAGAGCCACACGTGGAGAAATGCTAGCTCACGGCCTGAGCGCATCAGAAATGAACACACATCTATGTTAATGATCAGGGACTGGAGGAATGATGCCATAACTCTGCGGGGATAAGCGTGTGGTGGAGGACGTAACCTTATATAGAAAAATAGCTTGTGGAAAAATCGATCCTGAGTAGCTTAATGTTCTCTTTTTGTGCTCATCCGATGCTCATGAAAGCTCCCCTTCCAGCAGCCGAAATGTGTTTTTTTTCTTCAGATATTGTGTCTAGATGATAATATAAATATGTAAAATGATCCCCATGTGCACATAAGCACCTCCATGAGGGCTCGGTGCTCTACATTACACCAAATCCCATGATGCATCATTGTAAATAAAGAGCCTGTGGTTTTAAAGCATAGCCACAGCCGCGGCGCTCACAAGGGCTCGGGATTCTTGTATAAAACAGCTTGAGAGTGTTCAAGCAGCGTTCCCCTGCCGTTCCAGACAAACCACCTAAAATGGCACGGGTAGTTTTAGCTGTTCAATTAGGAAACTAATCAGTTTAGACAGATGATTAACACTGCGATACAAGGGCCACCCCGGGAGCGTCCCGCTTGGACGCATGCAGGGCCTGTGCTGCTTCTGTCTCTCCCATATACACTTTTGCATTTGTGTGCATTTATTAAAATATTGCTGTCATTGTGTCTCCTAATTACAAGTTTATCTGGAAGCCACACTACAAGTTTCAGACATTTTAATGAGCGCGTTTATTTGTGTCCTCAATAGCTTTTTTGCCTTATAGTCTTAACTGATAATCTGAATTAATGAGGTCAGTTGAAGCATTGGGTTTATCTAAAGCAAATATGAAATGATATCCTTATAGAGATGCATACTGATATTATTTAAACATGTAATTAATTATATACAGTGTCCTCAAAAAGTATTTGGATACACATATAAATGTACAATACATCACAATACATCAAATTAAGACAGCACTATTTTAGTATAGAAATATTTATTTATTTTGGTTTATTTTGTTTTGTTTTGACAAGACCATGAGCTCACTGCTTTTGAGTTTATATAATAACAAAAAATATACAATTAATATAAATTATTTATATAATATATGTGTAATTTATATAATATAAAGTAATATAAATTATGTATATAATTTATAAAATGTTAGTGTCAGTAAACCCTTGAAAGCTAAATATTATCAGAAAATTTGAAAGAGATATCTTATTTTAATTATAGGCCTTAGGATATCAAATGTTATTTATACATATAATTATACATACTTTTGAATGTTATTGCATTGACAATACATAAAATTAATATAGTTAATTAATAAAATTAATTAATTTCAAGAAAATGTGTTTAGAATCAGTTTTCAATTACTTTTTTACTGTACATACTTTGTTAATATTATTTTGATGAACTAAATTAATATTGACCAGGAAAGAAACATAATTTAATTATTAATCAAATGAATAATTTATAAAACATGTCATCATCAATAAGTCCTTAAAAGCTGCATATTATAACTAAAGTTCAAAAGAGATGTCTCATTTTAATGATAGGTCTACTTCTGAGTCAGACTGAGTCAAGCTATCATATCTAATAATCATTGAGTGGAAGAAATTGTGTATAATTCTCTTTTTACCCCTAATGATCTTTGTGTTAACCTGCTGGAGTCCCCCACAGAGCCAGGTGAATTTGTGCTGAACGGCGTGCAAAATTACACGAAAAGTCTTACCACTTTAAGATGCAAGCTTTACAATGAGACAACAAATGAAAAGAGTCGATCTTGCCCTCATACAGGATCGTCCTCCAATGGCTGCTGGAGCCGTGGGCTTCATCTTGGACTCCTCTGGGTTATTTGCATGTTGGTTGACTGTCTGCACTAGTACATCTGCGTGACCGTACAGGGAAATAGTGCTGCTGCATTTAGCTTCAACAACATTTATTGCTATTCATGGGATTGGGAAGCCTTTTCCGGTGTACTCGTAGTGTTTAGGAGGATGAATGTGCTCTTTAAAATGTGAAGACGGCTGTTGTGGCTGCGTCGTTATTCCCATTTTCCTCCAAAAGGATTGAATGAGCCGAATCTTTGATTGCGGACGCATCTTGTCATGATGGGAAACATTCATATTTATCACATTTAAATTTTGCACATTTGAAAAGCAAATTTCAGATGGTTGTACACCTGCTTGTGAATGCCGAGCGGGTTGTTTAAAAGCACGATGTTTGGAACTAGTCGTTTGACTGTTGAATGCAGGAATCAATTTTCAGTTCTTGCTGTTTGTCAATGGAAGGAAAATATCTGGTTTATGATTATCTAGTGGTGTTTTCACTCCTTTGGCATCGGGTTGGCAATCCATGTGATGCATATGGAGCGTCCGTGCTTGCGATAAGCATGGCGAAACAGATGAATTATGCAAAAAAGATGAATTATGCATGCAGCGTCCATTCGCCAAACCTTAAAAATGACTCAATTAAAAGTCATGCATCATTATTGCATAGGAAAGTGGAAGGGTTGGCTTTTAAAAAAATAGTTCACCAATAAATGAGAATTCTGTCATAATTTACTCACTCTCGAGCTGTTCTAAACCTGCATGAAGTTCTTTGAAGGAAGGAAGATATTTGGAAGAATATGGGTAACCAAACAGTCGCTGGTCCCATTGACATCCACAATATTTTTGGAAGTCGATGGGACCAGCGACTGTTTGGTTACCCATATTCTTGTGTTCAGCACAAGATAGAAATGAATACAGGTTTGGAACAGAATTTCCATGTTTGGGTGAACTATCCCTTTATTGGAATGAGCGGATGCTATTCTCACTGCTCTTCCCTGATCAACATCGGTAGACGGTGGAATGAAGATGAGACAGTGAATTGCAATCTCTTTTCTGTCTGCTGCTGAGAGTTCAGATATACATATGAGAATGTATTAGCAAAGATTTCATGTCAAGGCTAAAATTAAGAAGTATTTATTAATAAGGTTTAATAGAAAATCGAGCAGCCTCAAATATTTTAGCCAGCGAGTAATTTAGGTGTGTTTTGATGGTGGTGTGTCAGTTCATTTTTGTCTCACTTTATTACATTCAGTTTAATGTGTGAGTATATATGATTTCTGTTGACATTTTGCTTATCAAAAGATTAATTAAAATTCCTTTAAGATTTCTAAGATTCCTTTAACATGAATAGACAGACAGAAATAAACCAGTCAAATGTTTGGACATCTTTTGATAATCTTACAGACAAACTTTATAGAATAATAGTAAATTATAATATATATATATATATATATATTTTTTTTTTTTTTTTTATAATTTTACTTTTAGAATTCTAATATATATATATATATATATATATATATATATATATATATATATATATATATGAAAAATATAAAAGTCTAATATATAAAAAATTCAAATAATTATTTAAACAATTATAATTCACCAAAGACATTAAAATTATCAAAAGTGGCAGTAAAGTATTTTACATTTGTTACAAAAAAATTATATTTCAAATAAATGCTGTTCATTTGAACTTTCTGTCCATCAAAGAATCCTGGAAAAGTAAAGTATAACGGTTTCCACAAAAGTATTAAGCGGCACAACTGTTTTCAACAGAAATGTTTCCTGAGCTTCAAATGAAGGATCATGTGACCCTGAAGACTGGAGAAATGATGCTGAAAATTCAGCTTTGCATCACAGGAATACATTTTAAAATATAATAAAATAGTTATTTTAACACTATTTTACAATATTAGTTTTTATTGTATTTTTGGTAATAAATGCTGCCTTGTATATAGTATTATACAATATACAATATTAGTATTTTATTGTATTTTTTGTAATAAATGCTGCCTTGGTGAGTAGTAGAGACTTCATTACAAAAATCTTACTGAACCCAAACTTTTAGAGGTAGAGTGTTTATATCTAATATTTAATATATTTATCTACACCACTTATTTAGATCATTTAGCATTTAAGGTTCATTAAGAAGGCAGATATGGTCAAACTTGTGACTTGTACTGTACATCAAGTTCATAATTAAGTCTTTCCACACTTTGTTTTTCCCTTTTCCACAGAACAAAGACCCGGCAACTGATTTTTATTCATTTAATTGACTAATTGTTATTTGCCAAAATCTCTACAACATTTTTTTTTAGAGCAAACCGTGAAGGTTACAACTTATGCCGTGTTCAGACCCACGATACCAGCCAGATTTTGGCACGATCCGTGTGATGTATAGTGTGCTGTGGTGATTCCTAAACGACAATGTCCGAATCGATTGTTTCATCTCGTATAGTGTGTCATATCTGACAACCACATGTCCACAACAAGAATTCATTAGTCAAAATTGAATAATCTGACACAGTGACTATCATAACAGACATTGTGTAGTCTGAACCCAGCATTAAGCGGTTATAGTTATTGTTTTTAATGTGAAGAAGTCAGACTTGTATACCGTGCCTGGACTGATTCGGCTCTTTTGATTATACTAGTCCATTTGCCATAACGAACAGGGCTACATAAAGTGGATTACCGGAGGATTTTGTGCAGGCTCATCAGTGTTCGATATTACCAGAATAAAGAACAAAGACGAGCCCACTTAAAATCCTCTGATAATCCCACTGCTTGTTACCGTAATTTCTGAAAGCAGGTGTAAATGCGAGCATGTCTCGCCGAGGTGCGAGGAGTCAACGCTAGATAATTATTTTGCCATCATCCATTGAGATGTATTTGGGAGGTTGGTGTGATGCAGTCTCTTCTTATTATGGGTCTTAAGAAGGGAGCAACCCTCTGTGAGCCATACATTACGTCCCCCGCAGTTAATATGCAGTCGGCAGGAGAGCTCATTAAGATTGATCATTCGCCGACCACCTCTTCTGTACCCAAACTCTGCTCTGCCTTCATTAATCACTCGCTTCTCTAGATAACACACACGTCGCCTGACAGACACCGAACCGGCCGAGAAACTGCAGACGCTCTCTCCGTCGTTGGGAACTCTCCACGCGCCCACAAACTGTCACCAACTCCTCTCGCAATCACCCGATCTTTCTCACTCACTTCGCATCTTTATCTTTCCCCTTTTGTGATTTTCTTTCTCTTATTCTTTGTCTGTTGTCTTGATGCCTTATAATATACTTTATAATCTGCTTCGTGCTCTTGTAAATAATTGTCACCTTGCGTTCTACAACTTACCTTGCTTACAGCTTTTATAAAATATAATTGTAATGCAGTAAAACACATAATCAAGGCCCAAGGTCATCTTGTGTTAGAATGTATTTGACTTTTTAAAAGAATGAACTGAGAGTTATTTATTTTTGGTGTGTACCAAAACCAAAAATGCCAAGTATTGTTTTTGAATGATATGTGATATTGAATGGCAACTGTTTTTGAATGATAGCTGAAATCATAAAAATGTATGTGTGTTTGTGTGTGTGTGTGTGTGTTTGTGTGTGTGTGTGTGTGTGTGTGTGTGTGTGTGTGTGTGTGTGTGTGTGTGTGTGTGTGTGTGTGTGTGTGTGTGTGTGTGTGTGTGTGTGTGTGTGTGTGTGTGTGTGTGTGTGTGTGTGTGTGTGTGTGTGTGTCTGTGTCTGTGTCTGTGTCTGTGTCTGTGTCTGTGTGTGTATGCTAATAAGAAACTAGTTAATAGTGAGAATTGGACCCTACATTTTATATATATATATATATATATATATATATATATATATATATATAATTTAGGGTCCAATTCTCACTATTAACTAGTTTCTTATTAGCATGCATATTACTAGGATATTGGCTGTTTATTAGTAATTATAAATCACATATTAATGCCTTATTCTGCATGACCATATTCTACATCCCTTTTATCTTACCCAATACCTAAACGTAATGTAACAACTACCTTACAAACTATTAATAAGCAGTAGTTAGGAGTTTATTGAGGCAAATAGATAGTTAACACAGTTAATAATGAGAATTTGACCCTAAACTAAATTATGAAAAGTTTGGAAACATTACTATTTGTAATGTTTTTGAAAGAAGTCTCTTGTGATTTCTGTGACATAAAAAAACAGTTATATTGTGAAATATTATTAAAATTTTAAATAATGGCTAAAATAAAAAATAAAAGTTGTGCTGCTTAATATGTTTTTTGGAACCTGTGATACTTTTTTCAGGATTCATTAATGAATATAAAGTTCTAATAATATAAATCTTTACTATCACTTTTAATTTAATCAATTTAACATCCTTGCTGAATAAAAGTATTAATTTCTTCCCAAAAAAAGAAAGAAAAGAATTGACGGACCCCAAACTTCTGAACAGTAGTGTATATTGTTACAATATTTCTATTTTAAATAAATTATGTTTTTTTTAAACTATTTATGCATCAAAGAATCCTGAAAAAAATATATCACAGGTTATAAAAAATGATAAAGCAGCACAACTGTTTCCAACATTGATAATAAATCTTCATATGAGAGTGATTTCTGAAGGATCATGACACTGAAGACTGGAGTAATGATGCTGAAAATACAGATTTGATCACAGGAATAAATTATATTTTAAAGTATATTATAGAAAACCATTATTTTAAATTGTAATAATATTTCACAATATCACCGTTTATATATATATATATATATATATATACACACACAGGAAAACCTACAGTATGTATATATATATATATATATATATATATATATATATGACATTAGCCTCTTGAAAACAAGAATCTACTGTAGGTTTTCCTGTGACATCCCCAAATCAACCTCCACTCTCCATTGCATCAGACGCCTTTTTTAAAAAGTTCACACTTGAGTACCGCTGACGTTTCCAGCCCTCAAACTCTCATTATCAGAAGGGTAAGAATCGAGGTCAGAGAAAATTGATGCCAAACTAGTTCCTTTCATTCTCATCCGGAGACTGTACTTCCCCCCTGACAAAGTGACATTCAGGCTACAGCTCGCAATCAGAGGTGCCTCGTTTGCATACGCTTTTCCTAACCAATCAAATCACGCCGTTCCTTCCTGTGGGAACGCTCACATCAGGGCACAGACGGAAGCCAGCGGGATAAGCCCGCCCTCTTCTCAGCAGGAAGTCTTGGAGGAAGTGCAGAGATGGAGGATGGGTTGTGCCACTCATTATACAGCAGGAGTTCTTCAGGGCAGACTCCTGCTTTCCAACACTATCATTTCAAGGGATTTCGGCTCTGTTTCCCCAACACAGAGAGGCAGTTTGTGTCCTCCTTATCGATTTTATTGGAGGTGTTAAGTGAGCAGGAAGTGTTTTGTCAGGGAGTTGTAATACTGGAGAATGAAATGGTGTGTGTGTGTGTGTGTGTGTGTGTGTGTGTGTGTGTGTGTGTGTGTGTGTGTGTGTGTGTGTGTGTGTGTGTGTGTGTGTGTGTGTGTGTGTGTGTGTGTGTGTGTGTGTGTGTGTGTGTGTGTGTGTGTGTGTGTAGTAAAGATGGGCTGGGTCTTTCCTCTTATGCAGAATCTTCTGAGTCCTGTCAAAAAATAAAATTAACTTGTTTTGTAATTTGAAGTATTTCTGTTAAAAAAAGGAAAATTTCTTTATTTTATAACGTTAATTTATTATTTACACAATTACGAGAAAATGAATAGGAAGAAACTAACTCACAAGATGAACATATATTTTTGCTGTTTTTCTGATATAAATGTATGGAAATTAAATAAGTTAGTTAAGTTAGTAGGTGAACATACTGTTGGAGTGAATCTTAATAAATAAATACATCATTGAATAAATAAATAATTTCACATTGGTTTGTGCAGATATTGTCATTATTATCATGTCCTTGGCTGCTGCACTAACATCAAAAATGAAGTTGTTAATTAAGGCAATGTTCCAGTTGTTTTCTTCATTTTTTACTCTCTGTAATGAAAATGTTTCAAATGAATTTTCACACAAATATTGCTTTAATTGCTGATTATTTTGCTTCTGTCCTTAATTTTACTTTCCACCCTGTTTCCATCATAAGTTTTTTTTTTTTCTTTTTTTTTTTTTTTTTTTACTTGAGGGGTTTGCGTTTAGTTGTATCCGGCTGCAGTTCATTAAAGAGACAGTTCACCCCAAAATAAAATCCTGCCATCATGTATGCACACTCATGCGGTTCCAGACCAGCATTACCCTTTTTCTATTGGAGTAAAATTGTCCCCCCCCCCCCCCCCCCCATACAATGAAATAAATACATGTATGTTTAGAATGGCATGAAGCTATGCTTTCAATTCTGTGAAAGTGAAATTGTGTAACAATTTTTATGAAGTACATTATGACAGTTTTTTCCCTTTAAGTAACTGCAGCCGGTTCCAACAAACCCCATACGTTGTAAGTACATGTACACTATAGTAAGTACATGTAGTTCATTCATATTACTCAGTACTTATTTGAGTAAGGACAATACAACTATGTCACCAAAATATTAGATGTTAATCTTAAATGATAATGATAACTAAGGGTTTTATTAACTCAAGCGGATTGTAACTGGACCCTTGCGTTTTATTTTTAGTTAAAGGGATTTTACAAAAGGCTAACAATATTGAAAGTGAAATGGACACATGCAGGAATAACTATAAATGAATCACCAGTTCAAGAATAAAATGCTTTAGTTAACTTTTTAAATGTTAGAAGTTACTGCAGCACCCAGAAACATGTCAAAGTGACCACATTTGCTCAAAGCACAGTGAAAATATATAAACTTCACCTCCATTTTCATTTAATCCTCTCGATGTCGACGCGTTCACTTGGATTTTTCCTCAGCGGAAATAACTTAAAATATTGACACTGTGATAAAAGAAATAAATGTATGTATATAATCCACGTTATGACACTGTATGATGGACTCTGCCAGATGCACTGCATAACAGGAGTGATCCGGGTTTGAAAGACTGCAATGTATTCTCGATGAATCTCGCTGTAACAGGAGCAGATGCTGCACACAGAGCGTCAATGACGCGTGCATTTCTCCACTAATGAGAATGCACATAATTAGGGATCGAGAAACAAAGGCGAGCGAATGCAGAATAATGCACGAATGTATGAATCACACACTCGCAGATAAACATGCATGTAGACTTCAATCTGTCATCACATAGTTTAGTACCTCACTACTGATCTCAGAAAAGCTTTGCATGATGGATGCAATCGGTGGAAATCGTTCTTAATCGCTCATGCTGTGTTTATAAAACGAAGAGCACAGACTCTAGATGTGCTAAAATACATATCGAAAAAATGTAATGCTTTATTGCTGAAATGCTTCCACAGCATCGAATGCAGTAATTGTTTCGTGCTTTTCTTACCAAATTGTACCATTGTTTGGACGATAATCCATAATTGCCATCACTGGCGTTTCATTAGTAGTGTGGCTACAGTGAACATGTTCAGAGAACTGAGCTCCGGCATATTTTTGCTGTGGCTTCTCCTGTTTCTGCGTAAAGTACAGTCCCTGGGGTTAAATCCCAGTTCCAGCGGCTAGAGAGAAATGACTCTCCATGCAAAGACCCGGACCACTAAAGCGCAGCGTTTTCCTGGTATTATCATTGCCTAATTTAAATGCATCTGTTGAAATAAGGCAAAACATAGGTGTAAAATATGCTTGCTTTGACATATTTTATGATGCAGAAGCTGAAGTCAGCACTATGTTTGTCAAAGTGAGCTCTATGATGTGTAACCGTACATGAAATGAAAGGCAACGATGTGCAGATTCCCAATACTTGTTGGCTAAAGCGTAATAAAATAACTCATGTAGTAAATGGACATGATGATGGATTTCTCCAGATTTATACATCTATGGCACAATTGGTTTGCTTCTGCTTTATTCAGATCAAATGTCTTGAGTCGTAATTAATTATTAAACATATCTATTCTTGTGGTCATCACTATTAGCAGATACTGTTAATTAAAAGACATGATCTTGTTCCCATCTGAATATTTTTGCTCACTGCTAATATTACTAATACTTTGTTATCTGAGACGTGTTGGTGTATACACACACACACACACACACACACACACACACACACACACACACACACACACACACACGTACATGATTTCAATATTTGAGTCTGACTCATACAACACAGTGCAGAGAATATAGAATATATTCAGTATATTTGTAATATTATGTGGTGAGCCGGAGGGCTTTGAAAAGGTCATAGTTTATATGGATGTCTTCGATTTATCTTTTTTGAACATGCTAGGATGTAATAAATGGGCAAAAGAGTATGTTGAGCATTCCTCCGTTAGAATACTAATCTAATATCTTATAATATAAAAAAATATATATTTATTTCAGGAGCTCTAGTGTATAGCAATAAGATACAATTGTGAAAGCAAGATTAGAAGTAATTAGAAGCGCATTGATTTGTATGATAACTACTGCAGTGATCTCTAAAGAGGTTTTGTTTGGGGCAGACCCAGGGGTCGCCAGTAAATGATTTCAGAGCACAATACCAACACACTGTATTCTCTGAGAGTTAATGGAGTTGAAGCTGAGCACTGCTAAGAATGAAGATTATTATATCGGTGCCACCTGCTGAAATAGCTGAGTGAGGGTTCAAGCATTTTTATATCTAGACAATAATAATATATAATTATAATAATGTGTGTGTGTGTGTGTGTGTGTGTATAACGTGTATATAAATGTGTATACATATTTCAACTTCCTTAAATCTTTGTCACATGATCAACATTTATTTTTGTGACTGTAAAAATATTTACTTTTTTGTCTTTTACTGCAGGATTTTGTTATTGTTGGTAATTTTTAAGACATTGTGTTAAGTTAAAAACAGGTTCCTAATTTAAAAGGTTCCTAATTTAGTTTTTTTTAAGTCTCCTACAATAGCTTTACATGCATCCAAGGTCAACACACTTTTATTTTCTCCTTATAGACACTGCAGCATCACCTCATTTCTCAAAGAGCCTGTTAACAGTTTGTTGGAAGATTCGGTCTCTCTAAACCCCTCCTTCTCAAGAGCTAACTCTGCTCTGATTGGTCAGACGGCCCAGTCGGTTGTGATTGGTCGACCGCTTATAGCGCATGTCGGAAATGAAAATCCTCTTGCCATATTTTAATTTCAGCTCTGGAGGCTTCCTCGGTGCTTGAAAACGGTGATATGAACGTTGGTGTCAGTTTTACCGTATAAATTCCAGCATGAGTCCTCATCTTTTGAAGCGCATGCAAAGTGGATTTGCTTTGGCAGCGCAGAAAACAGAATCCTCTCGACATGTCGACACACAAACCAAACTCTTCCAGTCTCCGCTACAACTGCAGTGTTTGAGGCTCAAAGTAGACGTTCACGGCAGCCAATGAAGCCCGTAAGCTGGCATTATGAAAATATATTACATTGATATGTTGGTATGTAACAACTCGATTCTTTCTTTTAGGAGACAATACATTTATTGTCGTAAACTTTAAATCTTTAAAACTTTGCTGACCATTTACATTCATAACCATATATAATACACACTACATGAAAGCTAATATTAAAAAAGCATAATATTTGATACAAAATATTTAATAAAATAATTGACAGCCTTATCGGTTTGACATACATGATGTGACATTAAAGTACAAACACATTTATAAACACAAACAGCATATAGTGTACAGATTGACTTGACTTAAACAACATTATTTATTACATTTAGAATTAATTCTCGGGTAAAAATAGGATTTTGTTTTTACATTTACTTCCATAAACCGTTTCTGGAAATTGAAATGAATTGAAGCTAATGTTTTGGCAAGTATGCCATTTAATCCTTTTTTTTTTTTTTTTTTACTCTCATTTAAACTGCCTTTTCTGATATAATTTGACAAGTACACCAGAAACCAAGTGGTTTATTTTCCGAGCATAATGTGTTGGTGGTGTATATTGTTTTTTTAATTACAGGGGAAGGAAAAAGGGATAGAGAGGAAATTAGCATACTCCTGCTGCTTTGCCCTGAACTGAGAGACACAAACATATTCAACACTGAACCTAAAGACCAGCCCATCAAATATAATGTAACACTTTAAATGGATCTTGGTCTGTGTGTGTATTTGTACATCGGTAAGTTGTGGCCATGTGCTGAAAATAATTGCTTATTCCATGAGCTAATTGCTGCGATTAATTCAGATAATGAGTTCCTGAATTAGTCAGATAAATGCGTTTGTGTGTGTTTGAGTGTGTGTGTGTGTGTGTGTGCCCATGCTTTGCTTGTCAATTATGCATTTTCGTCACGATTACCCCTCTCCCTCAACCTAGATGAATCTGTATTGGAACATAACGTTGCCTTGTAAACGAGTTTATTTTTAATTTACAGGGTACTCAACCAAAAGAGGGCCGAGACCACTAATGAGAAAAATATATGCACACTTTAAGATGTTTTATTTGGAGTGATGTCATGTCACACATTTTCACATTAGCAAGCCAATTTTTGACGCATTATTTAGTGCGTTTTCTTCTTGTAGGGTGTCACTCTGTTTAACTTTCCACATTTCAATGGGATTTTTTATAGTAGAAGTTTTTCCCCTATTTGAAAACTGGAAATGTGAAACTTCTTCAAACATCATCTGTGTTGAAACATTTATCACCTGTCCAATAGGAGAGATCTAATCCTGGCCTTGATCAGCCTTCTGGGTTTTGGAGAAGACTTTTGATGATTTTTCTGAGTGATGGTAATAATCTCTCACTTTCTGTCTTTTCTGCTGGACTTGTTACACATTCTAGCTTTTAAAGAACCTAGATTTGATCATAAAACAAACAAAACAGAAATTGATTTGTTTCTTGATTCTTGGGTAATTTCTTTGGTTGTAAAAGCTCAGTTGTTTTCTAAGGTAGTCAGCATTTCTTTTGGTGTATATGCACAAATACCAAATAAATAGATTTGTATCTTTTCTGTATATATATATATATATATATATATATATATATATATATATATATATATATTAGCATGCAAAGTATAATACCTCTACATTAACACTTATACATTTGCTTAAAAGAAAAACAGTTACCCTTCTTAATAATATACAAATTATTTTTTTTTTTAAATGCAAATATAGGATTTTAGCACTTTATAAATTTGCTGGAAATGGATTCTTACTTTTTTAAAACCTCAATTGTTTTTTTCTACCGCATTCCTGTGTGTGTGTGTGTGTGTGTGTGTGTGTGTGTGTGTGTGTGTGTGTGTGTGTGTGTGTGTGTGTGTGTGTGTGTGTGTGTGTGTGTGTGTGTGTGTGTGTGTGTGTGTGTGCTCTTGTTTTTGTGATATATGAGGACACAAATGTGTATAATGACATGCATATTACACTGGTATTACAACTTACACGTGATATATGAGGACATTGCACAAGTCCTCATATTTCAAATAGCTTAAAAAACATAAAAAACAATGTTTTTTTTAAAAATGTAAAAATGCAGAATGTCTCCTGTGATGGGTAGGTTTAGGGATAGGGGCAGTGTAGGGGGATAGAATATACAGTTTGTCCAGTATAAAAGTCATTACGCCTATGGAATGTCCTCATATATCACAAAAACACAGCTGTGTGTGTGTGTTTGTGTGTGTTTGTGTGTGTGTGTGTGTGTGTGTGTGTGTGTGTGTGTGTGTGTGTGTGTGTGTGTGTGTGTGTGTGTGTGTGTGTGTGTGTGTGTGTGTGTGTGTGTGTGTGTGTGTGTGTATAGATGGATGGATAGATGGATGGATAGATGGATGGATAGATGGATGGATAGATGGATGGATAGATGGATCGATAGAGATACGCATATAAATGGCAAATATATTCATTTTATATTAATATATATATAAATATAAATTTGGTTAGGGTACAAGTCAAAAATAACTGTTACCTTTCTTAATATTATTAAAATGGAATATATATATATATATATATATATATATATATATATATATGTATGAAATATTCTAAAATAAACATTAAATATTGAATTGCAAATGTTAATGTTTTTGTTAATGTTTCAGAGGACAGACAAAGTCTACTGAATTGAAGAATGAATATTAATGTATCCCTAAAGTGAATCAGTGTGTCACCAACATGAACTGAGAATGAAGGCTTGAGTGTTTTAGGAATATTCTCTGTGTTCATGTCTTCTGAGAACACACACGTCTCTGCTGGTGGCTGCATTTATCTACCCGGGACTCTTTCTGCTGCCTTCAGTTGTACAGTCATCACTGACTGCATTTTGTCAGAATCTATAAAGTTTAATCCAGCAGGAAAACAAGATCAGCTTTGACAGATGGAAATAACCCCATAAATTAGATGAATTCAAACAAGATTGCAGAACGGCTTCAAATTACCCAGGGCCTCTTGCATTTGTGGTTTCAGTAACTTTGCAATGTCAGAGATTCTTCTTGTTTTAATATAGGTTGATTAGATCATAATAGACTTAAGTATATTGAGTGTGTCTGTAAAAAATGTGGTTAGAGTTTAGCCTGTAGTCCTGGGTTCATTTCTTTTATATACTATTATGTCCATGGCTATATTTATGGAAGTTGTCATTATTCTGAGCAGTCAGGGAATATATTTCACATTACAGCTCTGAGTCAGATAGTATATCAGATCGTGATCTTTGAACTCAAAGTGACAACCCTGCTGCTGCCACAGTGCCCTTGATGGATTTTATTGGTGGCCTTTGCCTCCTCGGAGCTGTTAGCTCACTGGAGATTTGTTTTTGTAAGGGTGTGGGTGTGTGTGTGTGTGTGTGTGTGTGTGTGTGTGTGTGTGCGCGTGTAGCATGAAGTGACACTGTTCTGGTTTTGGATCAGCTTTTTGGAGGGTTTTGGAGAAGAGAGCAAAGAATCCTGACAGGCGTCTCGTTGTGAATGCGACGAGGCCAAGGATCATTTGTCCAGTGAGGCATACAGCACAGATTCACTGCTCCAGTATCGGTGCTAACATGTCCCTGGATAGTGAACTGGAAAGAAACAGGAGTAGTCCATTGAGCTGCATGAATCCACTGTTCAAAGCAATAAAAAAATAAAGAAGAAAAAATCAAAAAGAATAGATCGAATGTAACGGTGACCTGGAAAGATTTGTGAATTTTATTTTATTTTATTTTAATATTTTATTTTATTTGCATTCACATTTTTTATTTTTCGAATTAGATTTTACAATAAGTAAGTTAAGGGCTGTACATTATACACGTTAATGTAAAGCATATAGATTTTTTTCATATTTTATTCTATTTAATTTAATTTTTGTTTCATATTTTTTATTTTATGTTTTTCGAATTAAATTTTACTTTAAGTAAGATTAACTAGGGTTGTCAATTTAACATGTTAATGGAGAGCATATTTGTTCTTATTTTATTTTTTTCTTGTATTTTCAATTTTATATTATATATTTTTCTAATTATATTTAGAAATTTATTTTACATTAAGTAAGTTACAACTAGGGCTGGCAATTTAGTATGTTAATGTAGAGCATTGCTGTGTTCTTATTTTATTTTAATTCATTAATTTTTATTTAATTCTATTGTATTTATTGAGATAATGCTGTTTAATGCAATTAATGATAAATTAATTAATTATCTGACAAAATAATCAGTTAAGGATAAAATGTATCCTTCATAAAACTAAATTAAATTCTACATAAAACATTTTATTTGACTGATGTTAAATTCAGAAGTAAATCACATATATTTTCTGCAGGCTTCATCTCAATGGGGTTATTTTGTAGTGCTTCATAAATCATACTCCCCTCCCATGTAGTTGCAAATGGACTCTTCCCCAAAAGCTGTTGTTTTTTTACTATTATTATTTGTAATGGTGACACACTTTGCTGGCTTGTGATTGGATGTCATTTTTTTTGTATTCACTCCCTCAGTAGCTGCTAAAGAAATGATGCTGACATTATAACCCTATTACACGGTTGAAGCCAGGGATAAATGTTTACCTATCGCTCTCACATCATTTTTGTCCTCCTTACACACCCCTGCCGGGACGCTTGGATCGTTCCAGTGTATCGATATAACCAGTCAATCCGCACGTTTAGCAGCTGCCATTTTGAAAAACATGAGCTGACCAGTGAACCTTAGAATAGCTCAGCTGGAAAACTCATCAAAAGGTTGTTCTAGGGCCATTTCATGTCCATCTTTCCAGTGCACTTAAATGCCCATTATATTATCTCACCCCTTTCATCTTATCCATTCATTGTAAACATGTTTCGGCTCAGTACAGTTCAATTGAATTGAATCTGGGTCTGTGTTTGCTGAAGGAAGGCATTGGAAAGAGTCTTTGTGTGTGTGAACGCTGTTGTGTGTAGTGACCTCTCTCCCGTCTCGCCATTGCAATTAGTCAGGTCTGACATCTGAAAAAAATGTGATTCTGTGGTTGGAATGGACATTTCTTAAAATGAAGCACTGACAAAATCAGTGATATCCATTTTGCAGTGGAGACATTGAATTGTGTATATCTTGCGGTAAAATGATGATCAATGGTGACCTTACCGTTTCCATGCTAAATTATTTTCTGCAGTAATTATATTAGATCATGTTAATTAAAATGTGTTAGAGGAATTATGTATCACTTGAAATAGCACTAAATGTGTTTAATTATTAAATTAATTTAAGTTAAAAAGAATACAACTTGTTTATTGTATAGGATGTCACTAGTTCATATTTTTCTTTCACTGTACTTTTGATTCAAATTTTGCCTTTTTAATATAAATAATTATCTAGAAAGCCAGAAATATTTTACTAAGGACACAAAACATGATTGGACTGAAATTAAGATACAAGTAATTTTATGCGGATTTAGATTTGGAATTTCTTATAAAGAGGCATATATGTATTAATAAATACAGATACATACATCATATTAATAAATACATGAATGGATAAATACATAGAAATGATATTATATTATATTTGTCCAAGCAGTGAATAAATCACTCCAAGTCTGTGTTTTTCTCCACAGTGCATTATTGGATTATTGAACGTTCTCTGTTTATTTGTGGTTAATGGACTGAGACGTGCTGATTGGCTAAGTCCGCTGAGAGGCCAATCAGGTGAGAGGTAAAACTGGCGTGGGTAATGACCTGAGAGTGAGACATGTCTGACCATGACCCTATACATTTATGAGAGACACATGTTTGTGTTAATGTTGTCTCTCAGGATTGTGTTTCATGCTCCGTTAGTTTCCTCCCCCCTTCATGACTGCTTCATGCTACAGTAAACGCACACACCTACAAAACATGGTTTATCTTTAGTTCAGCACTAACAAAGAAAGTAGGTTACTGCTGCACCATTTTCTGCGAGACAGACAATTATTTTCCCATTACATGCACAGCACACACTGTCATTTTCGGTGTGTGTTCAAACCATCAAATCACAAATAATCATCTCCAATACCTCCAGGTCCCTCTCAGGTTGGGCAGAGGATCTGAATTCACTGTCATGTGATGTTTGGTGCCCTGTGCTAATGATCTGTTCCTCGCTGATCTTGACCCTGGCCCGCACCACATAATTCGCTTTTCCATCAGCTTTTCTGCCGCGTCCTGCGACCTTGCAGGGGTGAACCATTGTTTACTGACAACTAGAGTTCCTCCTGTAGCTCTCTTGCTGTCGTTCGCTGGTGAATCGGGTGTCGTGAGCGAGGCAGGAGATTGGATGTGAAAGCCATGTCAGTCGACGGTGGCTCACAAAGCCTTGCGGCATGGCGTTTCCATCGCAATCACACAATCAGTTCACACACGCACGAATATCTATATAAACCTGCGATGCACAATCAGTTTTACTAAGATTTACTTACATTTTTCTAAGATTTAGATTTATTTTTATTCCAAGTTGAGAACTGCTGTCAGTTTTGGCGTGGCTGATTAGTAGAGGAATATTTGTGCACGTTTAGCGCTGGTTTCTGCTATTGTTTGCAATCATTCGTAGTATGATTATGAAAAAAAAATTTTGCTATGAAAAAATAGCTATGAATCTTTGCTCTTTTTCTATTTACTTAAAAAAAATATTGTGTGTGTTTATATATATGTGTACATATGACATATTACAGACATATAACATAAACAATAAAACACTTAATTAATGGAAAAATGGCAGAATAAAATATGCTTTCTAGCACACACAATATATATATATTTTTAATAATTCTATTATTAAATATTGTTAAAAAAATAGCAAAAATCCATGCACGCGCATACACATATATATATATGAAATTATTTCATTTTAGATTTATACTTAAATCGTCACATAAATCCTGAGAAACTGGATTGTCAAAATATTTTTAGCAATTAATATTACATTTAGCATATATATATATATATATATATATATATATACTGTATACACACACACACACGCACACATTCAATATTACAAAACAATATATATATATTTTTTTACACAATTTAATTAATGGAAAAGTGCCACAATTATTATTATTTTTAGCACACAAAAATATATGTTTTATTAAATATTGTAAATGATAGCAAACACACACACAAACACGCACACACGTATGCATTTAGAACTTAAATCATCAGATAAATTCAGAGAAATTGGCAAAACAATCAGAATGGCTTTATTCTACGTAATGTTTTAGATACTTCAGACTGTAATGATCTGTGTGCATTAATTGCTTTTTAGCGATTAAAATTCCATTTAGCTTATTTTTTCTTTGTTTTTAAATGTATTGATTAGTTCCAAATTGTAAACTACCGAGCCTGAAGTGTTGAAGCATCAGTAAATCAGCTACTTTCTCTTTAATGTCAGTGTAATTTCAGACAGCCCTGAGATTCGTTTTGTTTGGTTTTGTATTGCTGAAGTGGCCGCAGTGGCTCAAGGCTCTCATTATTGCTCTGTGTGTGTGTGTGTGCGCGCGCGCGCGCGCTGCGTTAATGTAGTTGCTCATTTTGGTGATGTTTACAATGCTGTTCCATTTGCTTTAGCACTGCAGATCAAATTGGTTTCTGGAATAGCACATTGTTTCTAATAATTTGATTCTTTTCTCTCTGCTGTTGGATCTTCTCAGTTGTCCTGTGATTTTAAGAGTAATTCAGATAAGTAGTTAAAACATGGCTTTGTTTACTAAAAATGCTTTAAACTAAATGCTTTTAATTGATCTATCGCTCTAAATATGAACTCTCATGTTAGAATGAAAATTGAGGTTATTATCTTTATGTACAGAATGCTTCCACCAGCCTTTGTCCCCAAAACAAAGGGGACAAATAATCTAGTTTCGCTAGATCAAATAAATGGATTTTCTGGACTTTAAAATTAACCAAGAGGTACAGTCACTCAATACGAGCTGTTATTTATTAAAAAGATCACAGATTTGGACCATGAGGCTGTAGAAATAAACAATGGACACTGAAATCTCCACAATACTGAGGAAGTGGTGTGAACTAGCCGATAGTGAATCGCTTGCGAATATTACTGCAAGAACACTTTGCATAAAGAGTTGCGTAGCGTGCGTCAAATGGGTAATATTTGTATATAATAAACCACAGCTTAAATGTGTGTAAATATGAAAGCGGTTGAGCTGTCGCTGGATAAAGACACAAGATGGCTGCCGCTGTGCTGTGCTTTGACATCAGACGCTGCAGTGTTCGGCTGTTGAACTTACACTGGCTCCCTGTAAAAGTTTACTTTGAGAGGTCCGGTTGTCAGAATCACTTTATAGATCCTCATTAAACGGGGCTTGTATCCGCTTCTCGTCTCCTTGGGCTTCTGCCGCTGTGTCTGTCAGGCGCCTCTTTTATTTACATATGCATTAAGACCTACATCTGCTGCTTGTTTTCTCTGCGCTCAAAATTGATTGTCCGTGAATGTTCCCATTATTTTGGTAAACATGTCAAATAGGCAGAAATATTAATTTATAGTAAAATATGATTTTTTTATATATATATATATATATATATATATATATATATATATATATATATATATATATATATATATATATCACTTTATGTAAATTTATCTAATCTTTTTCTTGTCAATGCAATTTTTTCCCTACTCAAATGCATCATTTTCTCACTTCAGAGACATTTTTTAAAGAATTCCATGTATTGATGAAACTGTGAATTTAAAATATTTGTGTAAATGTGTCTGCATGCTGAGGTTCTCTCTCTCTCTCTCTCTCTCTCTCTCTCTCTCTCTCTCTCTCTGAAGCTTTCTGTTTGTTTACAAGAGGTTTTGTCTGTTTCTCTGATATTATTATCTTTTTTGGGGGGTCCAAAGCTTAAACTCTTGCCGCACAGTATTTGTCAATGAATATAAACTGCAATTATTTGGAACGAAGTCTTGTACAGCTGTATTTGGAATCATGATTTAAGCATTATATTTGTTTTATTTTTTTAATGGTATAAGAATATTCCTTTTGGAAAATCCTGCATTCAGGAAATGTAAATACTGGTAAAACATGTAATAAATTATACAATTCAAAGAATGATCCAGTTAGGTTTTTGACACACATTAATCAATGTTGCTAGTTATTTTTTCCCTTAATCCTAAAATATAGACTATACAGATCTCCTATGCATTATTGTTAAAAAAAAAGCCACAATACCCCAAGGATATATATGATATATGATATTAAATCAATATTTCTGGCATATTTGAAATGTTTGACTGTGCACACTGAGGTCAGTCAGTTCCTGACCTGAGGATTGCACTGAGAACTGAATATTTGAAATTAAGGTATTCTTATCCTCTATTAAATTGTGAAAAATGCCATTGTGTATTACTATTTTGCATCTTCTAATATTAATAATTCTTCTTGATGTTTAATGTGCATTGTTGCTCCTAATGTGTCCATAAAGTGTTGCATTTTTATTCTATGCTGATTTTGATCTACTGTATTCCACTGTGGTGATTTCTGCACTGTCTGCTTTTGTTGTTGCATCTGTTCCCCAAAAAATCTGAATTCTAAACGTGTTTGGCATTGTCTGTTTCTTCTTTGTTCTACAGAGATGTTGAAGGAGTTGAACCAGCAGCGCAGAGAGAAAGAGTTTACAGACCTGAAAATTATAGTTGAAGGCAAAGAATTTGAAGTCCACCAAAATGTTCTAGCTTCCTGCAGCTTGTATTTCAAGGACCTGGTGAAAAGGTTTGCCTTCCTCCCTTCCCACCAGCCGTTGATCCAATCTGTTCTTTTCATAGGGCGCATTTGTGTCATTTTTTTCCCTCCCTCTTTTCTCTCTTGCAGGTTTGTAGGAAGACTTTGGTTTCTATCACAGGGCCAGCAGCCATTCCGCGTTTTCGCTCAAATGAATGTATCTTAAATTGGGAAAAAGGTCAATCCTTGCCTTTTTATTACCTTTTCTTCCCTCATTTTAGAGCATTAATTTCCATTTTTAAAAGCAGAGAATGTGTTCCATGACTGAGGGATCTTAAAAGAACAACAACAAAAAAATGACAATAGGCATTCAAATCATCCCCCCAAAAAATACCATGTTAGGCATTTTGGAAAGTGTGCTCCAAAAGCAATGTGGTATCTGTCATTTTGACTATGAGAAGAGCTTTGTCAGCCATTTTATCAGCAAAGCTTATGGTCTTCATAGGGCATAAAAGTTTCCCCATTCATATGTTAAACATTCACGGTGGGTGCATTGAATGCATTCAGAGTCGCAAACAATGAGAGGAGCCGAGAACTTTCTCTTGAATGGTTACCTTCACAGGTCAGAGCCATTTACTGCCTCGCTTTTACAAATTACACTCTTCTGCATCCATTGCCAGCTCGCTTTTTGTTATTTTTATTATTAAATATTTCTTTGGCAGCACATTTTCCAGCATTGCAGTGTGTGTGTGTGTGTGTGTGTGTGTGTGTGTCTCTGTGTGTGTGTGTGTGTTGTTCATTTATTTTCAGCACATTCATCCTCTCAATGTGTTTGTTTTGAATCTCATCATCAGTGTCAAGCTTCAAACTACAGCCTACTCATCATTTAAAAAGCCCATGAATAATTTTAGAATCTCAAAGTATTGGAGGCTTTTTTTTGATAAACAGCAAATAGATGTCTGAATGTTTTGTTTTCACAGAAGACAAACAACAGTACATTTTAAATTCATATACTGTAAAAGGTTCATTTTGTCAGTGTATAAAGTACACTAGCAAACAGATGACCTTAAAACTAACAGACTTGAACTAAAAGTCATATAACTTCAAGTTACTAGCAAAAACAGCTATCCATATTTTCTTCAGTAAAGCATGATTTGTTTTTTTGTAAAGGTGTGTGTACATATCTAGCATTATACAAACACATACACATGCTACCATTCAAAAGTTTGGGGTCAGTATGATTTTATTAAAGAAATGAATACTTTTATTCAGCAAGGATGCATTAAATTGAGTAACAGTTGAGTTATTTAAAATTTGAGTTATCTTGAGTTTGAGTTATACAGTTGAGTTATCTTAATACATATTTCACACAATTGCTGTTTTAAATGTATGAGCAGAAAATAATGCATTTGTAAATTTAAGCAATAAAACAAAAACGCCTTCTATTACTGATTTTATTGTTATAAAATAACATTTTACTGTATGTGTTTCTCTACAGACAATGCCACACTAGCATTGAGTTCCAAATCTGGGATTTTTTTTTTTTTTGTCAGACCAAATTTGATAGCTTGCTCAGTTATCAGACAATACAGTGTAACATACAGTAAATACAACGAGTATGCAAAATATAGCTTGTTAATACAAAAGCTGCACTTTTTATTAACATTTGTGCTACTGTCACACTATAAAAAAAGTAGTTAGTAACATAGTTAGTTAGTCAGTTAGTTAGTTTGTTTGTTTGTCTCCCCAGCACTCTTTATGCATTAGTTAGTGTGAGCTTTGAGTGACTTTTTAAGTTCATCATTTTTGGAAGTTAGTTACATAAAAACATAGATTGGCCTAATTTGATACTGAAAAGTAAGACTGGCTGACTGCCCCTTGACTAACTGCTGGGTTATACTAGATCTAAGACACATGTTTATGCAACTGGCCCTTGATGCCCTTAATTTTTCTTGGCATAGTTGCTGGCTATTCACATTCACAATTCATAGCCTCAGTCCAGTTGGCAGAACTTGCTGTCCCCTTGCTTTCTGTCTGCCTCTATTCAACTGAATGTTGAAACACCGGACCGGTGTAGATGCGCACACACGTCCCTTTAAGATCCGCCTGCTGTCACCTATACCATGCATGATTATTTGGAGATATCAGACTGAAGGACACGTGTTTTGGTGTTGTCCATAGATTAGCATCTACAGCTCTGAAATTCATACAGGATTTCATTGCTTCACAAAAGCATTGTTATAGCTCAACTTATGGGCTCATTGTTTCTGTAATTTGTCTTCTTGCGTATATCAATATTTTTAAATTTCATGCCATTTCACAGATGCATTTTTATTCAAAGCGCTTTTATGCACGCTAATAGCAAGAAGAGTTTCCCTGAAGCAGCCTCGGGTTAAGTGCCACGCTCAAGGGCAAAGTGGTAAAACAGCAGATTTGTGATCGCAGTGCGTCTCCAGTATCTGGGTCACCCTCACCTGGGCATGAACCTGCCGAGTTTGTAGGGGAATTCTTTCAAATCAACATGGAATGGCATTTGCTACCCATTTTACTTGCCTAATATGGCATATTTCCAACCCAAAAAGACTAAAAATGTGGGGTGGGAATTATTTGGATTGGCAAAAAACTGTTTATTAATAATAGCTGGTGGGGGGGAGGAGTTGAAAAATGTGAAAATATTTTCACCACAAATCTACATGTGCACCACATACAGTAGCTTTTAGGTTTGTATTGCTTGTATTCAATCGAGAGTTTAATCTGTGACATTTACATTCTCTATTAATTAAATGTTTTTTTTTCGCTATATGAATTTACAAAACCTAGACAGATAAAACGCCTTCGCACATAGTTGTGCTTCTCCAATGTTAACATGCATTTGAATGAAAAGGGAAGGAGCAAAAAGTCTAGTGGGACCAAAATTGACCCTAAATTTTCTGACCCATGACCCTTGCGATGTTTGAACTTAAGAATTAAAATGAAACTGTAAGTGATAACTAGAAAAGCAAAGGTTATCAAAGCCAACCAGACAGTCAGTCAGATAGATAGATAGATAGATAGATAGATAGATAGATAGATAGATAGATAGATAGATAGATAGATAGATAGATAGATAGATAGATAGATAGATTTCTCAACATGGGAACAGAAGAGGTGCCAGTCAATAAATAGGAAAACAAAGTAACTTATGCTACAAAATATATTTGAAAAAGTATCTGATATTATATTGTAAATTTAAAAGTAATGCATAACTTTACTAGTTACTTGAAAAAGTAATCTGATTACGTCTCACGTTACTTGTAATGCATTACCCACAACATTTATTATCAGTCAAATGCACTTCCTGTCAAACCAATTCAAAGTCAAATTCAACTTCCTGTAGGGTGTGGCCAATTCAATTAAAATCCACACTCATGAATTTAAAGGCAGTCAGTTCTTTAATTTTGAATTTTGTACGACAGTAGGTTTCGTTCAGGTTATGTTATCATGATTTTGGTGGGAAGATTCATTTCTAAGTCGTATTTACACAATTTGATGTAAGAGTCTGGTATATTATATAATATCAATTCACAATGCCATGCCCTCATTTACGATTTGGAACATTGTTTCCTTTTCTTGCTCTCGCCTGAGCCACATGCTATTTTTAGTGCTTGCGCTCTGGCATTAAGCTCATCTGAGGGGTGCGAGTGAACATGCCACCTGAAGGATATAATGCACCTCCTAAATGTGCACACACGCTCCCCCTCGGCCACGGGAAGAAAAAAAGCCATTACCCTCCCCTTTAGCGTCTGCCGCGTGGAGCGCGGAGACGGATTGCCCTCAGTAATTCCATTTTCCCCTCCGGATTTTCAATAAGTATGCTTGGTGCCACTTTAATTTATGGGTAGTGCAAATGCACCAAGCCGTCAGCGAATGTGTGTAATGTGAAACTTGGCTAGCTCAAAGTAGCTTTGACAATGCACTCTTATTTATTTATTTATTTATATAAGACTGTGCGTTTGTTTTACAGTAGATTTGGCGTTACAAGTGTGAGGAACGAGCAAGGCTTCATTCGGAGAACAGTGGGAGATCATTAATCCCGTGGGGTTTGACAGTCGACTTCAATGAAGGCACAATTACCTCCTGCACTGGAGGAAAGTCACTTTCTGGGGGTTTTCAGGAAAGGTTGAAGTTTATATACAGAAATGAAGTTCCACAGTATGCTGCTTCATTCATATTTCATGCTGTAATGAATCCACTGCACAACTTTGTCTCCGAACCTCCAAAAAAGAGACTTTTTTAATATTTATTTATTTCTTTATTTTTCCCATCATACTTTTCGGTATCTATAGCTGTAGATTTTTCTTTAAGACTTAGTATTAGTTTTGCATCAGTGTTGCGCTAAAAATAATGGCACATAGGAGAGAGTGGGGGTAAACTGTGTCACATTTTACTTGAGTCGTCCTCTAGGCAAGCAGAAATTAGATGAAATGATGTATAACTAATACTCCTAATTACATAGCTGGATGTTTGCCGTCAACTGAAATGAAAAGAAATTATCTGTAACGTACAGCCATAGAAATCTGAATTCTCAAAAAAACAACTAAATAATTTTAAGTCAAAAGCCTTATTTTGATAATAGTCTTATTTATGATATATATAATTTATTTTGTAGACTTGCATAATTTTGCTTTTACATAAAATGTATTTTACCTGACTTAATTTGACATGAAAAATATACATTATGTAAAATAATACATCATGTAAATACATATGCATATTTTTATTTATACAGCTGTGTATACAGTACATGATGCACACAAGTCTTCTGTTCCAGATGTATACTATTTATTATTATTATTATTTCTTAGTCTTACTTATTTAAATGTTATTTCTATTCGTGTCAAATATGTATGTATGTACAGTATGGTATGTATTTACCCAGAGCAAATTCCTTCTGTGCTTGTGCACACTTGTCAAATAAAGCTAATTTTGTTTCTGATTCAAAACAACAACAACAACAACAGGTAGCTGTATGTAATGGCCCATTTCTTAATGTGGGCTCATGTGACAAAAATGATGTACTTTATTAAATGAGCGACACATCTTACCCCACTCTCCTTTACCTCTGCTAGGAGGACATTTATTGCTGAAAATTATCACCACATAACACTGTAGCCCTGTGAGACATTTCTGTCTGGAAACATACATGAACAACGATAATTATTGTGAAACAAGCATGTTTTTTTTTCATCTTTACTGGCAAAGGACAGATAAAATGAGCTCCAGATATTTTCAATTAATATTTTTCTTTGTGTGTGTGGTTAAATGTGTTAAGAGTCAACACTAGCCAGCAGTTTTATTGGACGTCCCCAGCTAATTTATAATCTGCGTTTGCACACACATGCACCATGTGGCCATCTCCCATCATCCTCATCCTCATGTTGGCTGCTAATGCTGAAAAAATGGCACTTTAAGTGAGAAAAATAATAGATGCTCATTTTTTTTAAACACTTTCTCTGCTCTATCGCTCACGGACATGATGTCTCTCGCTCTGTCTCTCTATCGCTTGCTGTCTCTCGCTCTCTCCATCTTGCTGAAAAACAACGCTTGCAATCAGCAGCTCCATAAATATGCACCTCTCTCCAAAGCCAGAGTGATTTCCATAATAAAAGTGCTCAGACAAAGCAAATTGCTACTCCAGCCGATTCAGATTGCACTAATTGACCTGGTTGATGAACATGCTTTTGTTTTATTTCTTTCTCTGTCTTTTTCTTTTCTTATCCCCCCCTCCCCCCTTCTCCTCTCTATCACCTCCATAACTTAACCCAGGACCAACATCCCATTCTATTATCTTAAAACCTATCGCCACGGCAATTAGAGAGGACAACAATAACAAACTCTGGCTTTTTTTGCTTTTCAGGAGGGAGTGGCGTTTCTTAATCTTTTCAGCTGTAGTTCCAGGAGCGTAATTGCAATTCTCCTCTTGAGTTGTCCTTCTCCTCCCTCAAGTACTCAATCATTGGAGACTAATGACACCCTACGCACTCCTATGTTCATGCACAGGGCCACGCTGACAGTGCAAATGACACCGGGGACTTTGTTTAGGTTTGGTGGGGGGTCACTCTCAAAGATCCAGTCATGGAACACCAGAAGAATGGCTGCTGGCGTCCTGTGGCAGAACTAACGTCCCCTTCTCTCTTACTCTCTCTTCTTCACTGTCACCATCCTCCACACGTCTTCACCCTGTCCGTCAGTGTGTCTGTGTATCCTCCCGGCACGTTTTTTTTTAGCTGCCGTAGTCTTCAACAGGTTATGTGTCCTGTCAAAGTCATAGTTGCCAAAAGTTACGCCAGTATTGTGTTAAAAATACTCAGTGTGTTTTCACCTATAGTGCAAATACATGGGATCTTCTCAGGCCACATTCGAGAAGTAGTTCGCCCCAAAATGTTATCGTTGTTTACTTCCCCATGATGTTTTTTTCTTTCTTTCGGAAAACACACAAGATCTTCAACAGTTCTGGATCCCTCAAAATGAGTTTTGAGGGATCCAGAAATTACATTTAGTTCCTCACACAAAGCTATTGTATGGCTTCACAGGACTTGGAATATAGTGCATGACTTTTTTTAATAATACCTTTTATGGTGCTTTTTTTAAAAACTTATTTTATGGTGCCTTTTTTGGTGGGGCCTTGATAGAATAAATCACAATCCACAATTTCAGAGACTGTCTCATTTTGTGTTTAATAATAATATAGAGTTGAAACAACATGGGCTGAGTAATAATGACCAAATGTCAAGTTTTGAAAGGTTTTGGGGATTATTTGTATAATGACATCTATATACACTTTATACAATATATTTATATATACTCTTTGTATATTTTAAGAATTTCGTTGACAGTATTGTACTAAAATACTTAAAAAAGTAATGTTTTATTTTCCAATCCTTAAATGAATTTCATGAATAAATAAATAAATAAATAACTTTGTCATTATTTAAAAATATTATACAAATTATATATTATATTATATATTATTTA
This sequence comes from Meda fulgida, assembly GCA_030578275.1. NCBI lineage: Eukaryota > Metazoa > Chordata > Actinopteri > Cypriniformes > Leuciscidae > Meda > Meda fulgida. The sequence goes on from CM060635.1 coordinate 5,696,095, forward strand.
GAGCTGTCAAATTGATTAATCACGATTAAACGATTCCATCATAAAAGTTTGTTTATATAATATGTGTAAATATTATCATCATATATATATACTGTATGTGTGTGTACTGAATGTATGTACACACACACATATATACACACACACACACACACATATATATATATATATATATACATATATACACACACACATATTATATAAACACAAACTTTTATTTTAGAATAGATTAATTGCGATTAATCGATCTGACAGCACTAATTATATTATATTTATTATTGTATTATATTATATAAACAACAAAGTAGCTAGCCGTTACAGCTACGTACTGCAAATGTAAAAATGACCTTTTCTTTTTGTTTATTGCTTCCCAAAAGTGCCATTCTCTTAGATCATTGTTATAGTTACGTTACGTGTTACAGTTTTATAGTTTAAGTTGTGTTTTATATCTGTTGGATTATTGTTTTGATATTTGAGGCAAAATCCAGAAGTTTTAAATACATGAAAGTGCACTTATAGTAGTAAACAGACTACTAAGAATATGTTAATATAGTGTAATTATTACTTTTATAGTATTTGACATTTTATTTGTGTGCTATATGCTCTGCATCCAGTTGTAGACTAAAAGGACAGTTTATCTTAAAAAAAAAAAAGTTTTTTTTCTAGAAGAAGTGAAAATGTGATGAAATATGCCTTCGAACACACTGGCATTCCCAGCTGCTTGTTTTGAATGCTGTAGCATTTAGACACTTGATGTTGTTAAACCATTGCATCATTTTGCAGAGAGTTTTCACTCTCCGGGAACCGTGGGAAGATGATTTTAAAATCGCATGAAACTTAGACAGCTCACCATCACATTTAAAGCAAATTTGTAACGCTAGATCGAAAGACCAGCAATGTAATCAATAAATTAGCTTGAAAATATTCACCCGAAATGACCGTTTCATTGAAAACCTGCAGGCGGATCGTCACAGTATTGGATACTGAGCCAAGAAAAATATCTAGAAATCCCCTCATTTTCACCTAATGGCCTTTCCATGTATATCGGCTTTCCGTCTGGTAGCCTGGCAGTTATCTGGTGACTGTACACATCAGTGCTATCTTCAGCCGACACTAAAACACAATCAACGGCTGCGTGGCTATTCATTTCACTCGTCCCGACCTTGACCTTCAGGGGATTATCGTTTCACTCAGAGCATAAAACCCCTGATGCTGCTCATTATTCACGTCCCCCATCATCCGCTGGGAATTATTACATTTGAAGTGATCAGGGCAATTGCATGTGAAAGACATGAGCAGGCAGGTACAGTAACTCTGGGCTGAGAGTCTCACACACAGATACTGAGAGGTCGTGTGCCGTGAATGTGCTCGGGGTGCTGGACGCACGGATCTTATTAATGTAATGAAACGCTTCCATCTCCGCCAGTTTACTGTGCGATCGCTCCATGTGGACAGGCAGATTGTGTATCAGCCCTCCTCCCCTTCCATGTCTCCCCCCCCCCCCCCCCCCCCCCCCCGTCATTGTTTCTGTGCATTTGTGCGCCACCTGCGCCCGTCCTCAAAGCATGCCATGATGATGTGTCATAAAAACAGTACTTCATTCTTTGATTCTGATTGTGTTTAATTTCAGATGCAAGAAACCGAATGCATTGTATCTGTGCTTTATGCTTTTCCTGTAGGGTCGATCTACAAACTGATGCCTTTTGTGTACAAAAGAAAAAAAAGATAAACAATACATAACTAGTGCCAACTTGTACTGTGTTAATAGAGAGTTTTGTATTTTGGATCTTTTTTTTGTGTCTTGAGAATGCCATTTTTCTACTCTCTATATAACATTCACAATTTGTCTTTATTCTCTGTATATTTTAGTATAGTGTAGCACTAAAAAGTTGTTTTTACTCTATTTTTTTGCCCTATTTTTCCTCCTTAAACTTATTTAATTTATTTAAGATAATAAATTAAATCTAAATTAAATTATTTATAAATAATATATATTTATAAATGTCTATAATTATATTTTAAATAAAACTTTTATTATATAAATATAAACATTATTTATTATTTAAAATTTTCATTTGAATAATTATTTTTTTTAAAAAATTGAAAATGAAAAATAAAGTGAAATGAAAAAATATTGAAATAAATTTGTCATATTTTAATTTAATATAAAAAATCTCCTTTTTTTCTGAAAAAGAAAGAATGTCATACTGCATTAGAAAAACAGCAGGGTGAGTAAATGATGACTAAATTTTCATTTTAGGGTGAACTATCCCTTTAGTCCCCCAAAATATATTAAAATGTATTAATTTGCCTTGAGATAGCACAATGCATATTATTCACACTTGAACACATTATATATCTGATAACATATTTAAAATCTTACAGACACTTACTTTAAAGGGACAGTTCACCCAAAAATGAAAATGATCTCATAATTCACTCACCCTCAAGCCATCCTAGGTGTATATGACTTTCTTCTTTCAGCCGAACACAGTCTGAGTTATATAAAATAATATCCTGGCTCTTCCAAGCTTTATAATGGGAGTGAATAGTAACTGAGATTTTGAAGCTCCAAAAAGCGCATCCATCCATCATAAAAGTAATCTATACAGCTCCAGTGGGTTAATAAATGCCTTCTGAAGAAAATATCCATATTTAGAACTTTATAAACTATAATCGCTGGCGAATCGAGTTCCGGCGGGACTGGTGAGTGACCTCTGACCCGACGCATGACGTATTTACGAACGAGGAAGGCTGTTATCGGAAGTTTGGATGTAAATATGGATGCACTTTTTGGAGCTTCAAAAACTCAGGCTCTATTCACTCCCATTATAAAGCTTGGAAGAGCCAGGATATTATTTTATATAACTCAGATTGTGTTCGGCTGAAAGAAGAAAGTCATATACACCTAGTATGGCTTGAGGGTGAGTGAATTATGGGATAATTTTCATTTTGGGTGAACCATCCCTTTAAAAATAACTTTATGAAACTGGAAAAGGCAGCCGTTGCATAGAATCATCCTGTAGTGGATTTTGGGTATGCCATAAGGCTTATCTTTAGGTCATGACCTCTGTATTTGTGTGTTTGGTGTACGCTCGTGTGTGTCGTCAGGTCGTCTAGAGAGACGGGCACTGGAGAGAAGCTGGAGCTGAAGATGACTAACATTGGTGCAGATGTGCTGGAGCTGCTGCTGGAGTTCGTCTACACCGGCTCGCTGGTCATCCACTCGGCCAACGCCAAAACCCTGCTGGAGGCCGCCAACAAGTTCCAGTTCAACACCTTCTGCAAAGTCTGCGTGTCTTTCTTGGGTACGTAACTCAAAAGATCCCAACATCCATCAGATGAAGTCATGTACAAGCTACGGTTCTCTCTTTATGCAGGATGATGTATTCTTTCATTTGGATAAAGGTCAGAGAACAATTGCATTGAAATGTCAAACCCAATGTCTCAATCTCATCCATCACTGATTATTCTGATCAATACCAAATATGGAGGAAGTTCAGATGGCATGTAGGCGCCCGATGTGACCACCAGAGTGAGGAAAGCTCTGGCAGGAGATGAGGAAAAATGTAGGCAGAGAAAGTATGAGTATAGACAAAGAAAGTATAGTTCCCTTTCGTTCGGGAACTCCTACGTCTCGTCGGAGGAGTTTCCAACGAATTGGGATCACGCTAGGGAGACCAATTGCCTTCGAGTGAACTAAAACGAGCCAATAAGTATTGGCATGCAAGATTTGCATTCCGCGGCCCGCCTACCAGTGCGGGTATAAAGGCGGAAGCAAGCGCATACACAAACGCTTTTAGCTTCGGAGCCGACCGATTGTGTCCTCTCTGAGTGAATGAGCTTTAAGAATGTATTTTTCTTACGAGCTACGAGTCAGCTGGTAAACGGTTGAGTGCGCACAGCGGGCTTGCAGTTTCCCCGCTGTGTTGCCGCGTTGGGTCCCTGTGTGCTTCAGCACGATAGAGAGTACTTTCTTCCTGAAAGAGCAACACGAGTGAAGATCGCGTCCTTTTCAGGATGACGTTTCACTCGTGTATTTCTGGATGCGATCGTTTCCTGTCCTTATTTGACGGCCACGTTCATTGTTTCACATGCCTAATCAGTGTGTGAGACTACGTTCGTGGGTGGTTCATGTTCTCTCAGGAGTTCATGACCACGTCGGCACGTTGTTCGTCTCCCCTTTCTCGTAAAGGCTTGAGCCGCTCAGCGTGCCGTGTGCCGTCGAGCGCCGGCTGACAGCGCGGGTTGTCACGGCAACCCAGCGCGCGTCATTCGGCGCTCAAGATGCGCGGTCAAGATCAAGACTCGTGTGCCTCTGTGAGGTGAGTCCCTTTGCTTGTTTCCCGATCTAGTTTCTCTTCTGGTGCACCAGGGGAGGGCTACTTTGGCAAATAACATTGGTGATCTGAGGGTTCAGTGAGCACGAGCCACTCACTCCTCTAGCGCATCGCAAACATGCTGAGACTGTGTTCGTGGGTGGTTTATGCTTTCTTGTGAGAGCATGACCACGTCAGCACGTTGTTCGCCTGCCTGTAGGCTTGAGCGCCCGGCGTGCTGTGTGTCATCAAAGCGATGGCCACGTTCACTATCTTGCATGCCTGGTTGACGGCCACGATCACGGTTTCACATGCCTAATCAGTGTGTTGAGACTGCGTTCGTGGGTGGTTCATGTTCTCTCAGGAGTGCATGACCACGTCGGCACGTTGTTCGTCTCCCCTTTCTCGTAAAGGCTTGAGCCGCTCAGCGTGCCGTGTGCCGTCTAGGCTTTCGGATGGGTCTCTGGTCCTTCTCATGAGGGATCAGGCATTTCATTCGGGGCCCCAGGGAGGACAGATGTCGATCGCTACATCGGAGAGAGGGCTGTTATACTCTGAATTTGATGCTGAGTTCCCAGTGTTCTCATGCTGAAGATTCAGACTTAACAGCCACACTTTCCTGGGCTGTTCTAAAGTGCCTGGATGTGTGTGAAGAATTTTGGCAGTGTGGAAGCATTTTGGTGCCAATATGGCAAGCCAAACATGCCTAAATCTGCAGAAGTTTTTCCTCTCTCACTACCACTGCACGTGCGTAGTTCTAACTCGGGGTTGAGCTGTGCTTAGTGACTGACCGTGATAAGTCACAGCGCTGGCCCTCGGTTAGACGATGTCCACACTGTGGTCCAGAAGCACCTCAAAACCAGCCCGCTCGGAGTTGTTTTCCCCCAGCAAAAGGAAAGGGAAACAACCCTGAGAGGAGCTACTCAGAGTATGTGACGTTCTGCTCTTGGGAGTGCGTGTCATCACCACTCCTTCCCCCGGGGAGGGCCGGGTGGAGAATTCGTTTCTGTTCCGCCGCTGGTTATTCAGAATCAGCGGTACCCAAAGTTTGAGCAGTCCACTTCCTCTGAGTAGTTCACGGGCCCCAGCGCTCAGATGGCAGTGACGCCGCCACGGCCTCGTCACTCTCGTCTCTCGCTGGGTGAGGGGAAATCAGGATTCGATGCCCCTGGGCCTCGTTCCTCGTTTCCCCTCACGGTCGAGACTGGCAGTCAATAAGACCAGTTTCCTCCGTCCGAGCGAGACTGGTAGTCCAGGACGACGCTCCATTGCCTCGCCACTATCAGTCTCCTCCGTCCAAGAGGGTCAGAATGGCAGTGTGCGACGCCACGTTGCCTCGCCGCTCTCATTCCCCTCACCCCAGCGCTCAGACGACAGTGTCGCCGCCACGGCCTCGTCACTCTTGTCTCCCGCTGGGCAAGGAGGTGCGGAAACCTGGACCCGACGCTTCCATGCCTCGCTCCTCGTTTCCCCTCCGTCCTTCGCCTCGGGACAGCCCGCAGTCGAACGCCTCCGGGCCTTCCCTGCCGTCTGCCCCTCGGTGGAAGCAGGTAGGTGTTGCCCTGCACACCCAGACCTCTCTCTCGGCCGCAGCAATGCCTCCGGAGTCAGGTCCCTGCCTTCCACTTCGCTGCCCCTCCGCGGGTGCGCCGGTGGTTCGGGTGGGCTCGCTGGTACAGTCTCTCGAAGCCTGGTTAGTGCTTCCGAGGCCGTCCCGCTGGCTCATCCGCTCCATTCGGCTCGGCTATGCAATTCAGTTTGCCCGCCGGCCTCCCAAGTACAGGGGTATCCGCTTCACTCGTGTGCGGAGCGTCGATGCCCCTGTCTTGTGGAAAGAGATTGACGTCCTGCTGGCGAAGGACGCGATCGAGCCGGTCCCTCCAGCCGAGATGAAGTCTGGGTTTTACAGCCCCTACTTCATTGTACCCAAGAAAGGCGGTGGGTTACGACCAATCCTGGACCTGCGAGTTTTGAATCGGGCCCTGCACAAGCTCCCGTTCAAAATGATCACGCAGAGGCGCATCTTTGAATGCATCCGTCCCCAGGATTGGTTTGCAGCGATCGACCTGAAGGACGCGTGCTTTCATGTCTCGATTCTTCCTCGACACAGACCCTTTCTTCGGTTTGCTTTCGAGGGTCGAGCATTTCAGTACAAGTCCTACCATTCGGCCTGGCCCTGTCGCCCCGTGTCTTCACGAAAGTCGTGGAGGCGGCCATTGTTCCCATGAGAGAACATGGCGTTCGCATCCTCAACTATCTCGACGACTGGCTTATAGCTCACTCGCGAGATCAGTTGTGCGAACACAGGGCCTTGGTGCTCCAACACCTCAGCCGTTTGGGTCTTCAGGTCAACTGGGACAAGAGCAAACTCTGGCCACGCAGAGGATCTCTTATCTCGGTATGGAGTTGGACTCGGTCGGTCAGACTGCGCGCCTCTCAGAGGAGTGCGTCCAGTCAGTGCTCAACTGCCTCAAGTCCTTTCAAGGCAGGTCAGCGGTTCCACTGAAACAGTTTCAGAGGCTCCTGGGGCATATGGCAGCCGCAGCCGCAGTGACGCCGCTCGGCTTGCTTCATATGAGACCGCTTCAGCGCTGGCTTCACGATCGAGTCCCGAGATGGGCGTGGCAGAGCGGCACGTTCCGGGTCAACATTACCCCGCACTGTCGCCAAACCTTCAGTCCCTGGTCAGACCCTGCGTTTCTACGGGCCGGAGTTCCCCTAGTCCAGGTGTCCAGGCATGCTGTTGTGTTCACAGATGCCTCTGCCAGCGGGTGGGGGGCCACGTACAACGGGCATGCAGTTTCAGGTCTGTGGACGGGGCCTCAACTGCATTGGCACATCAACTGCCTAGAGTTGCAAGCAGTACGTCTAGCTCTGTGCCTCTTCAGGGGGCTGCTTCTGCACAGACATGTACTGGTCCGTACGGACAGCACTGCGACCGTTGCGTACATCAACCTTCAAGGTGGTCTACGCTCCCGTCGTATGTCGCGACTCGCCTGCCATCTCCTCCTATGGAGTCAGAAGCATCTGAGGTCGCTTCGGGCCATTTACGTCCCGGGTGTGCTCAACCGTGTGGCCGACGAGCTCTCACGGCTGCCGCCTCTTCCGGGAGAATGGCGACTCCATCCCCAGGTGGTCCAACTGATTTGGGGAGTCTTCGGAGCCGCTCAGATAGATCTGTTTGCCTCTCCGGACACGACCCATTGCCAGTGGTTTTACTCTCTGACCGAGGGATCTCTCGGCACAGATGCACTGGCACACAGTTGGCCCCGGGGCCTTCGCAAGTATGCGTTTCCCCCAGTGAGCCTTCTTGCACAGACTTTGTGCAAGGTCAGGGAGGACGAGGAGCAGGTCCTGCTCGTTGCGCCGTATTGGCCCAACCGGACTTTGTTCGCGGAACTCATGCTCCTCGCGACAGCCCCTCCTTGGCCGATTCCTCTGAGGAAGGACCTCCTTTCTCAGAGACGGGGCACCCTGTGGCACCCGCGTCCAGACCTCTGGAGACTCCATGTTTGGTCCCTGGACGGGACGCGGAGGTTCTAGGTGGCTTACCGCAGGCTGTGGTAGACACCATCACTTCCGCTAGAGCCCCCTCTACGAGGCGCCTCTATGCGTTGAAGTGGAACCTGTTCGTCGATTGGTGTTCTTCCCGCCGGGAAGACCCCCGAACTTGCCCGATCAGAGTCGTGCTTTCCTTTCTGCAAGATGGGTTGGAGCGAAGGCTGTCTCCCTCCACCCTCAAGGTGTATGTTGCCGCAATAGCAGCTTATCACGACACAGTTGAAGGTAAGTCGTTGGGGAAGCACGACCTGGTCATCAGATTCCTTAAGGGTGCTAGGAGACTAAATCCTCCTCGTAATTTGCACCCCATACCCTCTTGGGACTTATCTCTGGTGCTCAGAGCACTCCAGAGTCCCCCTTTTGAGCCCTTGCCTTCAGTGGAATTGAATATCTTGTCTATGAAGACAGCTCTCCTGTTGGCTTTGGCTTCTTTTAAGAGGGTAGGGGATCTGCAGGCTTTTTCGGTCGACGAATCGTGCCTAGAGTTCGGTCCGGGCCTTTCTCACGTTACCCTGAGACCCCGGCTCGGATATGTGCCCAAGGTTCCTACCACTCCCTTCGTGGACCAGGTAGTGAACCTGCAAGCGCTGCCCTTGGAGGAGGCAGACCCAGCCCTAGCTTTTCTCTGTCCCGTCCGCTCCTTGCGGGTTTATGTGGACAGAACGCAAAGCTTCAGGACCTCAGATCAGCTCTTTGTTTGTTACGGAGGCCAGCAGAAGGGGAAGGCTGTCTCCAAGCAGAGGTTAGCCCACTGGTTAGTGGATGCTATTGTCCGGGCTTATGAATCCCAGGACGTGCCTTGCCCACCCAGGTTGACGGCACACTCTACTAGGAGTGTTGCCTCTTCCTGGGCTTTGGCTCAAGGCGCCTCGCTAACAGACATCTGTAGAGCTGCGGGCTGGGCGACACCTAACACGTTCGCTAGGTTTTATAGCCTCCGTGTTGAACCTGTTTCCTCCCGTGTACTCGCTACGGCCAGTAGCGCGAGGAATTAGGTTGTGTCGGCTTGCTACGCCATTCCCGCCCCATGGGCCAGATACGTGCGTCTTTTTGCTCCGTTGGTTCCCCAACAAACGGCTAACCTCGTGAGTTCCTCCATCACCCCTCCGGCACCAGGCGAGGCGGATCGCCCGGCGCCAGGTCTATTACCTCTCGTAGGAGTTGTTATTAGACTGGGTGGCCTTAACAGTGGTCCCTTCGGCGACCCATTTCTTCCACGTTCCAGCTACCCTCCGGGTTAGCTCCGTGTCTTCCCCTCGACAGACCCGTTCTGTCGTCCTTGCTGAGTACGCTCCCACCCCCCGGGCTGGGACTACCTCAAGGACTGCCGTATGTTTTACTACCCTACGGGTTAGTTCATACGTGTATTCCAGTGCCTCCCTTCGGGCAGGCGGGCTTTCCGCAGCGTTCCCTCCTTCGGGTAGGCACGCTTTCCCAGTGTTATCCAATCCACTGAGCGGGTCTTGCGGAACAGCAGTGTGATTCTTCCTAGCTAGCTCCCCTCATATAAGTAAGAAACTGCTATGCCGGGAGCTAAGCTGGGCGCTGGAAGGGGTCAGCACCATGGCATTTTGTTAGGGATCCCAATTCGTTGGAAACTCCTCCGACGAGACGTAGGAGTTCCCGAACGAAAGGGAACGTCTCGGTTACGTATGGTAACCCTCGTTCCCTGAGTAGGGAACGGAGACGTCTCGTCCCGTCGCCATGCTTGCTGCACCTTCGCTGAGGACTGGACACCGTTCGGCTCCTCAGCGAAAAACGTTTGTGTATGCGCTTGCTTCCGCCTTTATACCCGCACTGGTAGGCGGGCCGCGGAATGCAAATCTTGCATGCCAATACTTATTGCCTCGTTTTAGTTCACTCGAAGGCAATTGGTCTCCCTAGCGTGATCCCAATTCGTTGGAAACTCCTCCGACGAGACGTCTCCGTTCCCTACTCAGGGAACGAGGGTTACCATAAGTAACCGAGACGTTTTTTCACTGTGAACTTCTTGACAACAAATTGTCTTAAACAGGCAATTTGCACTCTCTACATTCTCTAACAATGAATAGGATAAAAGGTCGGACTCTAATTTCATAGCTAACGTTTTATGTATCATAAATTATATTTTCACACTTATTAAATAATTGTACAAAATTACAGATTCGATTGGAAATGTTGCACAATAAGATTTTTTTAAGTAACACTAATGTTAACATCTTTGGAGTCTGTGAGATTTAAGCAAAAATGCATTAAATTGAAAAAGAAATTCTATTCTCAAAATTTTTTGACCTTTCTATTCATCAAATAATCCTAAAAAAAAATGTATATACATTTTTCTTCACACATTCAGTAATGAAAACGTTTGTAAGTTTTATCATATATTTTTTATTATTTATTGTTTTTCCTTGTCCCAGACTTTCAGTCTTAAAATATGAAAATCTATTTAAAGGATGAAATTTAGGGAAAAGGGTAAAATAATAAAAAGGGGTTTAAAACAAAAGTAAATGATGAAGAAAGTTTTCCAGATGGTTTTATTGTGACTTTCTTTGATACAAAAACAAATGTTGAAATCTGTTAGATGTCCTAAAAATGACATGAAAGTGCTGTTAGTTGAAGAAACAGTCCTGTATAACGCTCTGGAGCAGCTCAGAAGTGGTTCAGCGAATGTTAACTAATGAAAGCGTCATGCTGCTGAGGTTTGTGCTGCCATTGATATCACATCTTAAGAATGCGGACAAAGACAGACTTTTGTTTTAAACGGTCATTTGATCCGGCATTAAGATCACTTATTGATTTGTTTCTTTCGAGTCTGCAGAAATGTTCGTGTATATTTGGAAGTGGCTGTAAGACCTCAACAAATGAAAGTCAATGTAATGCATTCAGGTACAACAGGTTGAAGATTGGTTTGTGCCTTTGGGCAAAAAAACAAAAATCTGATTGCATGTCAAAGTTACTAAAGTACAAAACAATTGATTAAGTCCAGCGGGGTAGTGTTGAAATAAGGGGAGCACAGGTTTGGAAATATATCTCAATGCCGAACTATACGGCACATAGTCTGGGAATTCCAGTACCGCATATTATTACCAGAGCGCGTTTTAAAACCGGTTTAAGAAAAAGAGGTTACATCAGCTGAAATGATATTGACAGTGAGGTGCACCCCATGTGTTAGTGCTGGGCGCAGCTGTTTGTTATGCCACACAAAGCACCGTTGACTCAGAAACTTCAGAGCGTGTCTATACACTCATGCCAGGCCGGGCATAAGCCTCGCTCTGCGGTCTGTCTCTGCGGCACGCCATTTATGGCCTCTGGCAGAAACCTCACCTAAAAAATAATAATTTTTCCTTCCTCCGGGAGTGAAAGAAGACAAGTGGCCCACTTGGCTTATTGGTGATGGCACGCTGCAGGCCTGCCTCCAAAAGACACAGACATAATAAAAGCCCATCTGCCTCCACCAGACGCTCACTGAACCATTTTTACAACAATTTGTACTCTTATGTTTTATTTTGGAGACAAATTGGGTTGCGTTAAGACCTGCACAGTCACACCAATGTCATGTCACGGTGGCTTTTATTCACGTCCACGTTTATTATGTTTATCTGAATCAGGTTGCATCTGTTCTTTTGATTCTGGTCGACAGAGACAAAATTTCAATCTCCAAGTTTCAAAGTCAGTTACTTTTTTCAATTGATTTTTTATTATTATTTTTTATATATAATGAAATCAAATATGTATTTTTTCCCTACTTTTTAAAAGAAGTTTATAGTTTTTTTAATAAAAAAATTACTATTGATATGCTCGCGAGAAACTATTGCGAAAATTTTCACGTGCACACAAAAAATGTTTTCGTGCTCATGCGTTAAAATTTGTTGATAATCTTTTCCTTTTTGTGTTTCTGCCAACTTACTACTTACTAGGAAAAAACGAGAGCATGGATGTGCTTTAATTAATAGAGATATTTTTTGTTCAAATTTTGGCTTTCGTAAGAGCAGTATCAAGGCTTTATGTCCACTTTAATGCATCCTCTGTGGCGAGAAACCGCGCCGTGAAATGGGCTGATGGAACAATACGTCCATTGGGGATTGCCCCACTGAAACTGGTGGATTATATTATTGACCGCTGCAGAACTCTGGTCAGGGAGTCGGAGTCATCAAATGTAGTTTAGTCGTTTATTGCACAAGATTGACCATACACACATAATATTGTAATTGAGGTAGTTTCTGAAATAAATAATATAACAGAAATAAATACTCACTGTCTAAGCATATTCAACAACTTAAGAGATTGCAAACCCAAATATAAACATATCTGTAAAGTGCACTGACACATGAAATATAAATGTAGGAATATATTAGTATGAGTCTACAATAACAAACTGCATAGTGCTATGAAACAGTCTCATTAATACAGGCAGTAATAATTCACAACCAGTGAAGGATATTGTCCCACGGAGAAATGCACTTAAAGGTAATAACTAAACATGAACAATACAAGCCGCGATGCTAGCGGGCTCATCCACTCGTTAAGCAGGATCAAATTACACTTAGAAAGATCGCTAAACATCAACTACATCACAAACATGGTCTAACTTAGCGCAGTTGAGATACAGTGTGTTATTAATATACATAAGGAAAACTTTGTAACAAAATTTATCTTGCACATAAACACTGAACATGTGAATGTGTTCACGCGATATGATCGCTCAACTGGAGTAGCTTGGTGAATAGGAAATTACATTGAGTCCATGCGTGCTTAGAACGCTGCACTACGTTATTTGCGTACAACGCAACTTAAAACGTCACACACGTAGCCAACTTAATAATTAAAGGGAGGGAATTCACAACAACGTCTGTGTACATTGCCCTATTTGCCAAGTTCCTTGGTCCATAAAAAAGATTGTTACAATAAAAACTGTTAAAAAATTGGCTTTTGTTAGGGCAGTATGTCATATTTCAAGGCCTTATGTCCGCTTTAACGAATTTAAGTCTGTGGCGGTCGAGAAACCATGCCGCGAAATGGACAGATGGAACAATAGACGGCTCAGTGTGCATTATCCTAAATGCCAAGTTGGTTCATAAAAATATTGGTACAGTAAAAAGTGCTCAATTTTGATTTCGTTAAAGCAGTTTGTCTAGTATGAGGCTGAATTCAGCTACTTATTCGTTTGTCACTTATTGATGCGTGAGCCTCCCCTTTATATAATGCGAGTTATATATTACATATTAGTACTCTATATTTATGGCTCTGCTCACAGTAAGCGCTGTAATAATTGAATGAATAAAGTCAGCATTTTTACGACATCTGTAAGGAATGCGTTAAATCCTACAAAGTGGTTTAATAAATGCTTTATTGACCTTTTGAAATAGAATTTTTAGCACATTGTACTGTACCAATATTAAAAATGTTTCCATTAAAGTTGTAAATGGGCCAATATAAATATACTGCCCTAATGAAATCCAAATTTTGAGCTATTTTTCACTGTTCCAATGCAAGCATATGACATGATTAAGTTTGGGGTTTGTAAGCTTTTTAAATGTTTTTGAAAGTCTCTTATGCCCATGATCAAAAATACAGTAAAAAATGTTTTTATTACAATTTAAAACAGTTTTATAGTATTATTGTACTTATACTTTTAATGATAAATTTTAAAATGTACAAGTATGTTCTTTCTTTCTTTCTTTTTTTCTTTCTATAGGCACACTATTTTTATCATAATTAATCTTACATCTAGTATCTCAGTGCAGACTTTTTTTTGAAAGCTGCAGTCCTTAATTTGTTTCGTTCAAATTTACAAAATGTATATAATAATTGAGTATCCATGGGAAAAATGATTTTCCAAACCATGTTTTTTTTTTCTTGAATCTCCTGAATCACTACAATACACCTATAAGAAGTGTTTATATTCTGACTATTTTAGACTGGTGCGGGTCGCACCACTGCGGAGTATCCCAGTACCAGCGTGACACGTCATAGACATAAACAGAGAGAAGTAGCTCTGGCTACAATGTTCTTCCACAAGACGCATGCAGTTCTGTTTATTAATAACGGCTTGAGCACCAAAAGTCACAGACTGCAGCTTTAATTATTCTTTTCAAATTTGAATTCGAAAGTCTCTTAAGAAAACACTCAGACTGGCAATCCAGACTTAGATTCATTCACCACGACACAAGTGTCTAACTATTCTACATATTATGCTCTTGCGGTGTAAAGTAGGGCTCTCCACTTACAAAAAGACACTTGCCTTATTTAAAACATGGACCTTTGCACCCGCTTGGTCAAATACTTTAAGACGTGACTCAGCGGGACTAAAGATGAGCTTCACCTTGCCATTCTAATCCGTGGGACAGCGTCCCAACCCGCTGCACTGAGCTCAATTGATTTGTTCTGTTGTTCGTCTCCGGAATGCCTTAAGCAGTGGCCCCTTTCTGGAGCCCCGAGATATACAGCACAGATAGCTTTGCTGGAGCCCTCATCCCCTCTGTGCTGTGATCTTTTATGGACGTGAGCGCTTCTCTTGTTCTCTTCTTCAGAAAAGCAGCTGACTGCAGCAAACTGCCTGGGGGTTCTGGCCATGGCGGAGGCCATGTGCTGCACAGAGCTACACAACATGGCCAAGGCCTTCGCCCTGCAGAACTTCCCCGATGTGGCTGGACAAGACGAGATCCTCAGCGTCTCTAAAGAAGACCTGGTCAACTACTTGTCCAATGACAGCCTGAACACCAAGGCAGAAGAGCTGGTTTATGAGACCGTCATCAAGTGGATCAAGAAGGACCCAGTCAGTAGAGTGCAGGTGAGATGTTCACATATGTGTGTGTGAAGTTATTTCAAATCTGTAACTTGACAAGCTACTTATTAAAGTAGTGTGGGTTCTGTAAAACTACCTTTTGTCCTCCACTGTTTGGGGTAGTCGTGGCCTAATGGTTAGAGAGTCAGACTTGTAACCCGAAGGTTGCGGGTTAGATTTTTTGCGCCACAGCAAACAATGTCTGCCCACTGCTCCGAATGTGTGTGTCCATGGTTTGCAGTGTATGTGTGTTCACTACTCACTGCTCCTAATGAATGTGCACTAACTTGGATGGGTTAAATGCACAGGACAAATTACGAGAATGGGTTACTATACTTGGCCTTTACATGTCATTTTTAAAAGGTTTGATAAAATTTGATAACAATTTTGAACCCATGCATTTGGCTTTCGACCAAATGAAAATTCGATCAATGAAAATATCTGTCTTTATTTACTCACTTATGTGTCTTTCCAAACCCATAAGCTTAGGAATATACAATTCCTGAACGAATGAGTCTTATGAGCTTGTCCTTTTATAGTGAAGCAAAAAGAGTCTTATGGGCTGGTTCTTTTTAGTAAATCAAAAAACGAGCACAACCAGTGTAGTGCAGTTCTTGAATAAATGATTCTTAAGAGCTGATTCTTTTTAGTGAATAAATAAAAAACACACCGAACAGACTGTATAGTGTGATTACCAAACAAATGCATTTGGTTCAATTGTTCAATTTGGTTAAAAAAAGTTAAATTGTGCAAATCAAAAACATACAGCACAGCCAATGTTATCTGATTTCCAAACAACTCCAATGTAGTTTGATTCCTGAACGTTGGACTCTTATGGACCTATTCTTTTTAGTGAATCAAAATCATATAGTGAAGCTACATAGTCTGGTTTTTGAACTAATAAACTATAAAATGAACCCTTTTATTGAATCAATCAAAAATATTAATCAGAAAACAGCGTGACCAGTCTGATTCCTGAGTAAATCACTGTTATTAGCCTGTTTTTTTTAAATACATAAAATATACAGTGACCAATATAGTCCAGTTCCTGAATGACTGACTCTTATGAGCTGATTCTTTTTAGTGAATCAAAAATGAATGGTACAAACTGTGCAGTCTGATTCCTGAAGAAATGACTCTTAAACTTTTATTTTTTAGTTAATAAATAAAAAATATACAGAGTGATCAATGCAGCCCGATTCCCAAATTAATGTCTCTTATGAACCGTTTTTTTAGTGAATCAAAACCATTCAACACGACCAGTGTAGTCTGACAAAAACTACCCGCTGTTATATGTGCCCATAAAATCTATTTCTGAGCCAGCATACAGATATCTGTACAGATAAGTCTGTACTTTATACATTTTTACAGTCTGTTGTTCACATTGAGACTTAAAACTTAGTAGGCTGTGTTTTATTTAGCACTGTGACTGCTTTCTGTTTTGTAGTTCTGTGTGAAAGTTGAATTTTCCCTTTTTTTTTGTTGAGACACACCAAGGGTTCAGGCCTCCTGAAGTGCCTTTGTTTCTTTATGGATCAAAAGACCTGTCTGCGGTGGGCTAGACAATTCAATAGGGTTTTCTCAATTCTCTCCACATTGAAGAAGTTTTGGCTTCCCTGAACCCCGAGAACAAGAGGTCAACACCATTTTGCTGTACTTGCACTTCTATTTCTGCTACCCTGAAGAATACATTCAGGCCACTCGCAGCAAACATAAATAAGAGAGAGTGGAGCAAAGAAGCGTGTAGGTGCCAGCGGCCCAGATCAGATATTCAGGGGCCGTGTGGCATGACACTAGACCCCTTGGAGTACTGATGGGGTGCTGAGGCTGTCTGAAATTGATGTGTGACAGTGCTGCTGCTTAATAAAACCCTCATGCACCACCACAAGTTTCTCTCCGCTATAAAACGGCCCGCGACTGCGCACAGTTCATAAACAACCCTGGAACATTGGGCCGCGGATGCATTTTTTCAATCTTTCTGTCTGTCTTACTGAATTTCACCCCTTTCCAGACCCTGATGGAAGCGTTTTGATTGAATCCACTGACATTTCCTAAGGATATATCAGCTCCAATTGTCACAGTCGATGCACAAACGCAAAGGCAAATTGTTGTTGCTCTGAGCAAACGTTTGTTCGTGGAGCTCTACAAACATGCTCCGGCAGTCTGAGATGGACGAGAGATGGGAATCGTTTTTGGCCGAAACTATAGATATAATATATAGTTATTATAGTTATACTATAGAAAAAATAACAACTTTTATGCTTCATGGTAAATTAGTGGTGAATTAGTGGGCGGCGCACTGAGCTGTGTACAGCCGCCAGACCTCCATGCGCAGTGATGTATGGATCTTTATTGTGCAATCCTTCACGCCGTTGCACAATTTGCATTAGTTTATTACAGTGAGTCAACATGCTTTTTATGTGCTTGTAACACAAGGGCCGCGCGAGCCGCTGGGGAAAGAGCCGAGCTTTAAATAGAGCTTCTTACGGCACACTTGGGACCGGCGCCGAGCTCCTGCATAAGATGTGAACGATCAGCCTGTCCTAATGTTAGTAAATGATCTTTCTATTGTCCTTGGTCCAGTAGTCATACGTCTAGATGGACTGGGTGATTAATGGCATCACGTGACTCATTCCAATCTGGATTAGTATATGAGAAACTGTGGGAAGAAATTGGATTGGGAAAGATATGTCATTCAGAGGTATGAAAGAAGAACTCAGTGTTTAGCTGTGAGTTTTAACACTAATGAATGAGAAGGATCAGCCGGGTTTACTGAAGCAATTCAGAACACACAGATCTATTCTCAAGCAGACAGACTTTTGACTTTTAACATCCTCTATGCAAATCATTCTGGCCAAACAGGCCCTTATATACTCCTGGAGAAAACATCTATAAACCTGTAATACGGATGATATTAAGGTTTGAACATTTGGTTTGAGCAATACAGACACAAATTTAACTTCTGTGACAAATAGCATAAACTTAAAATTAAATTCATCCACTTCTCATAAAGTAACAAGAACATGGTCTTATCAATTAATGATTTATGCATGCATAATTCTTCATTCTTTCAAACAGACACATTTATTTGTATAAATATAGATTAATCCTTATTAAAGCTAATAAAGTTAAGTCAAGACCATTTAGTGATTTTCTCTTTTTCTTTTGTCTTTTGTTTATAATGGACAGCAGCAGACATTCACAAATAGAAAACATTTTAAAATTGTAATAATATAACAGTATGTACTGTAGTTTGACCAAATAAAAGCAGAAGAAATCATCATACAAAATCATCTAAAAATCTTACCAACCCTAAACTTTTGAATCGCATTGACTATAGACTCATTGTTATTTTGCCTCTTATTGATATATTGTTTCTATATTTATAATCAAAATATTATATATTTTTTTAATCAAAGCTTGCAATGTTGGTTCAACTCAGACCTATTTTTTAAATCCCTATGGAAACATGAATGGGATTTTATTTTATTTTGTGAGGATTTTTTCACCTTCACTGGACAGTAGGAAAAGCGTTTGGAAACAATTGGAGTGTAGAGAGGGGAACAAGACCAAGACCCAAAGGCTATGGCTCATACTTTATTACTTTACTTCTAGATCCAAAGTGGCTTAAAAAGTAAGCAGTAACTGTTGCGCTCTATTGAACATATGAGTCACACAGTTTGAGTGCAGACTTTCCTGTGAATCAGTTAATTACGACAATCTGATTGCTATCAGCAAATTACAATTACTGGGCAAACATTACATCAACTACTTAATTTTCTTGAGCCAGACTGATAAAGTTTATAATGTGCCCCCACCATTTTTCTCATTTCTGTTATGTTCTTCCTCTTTTGAAGCAGTTGGCCAGGCGTGTCCAAACTCATTCCTGGATGGCCACTGTCCTGCAGAGTTTAGCTCCAACTTGAATAAACACTCCTCCTGGAAGTTTCTGGTATGTTTAGTGTAACGGACGTAAGCCAGTAAGAGCTGTTCGTGTAAACCTCACTCCCCAGGCCTCAAGAGGAGATGCCGGTTCGAGTCCCGCTCGAAACGAGTCGAGTAGGACCAGTTTCATTTGGTGCCGTGATCCGGAGAGGAGAGAGGTTTAGGGGGGTGAGATTAATGGACATGCGCCAGTAAGAGCTGTGCGCGTAAACCTCACTACCCTGGCATCAAGAGGTGTGCTAGCGACTGACGCTATAGCGGCTGCGGTCTTTAGCTTCTTTGTTAGCGGGCCCGTCTCACCGGAGACCCCGGTTCGAGTCCTGTTCGGAGTGAGTCGAATAGGACCAGTTTAATTTGGTGCCGTGATCCAGATGGGGGTGAGGTTTAGGGGGGTGAGATTAATGGATGTAGGCCAGTTAGAGCTGAGCGTGTAAACCTCACTACCCTGGCCTCAAAAGGTTCGCTAGCAGCTGCGGTCTTTAGCGTCCTCGTTAGCGTGCCCGCTGAAAACACTGGTTCGAGTCCCCACTTTGCTAGACAGTGGCCCTCCAGGAGCAGAACTGGACACCCCTACTGTAGGCTGAGATTACATTGTTCAAAAGAGAAAGTGAGCTTCATAGCCGCTGCCTCCAGTCACTCAAATTTCATGTGCAAGCACAAAAATCTGAATATGGCAAAGGCTTTGATGAACCTCACTCTCTGTGCCATGCGTTCACCTGCCAGGACCAAGCAGCAGTGACTCTTGTCACTCAAACGCTGACTAAACTTCCCGAGATTGCTAACAGCACGGCACTGGAGCCGCTAAAGATCAGGCCCCTGCCCTGCCGAGCACGAGTCAAAACGCCAAACCCTTTCCGCCGCCTCCACAGCAGTCCGACCCGCATGCTTTCAATTACAGACACCTCCCCTCCTGCCAAGTCCCGTGCAGCGGAGCCATTAGAGAAACGCCCTGGACGATTTCATACGACACTTTATTGTGACCGAACGGTGAGGCCGCCTGACAAAGAAGGTTGATTAATTGCATCTCCTTTGAGGAGAGAACTAATGTGCAGCTGAAAAGAATGCTTAATGATGGTTTTTGCACAAGGGGGCAATCTGCATTCGCCCTCGGCAGGGAGATCTAATTCAGTAGTCAGAAAATAACAATGGATGTTCCAGCGTTGATGCTCTGTCCTGGCAGACAGCACTCATTAGTTGCCGGGGTCATGTTTGACTTGAGGGCAGAGGAGAATCTTCCCATTTCAGCCTTTTAATGAGATCAGAACTTGTTGAATTTGCAGATGTTACTGAGGACTTCAATCTCACCCCTTATTCAGTCGGAGTATAAAGACATGCAGACTGGATTATTAACAATTCGAAATAACCATTTAGTCTCATTTAGAACTTTTAGTATTGTAATATATAGAAGTGAAGTGCATGAGTTTATTATCATTTGCAGATAAAATGTGCAGGCTGGTTATTAGTCTTTATATTTTTATATTATTGATATTAAGTATATGAGTGCTTAAATCACATAATAAAAAAATGGATATTTCTGGCCCTGCGGAAAGAGTTTGGTCTACTGTATAGACATAATCTAGAGTTTACAATGCAAAGACGTTAGCCAATAATCATGCTCTCCTAAACTCTCTCATTATTTTGAACTGGGAAGATTTATTCATTTTAGTGAATAAGGTGGATGATTAATTTATATACAGGTCCTTCTAAAAAAATTAGCATATTGTGATAAAGTTCATTATTTTTCATAATGTAATGATAAAAATTAAACTTTCATATGTTTTAGATTCATTGCACACCAACTGAAATATTTCAGGTGTTTTATTGTTTTAATACTGATGATTTTGCCATACAGCTCATGAAAACCCAAAATTTCTGTCTCAAAAAATTAGCATATCATGAAAAGGTTCTCTAAACGAGCTATTAACCTAATCATCTGAATCAACTAATTAACTCTAAACACCTGCAAAAGATTCCTGAGGCTTTTAAAAACTCCCAGCCTGTTTCATTACTCAAAACCGCAATCATGGGTAAGACTGCCGACCTGACTGCTGTCCAGAAGGCCATCATTGACACCCTCAAGCAAGAGGGTAAGACACAGAAAGAAATTTCTGAACAAATAGGCTGTTCCCAGAGTGCTGTATCAAGGCACCTCAGTGGGAAGTCTGTGGGAAGGAAAAAGGGTGGCAAAAAACGCTGCACAACGAGAAGAGGTGACCGGACCCTGAGGAAGATTGTGGAGAAGGACCGATTCCAGACCTTGGGGGACCTGCGGAAGCAGTGGACTGAGTCTGGAGTAGAAACATCCAGAGCCACCGTGCACAGGCATGTGCAGGAAATGGGCTTCAGGTGCCGCATTCCCCAGGTCAAGCCACTTTTGAACCAGAAACAGCGGCAGCGCCTGACCTGGGCTACAGAGAAGCAGCACTGGACTGTTGCTCAGTGGTTGCATGTCATTCGGAAATCAAGGTGCCAGAGTCTGGAGGAAGACTGGGGAGAAGGAAATGCCAAATTGCCTGAAGTCCAGTGTCAAGTACCCACAGTCAGTGATGGTCTGGGGTGCCATGTCAGCTGCTGGTGTTGGTCCACTGTGTTTTATCGAGGGCAGGGTCAATGCAACTAGCTATCAGGAGATTTTGGAGCACTTCATGCTTCCACCTGCTGAAAAGCTTTATGGAGATGAAGATTTCATTTTTCAGCACGACCTGGCACCTGCTCACAGTGCCAAAACCACTGGTAAATGGTTTACTGACCATGGTATTACTGTGCTCAATTGGCCTGCCAACTCTCCTGACCTGAACCCCATAGAGAATCTGTGGGATATTGTGGAGAGAAAGTTGAGAGACGCAAGACCCAACACTCTGGATGAGCTTAAGGCCGCTATCGAAGCATCCTGGGCCTCCAGAACACCTCAGCAGTGCCACAGGCTGATCGCCTCCATGCCACGCCGCATTGAAGCAGTCATTTCTGCAAAAGGATTCCCGACCAAGTATTGAGTGCATAAATGAACATAATTATTTGAAGGTTGACTTTTTTTTGTATTAAAAACACTTTTATTGGTCGGATGAAATATGCTAATTTTTTGAGACAGGAATTTGGGGTTTTCATTAGCTGTATGCCAAAATCATCAGTATTAAAACAATAAAAGACCTGAAATATTTCAGTTAGTGTGCAATGAATCTAAAATATATGAAAGTTTAATTTTTATCATTACATTATGGAAAATAATTAACTTTATCACAATATGCTAATTTTTTTAGAAGGACCTGTATATATATATATATATATACATTATGTAAACACAAACTTTCGTGTTAGATTTGATAAATCGTGATTAATCGATTTGAAGAATATATATAAGCCAATAGCTTCCCAGCTAACAGGGAACTTTCTTAGAACTTTAGCTAACGTTCTGGCAAGGTTCCTTAAAAGTTATGAGCAAACATTCCTCCAGTAATGTTAATAGAACGTTATCTGGTCTTTAATAATGTTCTCAAAATTATTATGCATCGTTTTTTTACCCGAAACGTTTTAGTTGGACTTTTGTCTAATGTTTTTTAAATGTTACTACTTGTTTCAGAACGTTTTAGAGAACATTCAAAAGTAACAATTCCATAATGTTTGGAAAATGATGAAATGGAATGTTCCTTAAATCTTCACATAACCAAAAAAAAAAAAAACTTTTATTTTGAATGGATGTTTTGAATGTTGAGAGAACATTCAGAAATAACATTTTCATAGCTTAATAGGAACATTAGCAAAACATTCTTAGAACATATTTTTATTTGCTGGGTTTACACGGTTTCGTAAATTTTTTTATTCATTTGATTCCAATGCTTAATGGGAAAATTATTCTGAATTTGCTTTGAATCAAATGTTGTTATTCCTCTCTGGGCTGGTTGGATTGGTTCATGTCTGAGAACTATTTATTGAAGGCATTTGTGAAATGCCTACAGAATGAAGGAAATAAATGAGAAAAATAACTGACGAACCAAGACTGCTGAAAAAATGGCCTGTCACTGTTGAGCTTCATTGAGACGGTTAGTCAGGTTTGGTTCCTGTGCGTATTACTCTGTTGTGTTCACTCTTTCTAAAGCTGTAAGCCAGACATAAGGCCGACTGAATCTCGCTCCAGTGCGCACAGACTCGACCCTCCCTTCGCTACGGTTTCTCATGAGAGGATACCCCCCAGCTGAACTCCTCTGTCTTGTGTGTGAGAGAATATTTCAGTGGCTCATTTCTTTCTTCCTGGCTGATGTTATATTTAAGGGAGACTAAATAAAGCTTCTCCACACTCGATATCTTCTGCATAAAAACAACATGAGGCCTCTCACACACATTTGCTCTGTTCCTAAACCTGAGCTGCCTACAGAGACAGTCTTTTTGAGATATTGTCTTTGAGCTCCCGACTGAAAGGCTTTTGCAACAAAAAAAAAATAAAATACCGCCTCTCAAGATACCTTGTTTTGGACCGATTTTATGTACACTGTAAAGAAGAAGAAGAAAAAAAATTACCTTTAATTTTAATTTATTTTTCTTACCCCATTTGTAGACATTTTTTCTTGTTTTAAGCACAAAGTTAGTACATTTTAGTCACTTTTTCATAAACAAGACTTAATATCTTCAGTACTTTTTTTTTTTTTTTGCAGTGTATCACTTTAATGAGAAGGCAAATTCATAATGCATTGCAACAAGCACTGTGGGGGAAAAAATCTTCAAAAAGTAAGAAAATAAATAATGAATAAACGTTAATTTAGTTAAATACTGAATGCATATCAACAGACCAAGGTCTGTATTGAAATCAGTGAGTCTCGTGTGAAGTGCAGTGTGGCACATAGTTGCTGTTTCAAATCAGTCATTTATGAGGGATGACGGTTATGATGCTGCCTAGGTAGGCAGCTCACTCAGAGCAATAGACACCCATATGCTGCTCCTGCTGCCTATCTGACGGCTGGAATAGGGAATTGCTCCATGCGCTGCTCTTGTCACTGTACGGCCCCCTGAAGGCTCACTCTTAGTCTCTGTCATTGTGCCGTCAGACTGATTAGCCCTGACGTTAGAGTCACTGTGTGTGTCGTGCTTTGAGGCGTTCACTACTGTTGTCTTCATAGGTCGGAGAGTTTTCGAGCTGATGTTGCACATGCAGGTTTAATGTGGCCGGTGAGGTGTGTAAGTATTGTGTCTGGGACAGGAAGGCGAGATACCATGCCATGTCTCACTAGTAAGCCGATACCTCTTGCATATTGAATGAGTCGAGCTAATGCATACAACTTAGTAAAGAACTGCTGCTGGTGGAGGTGAACAAGTGAACTGCATGTCATTTCAGGTTTCAGGGAAAATGTAGGTACTCATTTACTTTTAAAATACATGTAAGTACATGCTCTTTATTAATATTTTACATGTATATTCATATATTAGGAAATATATTTTTCATATTTAAATGTTAATTTATATTCATAAAAATTCTAGATTTTAGTCATGCGCACATTTTAATAATGTATATACTGTATGAATACACACAAGATGTATATGAAAAAAATATTTTCAAAAATAAAATGTTCAGATGTGTGTGTATGTATATATTTATTTTGATATTTCTAAAAAAAGTGATTTATGTCTAGATAAATTTGAGATTCTTTTTGATAATAAAATGTTTATTTGATATATTTTGATATTTATACATTTTTTAGAAATATAGAGAAATATCTAGAAATATTTTATTTGAATACTGATTTACTTTTCAAGTAACAAGTTTAGTGTGTGTGTATAATAATGCATACAAATATAAAGACATGAAAGTGTAATTTTTTAAACAAACAAAAATTGATCTGAGATTGATCAGTCAAACAACAATTATATACAGCACCTTTAAATTTATATACATTTATATGTGTTCATATCCATAACATTTAACCATAATCCATGCATTTGTTAATGTGTATTTCTGCTGCCGAGAGCTCATTGTGTGATCTCCAGTCTTCTCATGCTTACTGCACAAAGGCCCGTCACCTCCCCATGGTGATCAACACCTGACAATTTCATGACAGGAATAGAAGGACCCCTGTCTCTGGAGGTCCCGGATGACAGAAGGGAAATGTGCTTGCGGCATGCTTGGACACGAAGACAAATAGCTCAGCAGTGCGAGGATAGGGACTCATCCGCTTTTCCCAGTCTGGGAAGGAGAGGTGTATGAATTAGCGTTGATTCCCAGATCCGACCCTGATACGCCCTCCTGATGAAGTCTGTCAGGAACAACCGAAGCGGCCAGTTTAAGCAGAGGATGTCAGATCCCTTTAGCATTGATTTAATGCACCGGAGATTGGTGTCGTTAAGCTCATTGACAAATTGAGCCTAGCATTGGAAGGAGTCTAAGCACAAGCTGCTGGATACATGAATATAAATGAGGCAGAGGGATGCAGGATGTGTGTGTGGGAGGAGTGTCTGTGTGCAGATAATGCCTTTAGCGTGAGTCGCTCCGGTGATGTTTATGGCTAAATAATTGTGATGGTGCGCTTCTGTAGCGTGGTGTGCTGGGTTAGAGGTCAGTCAGGGGAAAAACAGCCCAACACAGCTGCTTCATGGAAAAACTAAATAAATACAAAAATTCTTAAGCATTCCTGGCGGCTTTCAACTTTACACAGATTTGTGAACACTTTATTTTTATATTTATCAATATAATACATATCTGTCATGTTTAGTCAAACATTGAGCCTAACAAGTTGACACACACACATATATAGTATATATGAAGACTTCAGATGCAAAACCCTATAAGTCTGTCTAATGTTTTTCTTTAATATTAACATTTTTATCAGGCTCCTATGTATAGGTTTCTAACCAAGTTCTGACATTTCTGAAAAAGCTGAGGCTGGATTAAGTGAGTTTGAAGTGAAAGTATTTGATGAACGTATACCATGTGCGGAGAGCATTCACTCAATATTATTATCTCATTTGTGACAGAGGTGGCTTTTAGAGGCTTTTGCATCGGAGGTCTTCATATGTACACACACAGTACCGGCCAAAAGTTCAGAAACATACTATTTGTATGTTTTTGAAAGAAGTCTCTTATGGTCCTCAAGCTTGCTTTTATTTGATCAAAAATACAGAAAAAAACTGTAATATTGTGAAATATTATTACAATTTAAAATAATCGTTTTCTTTTTTAATATACTTTAAAATATTATTTATTTCTGTGATCAAAGCTGAATTTTTAGCATCATTACTCCAGTCTTTAGTGTCACATGATCCTACAGAAATCATTCTAATATAGAAGAAGTTTTATTTATATAGCGCCTTTCCATAGCTCAAGGTCACTTTACATTGTACATTACAATACATTTAGACACCCACACATACATTAGTCACATAGGATACATATGGTCACATTATCCAAAATGCATGTTAAATAGATATGTTTTTAACTGGGTTTTGAATGTAGCCACAGATGAGGTATTATAGTGTAAGAGGTAGCGAATTCCATAATTGAGGAGCATTAATACTAAATGACCTTCTACCTAAAAGACAACCGGAAACGAGGGATGGACAATAAACCAAGTTCAGCTGGTCTAAGGGACCGGTCAGGGGTGCGTTTCCCGTACAACGATGTTTCACTACCATAGTACGATGCATCTTTAGAGAAATCAACTAGCTAGTCACGACTGTTTCCCGAAACCCACTGTCGCAAAGTATCGTTCAACCACGATCGGTTCGTTTCGCTCGTGGTGGAATAATCACTGCTTTTAATGAAACTGTTTGAGATCCAGTTAACGCTAGATTTGATAATATAAATTAAAGACATGTCATCTGAGGACTATTTCTAATTGTTCTCAGTTGTTTTGCTTTATTACCAGACTCGATATTTGGCACGTTCTTACATAGTAGTGCACGTTCGCACATGCGCACTCTTCAAACACGTTACTTTAAATCTTTTGACAAACTAAAATATGTAAATTACATTTGTATGTATTCTAAATAAAAGGCACCGGTTGTACTGAATGCCAGCTTGCTTATTTTGCTCAAGATAAGGATTTATTACCTCCAAATGTGCTGCAATATAGAAACGATGCCTCTAACCACAGGTCGAGAGCTGTCGTTCAAACCACACAACTTTGCGATGCTGTTTGCGAATGTTCGCTGGAACGATGGTTTCGGGAAACACAGACTCGTTGAACTATGCTGATAACGACGGAACTTGCGACCATAGTTGGCTAACGATGCTTTCGGGAAACGCACCCCAGGGCGGTAAGGGTAGAGTAGGTCAGACAGATATTGGGGAGCAAGACCATTTAATGCTTTGAACGTTAGAAGCAATACCTTAAAGTGGATACGTGATGCCGCAGGGAGCCAGTGAAGGTCATGAAGCAGAGGAGTAATGGAGGTGAGAACTCGGCTGCTGAGTTTTGAACATGATGATTATGATGATTTATCAATGTTTGAAACAGTTTTGCTGCTTAATATTTTTTTATAACCTCTGATACTTTTCTCAGGATTCTTTGATGAATAAAAAGTTTAAAAAACAACAACAACAATTATTTAAAATATAAATCTTATACACTACAGTTCAAAAGTTTGGGGTCAGTAATTTATTTTTTCTTTGTTTGAAAGAAATCAATACTTTTATTCAGCAAGGATGTGTGATAAAAAGTGATAGTAAATATTTAAATAGTTAAAAAAAGATTTATATTTTGAATAAATGCTATTATTTCAAAACCTTTGAATCCATGAATCCTGAAATTCAATGAATCCTGAAAAAGGTATCACAGGTTCCAAAAAAATATTAAGCATCACAACTGTTTTCAACATTGATAATAAGGCCCTGTTTACACGAGAACGATTCCAGGTGAAAACGCACAAATATGTTATCGGATGTGCCTTTCGTTTACACGGCGACGGCGTTTTGGGGGCTTAAAAACGCAAAAAAGTGAAACCCCCCTCCAGAGTGGAAATCTTAAAAAAGCTCCACCGCCACGTTCCTGTCTAAACGGTAAAAACTCAAATCTGCTCACGGTGGCTCTCGTCGCGTACGGGTTTACGTTACAGCCATGCGCCAGTACAGGAAAATAACAACCAACATGTCGGATTATTTCCATACGTTGGACCTTCAAGTTGCCCAAGCAGCTGATAAACATATAAGAGTCTTTTCAGCAGTTGTACAAAATATTCTCAGATATTGGTGGTGTTGTGTAAGTGCTTCACATCGCCACCTAGCCGCCTGGAGTGGATACTACATCGAATTTCACACACTTTTGCGTCACCATATGCACGCGGATCCCCCCCCCCCATAACGCTCGTCTAAACGCAGAATAAAAAGTGATAACGCAACGCCACTTTTGCGTTTTCTCTTCAGATCGTTTCCGTGTAAACATAGCCTAAATCATCATATTACAATGATCTCTGAAGGATCATCATGTTACACTGAAGACTGGAGTAATGATGCTGAAAACTCAGCTTTTCATCACAGGAATAAATTATATTTTAAAGTATATTAAAATTGAAAACCATAATTTTAAATTGTAATAATATGTCACAATATTAACGTTTTTTTTAACAAATAAATGCTTGCTTGATGACCAGAAGAGGGTGTGTGTGTGGATGGTATAATTATTTTTTTTAATTGATAAAACATTTTTATCACAGGTCCACTTACATGCTAAATGAACATTGTACTGCAAAATTAAAATGTTTTAAAGAAGTTTCCTCTGACTGACATCATATGTGGATTTCAGGGTATATGTCCCGTTTAAAAGATGATGCCTACATTACAATGTGGGCCACAGTGGAATTCTTCATCTTAGTTTCATCTGAGTTTGTGATTTTTTCTCCTCTGTTTCATCCTTCAGGGTGAAATCTGTCACCGCTGAGCTGCTGCTGCTTGTTTCGTCTCATTTGGAGGGTTGCATATTTTACCGCTATCATTTAATCGGCCGCCGCGAGACAGGAGCCTACGAGCACCAGTTTAGTTGTTCAGATTTATGGAGCTCAAATCCCCCCTCGTCTGGTCCCGGTGGCCAGGTCGAGCCGGGAGATCGTGATTATTTTCTCTAACCAGTCCAAAGCGGTTTGGCTGGGTGGGCTAAACCCGTACGCTGGCAGGAGTGTGTTGAGGGGAGGGGAACGGGGCCAGCACCAGGGGAGCGTCCGTCTGCCGTGACATTATTTTAGATCAGATCCTCACTGAGATCCTTAATCCCTGATCTCACGGTCGGGATCATGGAACAGTTCAACGATATGTGGTCCTGTTGGTGGGACATATGCTAAAACGAGCATGCCGGTTATTTATATCAGTATGCAAACCATGCACATATGACACAGAGCATTTAACGTTCCATAAAGGCAGACGTCTTGCCAATGCAGTGAGGTAAACCAGTTCAGATCCGGTACACATTTGAGATGGTTTAGGCAAGTAGGTGTAAGGCCGTGCCAAGAGCTGGCACACTTTTCTGTAATCTCTCTCGGGCCGTTGTGTGCGTCTGGCATCTTGCCTTCTATTGTTTGGGGAACATGTTTGCTAAATAAACTGTTTTTGCTTAAGGATGCTGGGTAAGGGATGTCAAGAGATTTTTCAATGCTGGGATGTCAACTTCAAACTTTCATGTTAACATAAAATTAGAGAACTGACCTTATTGACCTATAATAGCTACATTTATTGTGCATGACTTATTGTAACTAGATATAATGTCCATCTTCGTACTATATTGGCTATTAGTAGTTTTTTTTATTGTTATTATTCTCATTTACGTTTAGATTTTTCTTTTGATAAATAGCCATCTAGCTCAATTAATATTTATTTGTTTGTTTGTTTAAAGTTATGTTATTGGTTAAATAGATTAATAATATTAAACAAATAAAAAATACAAATTTTGTTTAATGTTACATTTTATTTTATTTTATTTTATTTTATTTATTTTAAACCGCAATAATATCCAATAATGGATATGGTAGTGTTTTTTTTCAATACTTTTTAGTTTCCTTTTTTAAAATCTTTCTAACATTGAATGCAGTCATTAAAAGTTTAAGATAATAAAAGTTACTGCAATAATTGAAACTACAGATAGATTTGCAAATGAAGCCATAGCATGAAGTTTCTCTCACAGGTGATTTTGACCTTCAGCCTCTACGTTCTTTGACAATCCATTAAATTCCCAGTAGATGAAATTAAATGTCGTCCTACTTTTTTTTTTCTTATTGAATATGCAGTTTCACTACGGAATGTTGCCTTTAATGAGGAATGGATAGTAAGAGTACTTTGTCAAGGTCAGATCAGGTAAAATCTCTCCATGTCTCGCTCTGAGAGACAGCAGAAGCCTAGGTGTTCACACCGCCCGTGTCTGTTTTATTTTATGGATGTTTATGTAATGCGTTGTGAGCACAGAGGTGAGGGGGTCGGGTTGGCTGCGGTCCCTGTCAACTCGTGTTTACAGCATTTAACACTGACGTGAGCAAAAGCCCCACTGAGGATGACTCTAAACACACAAGCTGGCCATGGATAGTCCTCACCATAGCAACCCCAAACAGACTACCTCAGTCTAAAAGACACGGACTTGCTCACGTGTATATATAGCATTCCAATGTGCAAATATTTTCATAACAACATTTGCTAGTTGACAGTCTCCTTTAGTCTTTTTGGTGTGTTTAAGCAAAATTTTAGCCGAGATAGTTGACGCGAGGCGACAACACAGTCAGCTTTCGACACCTTTAAAGCAGTATGGACGCTGACATCTTGTTCACACTGTATGACCACGTTTATCTTAAAGGTGACCTATGATGCTCCTTTTCACAAGATGTAATATAAATCTTTGGTGTCTCCAGACACAAATTTCAGCTCAAAATACCCCCTGATCATTTATTATAGCTTGTCAAATTTGCCCCTTTTTGGGTGTGAGGAAAAACTCGCAGTTTTTGTGTCCCTTAAAATGCAAATGAGCTGCTGCTTCCAGATTTTGCCATTGCGTTAGAACTGGTTCATTGTTGTTGCTTGCAAAAACCAAATGGCGGCACCCTGGGTGGAAACGTGCAGATTAAGGGGCGGTAATATTATCATAAGATCCCCTTCCTACGTCAGAAGGGGAGCGAAATCTGATCGGCTTATGTTTTGACATGCTTGCAGAGAAAGGCTTACCAAAACTTATAGCACTTAAAAATGGAAAAAGTCACATTTTCATGATATGTCCCCTTTAAAGATTCACATTGGCAACAGTTTTATCATAATTATTGATCCTTTTCTATTTAAAAAAAAAAAAAGAATTGTATTATTAGCATTTAAGTATTTCATATCCAGGACTTCTATACTCAATCTTCATGTACTAAAAGAGTCATTCAGATGAATTGAATCATTGCAGTCCTTTTACTAGTAATTCTAGGGAACGAGTGGCAGACAAGAAGCTCAGGCTGAACTCACATGGTGAATATATTTCTCTCTGTCTCTCTCACACAGCACATATCTGAATTGCTGGCCGTCGTTAGACTTCCATTCATCCACCCCAGTTACCTGCTGAATGTGGTGGACAATGAGGAGCTGATTAAATCGTCCGAGGCTTGTCGAGACCTGGTAAACGAGGCCAAGAGGTACCACATGCTCCCTCACGCGCGGCAGGAGATGCAGACGCCCAGGACGCGGCCCAGACTCTCTGCAGGTTTGACTCAACCTTTTACATTCTAGTTCTCATCTGTCTTTCACTAATCTAACATTACCGTAGCCAGAACTTTGACTAAACTACACAAGGTCTGTCCCACATCGCAGCATATTCTGGCTCGAGAACCAGCCGCTTACAAGAAGAGACCGTCTGGCTGAGATATAAAACTATCAATCACAGTTTAGTTTTTATGAGCTGTGTAGGAGAAGGTTCATCTGAAATACATGATACCGCAGTATGTGATTTTTTTAAAAATCATAATTATGGATATTAAATGGTTCATGAAAGAATCGACTCTGAACTGCTAAAAAAAAATCCACTTTGCATACACTTCAAAAGGATGCGGACTCACGCTGGAATTGATACGGAAAAACCAATACCATCGTTACTGATGTTATCACTGTGCCGAGGAAGGAGGGGTTTTGAGAAACAGTCTCCCAGTACATTTTTAGACTTTTTTTTTAGAAATGAGGTCATGTGCAATGTATATTATCAGAAAATTAAAGTGTTTGATATTGGATGCATGCAAACCTATTGTAGGAGACCTAAAAAAAAGAACCTTTAAAATAGAACATTGGCTAATGAAAAAACGAATGAATATAAAGTGAATATAATAAATATATTATATTAGAATATATATTAACAGGGGTTTACCGGTACATGTATTAGTCTCGAACCGTCACAGTACAGACATCACGGTTCAGTGCATTCTGTCAGACGACAGTCAGCTCTTTATTAGTATTTATAAAGCACATATTAATGCCTTATTCTGCATGACCTTATTCTACATCCCTTAATACCTAAACTTAACAACTTTACTAACTAATAAGCAGTAATTAGTGGTTTATTGGGGCAAAAGTCATAGTTAATAGTTAGTTATTAATAGTTAATAGTGAGAATTGGACCTTAAACTAAAGTGTGAGCATTTTTCCTATTCTACCGAACTTGTAATGAACCGTGACCCCAAAACTGAGGAACGTATCTAACCACGACATCTGTGTTCTGTAACACCCCTTATATAAAATAATGAATATGTAATATAGTGCATATATTTAGCAAAATAATCCTGGAGTTATTTTTCTAGCTAACTAACGATGGACATATGAATATTGAATGGCTTTCCTGAGGTAAATGTAACGAATGTAAAATGTTTTATCTTTCTTTGTTTCTTTGTCTTTTTTTCGTACCTTTTTTGTCTTTCTAGTCAAAACATTGATTGAGCGATTATATGAGACATTATACATTTCAGTAAGTTGTACTGTATCTTTCAACATCCCTTCTGATGTTCATTCATGTTTATTTGGTGCTACAACTAGTATTAAACAGGAAGAGATGATCAGGTCACGTGTGTGTGCGCTTCTGCTTCACTTGAACTGAAGCGCTACAGCGATTTGTCACTCCACATAAAACAGTGGCTAAATCTATTTGTCGTTTGAATTTTGTTATAAATTTGACAGAATGTAAAAGATGACACTTTGTTTCATATCAAACCACAGATTCATATCCCTGTTGTGTGCACAAAATTTTGGTGCATCCCAAGTGTCCCACACAGGCCATTGCCTCCCTGAAGTATCAAAATCTGCTAATTTTGAATCATTAAATGGCACACGTTCAGCATCTGTGTGGTTATTCTGATAGCTGTGCGTCTCAGTGTCTCTGTGGCGGCTCTAACCGTATCTGAAGTCAATCTCAGGCTGCTGTAAAAATGCAAGCAAACTAATTTATAGTTCAATAAGGCTGTCCTCTTGCAGCGCTGTGAATCACTCTCGCTCTCCTCGCGTAGCCGCTCCAGCCTCCATGATTCCCTCAGCGAGGCGTGAGCCTGTGAGTGAGCTGTACATTTATTTAATCTTGATATACTGTGGCTCTCTTTCTCTCGCCCCTGAGTTTTATTGATCTCTGCCCACTGCAGTATAAGAGCTGAAGCCCTCCCCCACCGGACCCAGATCAATGAGCAATATCACACACACACACAGAAAACACACATCATAATTACCATGTGTCAGAGTTGGGGAAGCTGATTCTGTAGTAAGATACTCGTAATTTGGAGCAGTTAAACTACAGTCTGACCGCTCTTTTTTAAATAAAAAATAAGTAGAATCTAATTAGGCAAAATCTTGAAATATTTTACATCAGATGATTTTGAACAGGATTTGCTGTATCTAGCACAAAAAACATTGAATAAATTCATTTAAAAAAAATGAGTGAATTAATTAATTGATGAGAGCATTAAAGATGCAACGTACAAAAACACAGTTTTGATGTCATGATTTTTGGTTGCAGTATACTTTTATTAATGTATTAAACCATTATTGACATTCAACCTGCTCGATAATGCAACGAATGTGCAGATTATCAGTAAACATTGATATTTTTGTCTTTTCCACACATAATGCACATATATGGCTTAAGAAGATTTACAATATAGACATATTGGCTACTTTTTTTATACTTTTATAGTGGTTTTTTTTGTACTTCTTTGGGCCTTGACAGCCTGTGACCACAGTAAATTGTTGTTGTATAGACATCTTTGATACTTCAATCAATTAATCTATTTTTGTGGCAGAAATGGAATAAATTCTAGGTTAAACTACTCCTGTAACTAAATACTTCGTTCAAATCCCACACATATGCACGAGGAGTCTTGAATCTGTGCATTTTTGTTTGTTTTTTGTATTGGTTTAATTTACATGAAATGTCTAAATGAGTTGATTCACTAGAGTGGATTGATTGAGTAGAATGAATCAAATCACTTGAATGAATGCTTGCTTTATTCCAGTTGACTACAGAAATGCCATGGTTCTTCTTAATAAACATCTCTAAATGCTTGGTAAATTCGATGCATAGTTTCCAAACTTTCAGCACATGTTTGTTTTTTTACTGTTAAACGAGATATTTATGGAAATAAGTAGCCTTGGCAGAGGAACAAATTGCTCTTGGGCTCTAGATTTTTCCTACTTGGCATCCAGGAGTCGGAGGCTCTTTTCAATAAAGCAAGGTTTAATTATTGTCTGAAAGGTGTTACGAGCTGTGCGTGAATGTCGTGTCACCCCACAGAACTTATTTTCTGCATGGAGGAGTTAAAGTAATTGATAAACAAATGTCATTTTACAATGCTGAGTGAGATTTGTTTCTATGGTGTGACACCTGGTAAATGTTTCAAGCAGCAATTTTACCAGATAGTAGATTGACAACTGATTTGACTCGTTTTTAGTATGAGATTGTAAATCACAAAAGATACTACTTCAACATACTTGAATGTTCTGCGTTTAAAGTTTTTGAGCATCTTTATTCACTATTTACCAAAGTACTGTTAATATAATTTTTTAGAAATGTACCTTAGAAATGTACTCATGGTATTCCTTGAAATACCTTCAATGGCCTGTTTATTGAATAATCTTAGTTGTGTATGTTTCAATGCTCAGACTTCATCTCAATGTATTGATGCTCAGACTTTGTCTGACCAGTACAAATCCAACAATTGTTATTATACTACAGTTAATGTACCACTAGCGTTTTGCCACTGACATAAGAAAATGTACCGGCCATAAATATTTTACCAAATCAAATTATTTACCAGCCATGAAACTGTTTTTGCAAAAACAGGCAGTAATCCTTATTAAAGTTATTCAGTCAAGAGCAGTGATTGTTTTTTAACATTAAAAATGCAGCAAGCTGCAGGTTTTTTAGGCTGCTGTCACTTTAAGACCGAATGCACGGATCCAATATACTGATACATTCTTAACACATACATTTTCTTTCTCTAATATTTATTTATTTACTATGATACTCAGAGGCGGGCATTTTTGACATAATTTTGTGTGAATTTGTCCGTTCAAGCTTAAGAAAACATGAAAGAGAGCTCAATACAAGACGCGGCTTCGGATGATTCAACTTCCCACACAGCGTGCGAATAATGAATTGAGTTCCATTTCTCATCATCTTTAGCTTGAATATTTAAATTTTTTGTGACGATGCAGCACTGGGCAGTCAACTGTCCCGAGCGTTGTCCGTGTTTATTCACGTTCATGTTATCGCAACATTGCATTGTTAGAATTGATTAAAATGTTACCGACCAACTGGCGATTGACGCGGTTTCAAGTGATTTTTTTATACAGTTTGTTTTCATTGTTTATTATCTTGTATGAGTATTTGATTTTTAATGTTTTTATTCATGCATTTGACTTTATTATTATTGATTTAGATGTTATTGTTGATATGATATTTATAATATTAATTAATATAGACAATAAAAAAATAATTAATGAAAATTGAATGTAAATTAGGTATATCTTGAAGAGTTCCAACTTTTGTATTTACCTTTCTATTTTTGGTTGATGACCTACACTTAGCTTTTTTCTTTTGGATGTGTTTGTTTTTATGATCTAAAACATCACTGTATCACGGTACCACCCCAGTGCTTTTTCTGTAAGGCTGCTTGCTTGGACACACGTCCTCTGTGTTCTTTCCAACATCTGTGACTCTTATTTTCTTATGAAGGATGGACTTTCGGCATTTTTTATTAAGTATTTGATTGTTTGGCGGTGTACAAAACTCTCGAGTAAACTCGTCGCTGGCTTGACCATCTGGTGGACCATCTGATCGAGGTTATGAAACACCGCATGAGGGCCTGTCAGCCGTAGGACCCGTTTATGAAAAAGAGAAGAGGAAACTAGGGTAGAAGTCAAAGACGAAGCGGAGCTCAGAGCATAAATTGCTTTCTTTCTAGTGACAGAGATTGAGGAAGCGCTGCCAGGAGTCTGTAATTGTCCGTGTGTGTGTGTGTGTGTGGGTGTGTTTGTGTGTGGCCAAATGCATTCACTCTCCACCTGAGCTCGACTGATAAGTCTCTTATGTATGAAAAGACACAGAAGAGGTGCAGTAATGTCACCCATGAAAGGTTCCTCGCCTAGCCTGCACTCGATCAGGAGGTTTGGATATGCGTGTGTGTTTAGGTTAGCTCTAGAGCTACAGGTAAGTGCCAGCTGTCTTTAGACTGATGGGATTCACCTGGGCCCTTTCCTCCCTTTGCTTCTGCCACATGGAAATCCTCCGAGCAAATCAGGGCGACGGCACACCTGGCTCACACCCAGTAACTCATGTAGACGGGCAATCCGTCCTAATTAAGCTCACGACAGTCTCTTTTAGCGGCGTGCTGGCAGTCTCACCTATAACTCAAATGATCTTCAAATAACAAACGATTTGTTCATTTCGTTTCCCCGCACTTGTTTCTGATTAGCAGTCAGTCTCGTGGGTAGGTCAGGTGCGTAATTGAGAACCATAAGGGACGAGGTGTGTGAAAGTTGACCCTGTTCTGCTTAACCCTAACATAATATGATGTTTGAACAGCTTTACTAAAGCGGAAGCTTAATATTGTGACCCTTCTTAAGAGAATTAGCACGAGGAAATTGTTGTTTGAAGCGTTATTAGCGGCTCATACTTTAGGTTGGGGATTTGTGAAAACTTCTAAAGTGTTAAAAGGGTCATTTATCCTACTAATTCTGCCATTATTTACTCACCCTCATTTCGAGTGACTTTCTTCTGTGGAACACAAATGAAGAGCGATATGTCATTTACACTACCATGCAAAAGTTTGGGGAATTTTAAAGGCCCCTAAAATCAAAAGTTTTTTTAGCTTTAGTATGAATATGTTAGCATTAGGGTTATGATGCTGGTTTGTTCCAAAACAATGTCAAAGTTTGCATTTAGGAGATATAAGCATTCAAAACTTACCGTCTCTCACTTCCGCTAAAATGGATCACGGATTTTATCACTCTGCCCTTCATCTTCTCATCACATCTTCTGTCCAATCAAATGCTCTCTAGAATCAGAAGCGTCCCGCCCCCTATGCTATAAATACCACCATGGCCAAAGCGACCTTTGACACGTCACGGAACAATAGGTTGGAGATTCGGTTGCTCAAACCCTTTTTTTTGTTTGTTTTATTACATTTTCCAACTGTACGTTGGTTAAGAATTACTAGAATTTATTCACACCTCTACTATTGAATCCAACGTATCAGCGCTCTGATTCGCTTCCATGGTGCTGGCAAGTACGACTTGCAGTCTGTGAGGTAAACTTAAAGCTATTGGCTATTTGAGAGCCATTCAATATGTCTTAGCTTCCTGTTTCAGTGGAAATTACGTCAACGCATCATACAAAGTTGCACGTTCCAAGGCACTTCAGTGGGCCTTTAAATGCTTTTGAAAGAAGTCTATTATGCTCATTCAGGCTGCGTTTATTTGATTCAAAATACAGTAAATAAAACAGTTTCATTATGAAATATTATTACAATTTAAAATACAATTTATTTCTATAATCATAAAACGGAATTACTCCAGTCTTCAGTGTCACGTGATCTCATTCTAATACGCTGATTTGCTGCTCAAGAAACATTTCTTATGATTTTCAATTTTGAAAACATTTGTACTGCTTAAACCTTTAGAGGAAATAGTGCTACTTTTCTTCAGGATTCTTTAATGTATTGACAGAACATTTTATCTATCTTTACTGTCACTTTTGATCAATTTAAAAAATATTACTCACCCTGTCACTGATACATCTCTCTTGTTCTCTCATATCATTTTTGTGCTGTACATCAACTAATTAGCTCCCATTTCAGAATCCATCCCTCCTTTTGGCAATCATTCACAAAGCTTTGACCCCCTCTATTGAGGTCACCGCTTCGCAGAGCAACATCAATTCGGCTGCTGGCGTGCGGCAGAAGGAGTCAAAGGTATTGGATTTTGCTGATTTGACACTCAGCCCAGTCCTTTACAGACCACAAACCACTTTTACCGACTCATTTCTCTAACTGCTTTTATCGTCAAACCAGCAGCTTGAAGGTGAGGACAGAAGGGCGAAGTTTTGCAGTACGTCTGCGTTTGTTTAATTGATTTAGTCGTGCGATGACTGGAGGGCAAACCTCATTGCTTTCTGCGTCTCACCTTCAGCGCAGGGTCCGGTCAGTTTAATTAGTCTCTTTCCCTGATAAAGCTCAGCGTCTCTGTCGATGCCTGTGGACATTACTGAAGCGGATTTGAACAGGCCGAGCACGATCGCAAGAGAATTGCAGCTATTGCCAGCTGCTCAGTTACTATTGTATCAAAATTGGTGGTTTGTACATTTTACTGAGCAATTGAATTTCCATTTTCACGTGTTTTGTTGGATTAATCCGTCCTAGAGAATGGAAGTGATAATTGTGTCAGCGTTTCATAACTTTTTGCTCGGTACATTTCAGCTGTTGATTGCTTTTCCCATAGTCTACAGTAGCTGGATGAAATTTGCATTTTGAAGTGGATGATTTTGCTACTCTTTTTGGCTCAGTGGGCCCGCATTGTTTTAAATTCCCCCGTCAGGAAATTTTTGTCACACTTAATGCTGCTGTATTCAAGTATGACTAACATTTTCGGTTGATAAACTATTAAATAAGACACTGCTGTTAAGAGACGGATGGGTAATGTATGCAGCAGTGCTCTACAGGGAGAAATTCTCTCTCCCAAGCACAAAGCTCAGTCAGAATCATGTCTTACTTCCTGTCCGGGAGCTATTTCTCTTTTTGCGAGGGGCAGAGGCATGCCATTTGATTGCTGTTTGGATCCCTGAAAAATGACAGCTCGCATTACAGTGGACTTTGGGTTTATGTGTAGAAAGTGTGCCTGGTAGCTGAGCAGCTCTTAGTCTCAGCTTCAGACAGCCTCAATTTAACAGCGTTTTTCCATTTAGACCTCATTTGTGAACAGGACCCATTGTGGAAAATCTGCTCCAGCAGTTTAAGAAGTTGTAACATTGCCGGAAAAGTTCCCAATCGAGTTAAAACAGCATTTTGGTGCCCATACTGTATGAGTCAGAGTTGTGCACCATTCAGAATTCAGTGGATTCCTTTTAGGGAATTTTCCGTGGAGACTGACAATTTTATAAGGTTTATAATACTGATAGATCTATAAAAAATGTAAGTACTTTATGTATTTTATGTTTATTAAATGAATGTTTGTGGACCACGTTGTAAATTCCTTTTTCTGTCATTCCAGTTCAACTTCCTGTTATGTGCGGCCAATTCAAATTCACACTCATGAATTGAAAGAGAACCAATTCTTCAATTCTGAGTTTTGCACAGCTCTGTTGTGAATGGTACTGTAGCACTGATAAAATGCTGTGTTCACGTCATGTCATAATTACCGTAATTCCGAGATCACAACACACAATGTAAATGAATCTGCAGCTCTCAGATGGTACAGTGGTCATGTAGTACAGGTAAGAGCTCTCAGAAAATTCCCAGCTTACAAGTTGTAATTACGAACTTTACGAGGACGTGAATGCCTTTTACAAGTTGAAATCTTGTAATTACGGTAATTACAACATGCCGTGAATGCTCCTAAAGACAGTACAGCACAGAGAACTTCTGTAGTTTTAATGCAATTAAATGTGTGAAAATTGCTGTTGAACGGGACAGATTAACTGTCAAGCAATATAATATTTTCAATAATTGATTTTTTGCATAATTTCATTTGGTCTCCCTAAATCCTGAATAATTGGCTACAATCCTCTGTCTGAATCATATTGCACAAGCAAATGACAAGAGTTTTTCTTTTTTTTTTAATGCCAATATGGTTGGCTTTAGGCAAGCAGGTTCAAATCAGTTCACTGGGAAACAAAGTTATGTTTATGTTAATATGTTGTGTTCGCAGGCTCCCAGGTGTTTAAGATTTATTTCCCAGGCTGTTACAATGAGGTCTTTAAATTTGCCAGGTTGGCAAGGCTTGTGTCATCAAATTTGGTGGAATCAAAGTGGTTAGAGGCATCTGGTGCCATTTTTAATGTGTTTTTAATCCATTTATAATACAGTTTTATTAAATGTTATTATACTGTCAATATATATAGATAAGGCTGTCAATATATATAAAAATAAGTGTACTGTCCACCACTGCTTAATTGTACAACAAATCTCTTAATTGTAAAACAAAACCTTGTGCATTTTCATAGATGTTGAGCAGATTATGACTAACTGACAAGTTTGTTGGCACAGAGGTGCTTTTGCGTTCATGCGCTCAACAGAAATGATTGTGATTGGCTACAATGCTCAATGCTTGTAAAAACATGCTGTAAATATAACCTTTGATGCTCAAAGAGTGCTCAAACAAACACAAACTAGAATCTATCAGTGGGTAACGAATATACCTTTTACTCGGTTCGACAGTCACCCTTTTTTTGTGACTGGTACCAGTATTACTGGTACGTTTGACAACACTAGAATGTATCAAGCTTTTCTTAGTTAGCAACAGGAACCAAGTGCGGTGGAGCTTATCAAAGGATCAGTTATGCCAATTTGCCAATATTAAACCACCTACATGAGTAAACAACTGCAGTATCTGAAAAAGTGAGTTGGACTGTCCAGTAAACATTCCCACTTCTTTTGTTTACCATGATATGCTGTAAAAGCTGAGAAGGAGTGAGCGATCGCAGGGTTACAGGCTGCTTAAAAGGGCACTTTGTACATGCATTCTTGTTAGGCAAGCAACATGGTTTTCATTTTATCCCTTACATCATCATCGTCGCCAGAAACTGTTATTCTAGAGTAGAGCGCTTAATTACTTTTTCAGGCCCAACTTATCCTCTCTTTTCATTTGTAATGCTTTTTGACTCACAGTTTTTGAGTCCGGCTGGACTGGAATGAAGAGCAGTGAAATGACAGGGGTAAAAGCCCACATGCAAAGTTCAGCTGGTCATTGACGCCCACAGCATCACCTGCTCGCCACGTCTTTTTGACAAGCGGGTTCAAAGCTGCAATTTATCTCTGCCCGCTACCGCCACTGGCAGGAAGAGTCTCGGAGGAGAGGGAGCGAGATATATAGAGAGAGAATTCCTCTTCTGGACTCAAAGATCTCTTCCACATCCAGATTTTAATGGTCGGAAAGAGCAAGACAAAGGGCAATTAGATGAAAATCAGGCCCTTGTGAGCAGATCGGTCTTGGCCAGGGGTTTTGTTCTAGGTGGTGGCGGTTTAGAGCAGGTTTGGGTTTCCTCCCAATGTGAAGAAGAGATTGAGCTCAGGAGGAAAGGAAAAAGAGACAGTTATTTACAATCTTTCCTGGCCCTGGATGTTATCATTATCGCTCTTTAGCTCAGTAGGGGATGAGAGTTACCTGGCTGCCCTGACGTCCCGTCTGGCAGACCGTTATTTACAGATGGCAGCCGCTGAGCCAATGCCATAGATAGGACTCATTAAGGGGAAGTGATGCGGAAGAGACAGGGGTGATTGTCCTGTGGGAGGCTGTGCACTCAGACCGAGAATAAGCTCACCTGTCAAAGTACGTATCTTTTCCTGTATCTGCTCATCACGCTGCTAGCGTCGACATAAGTGGGTGGAATCAGGCAAAGAGGAAAAGTAGATGTG
Source organism: Meda fulgida (assembly GCA_030578275.1). Lineage (NCBI taxonomy): Eukaryota > Metazoa > Chordata > Actinopteri > Cypriniformes > Leuciscidae > Meda > Meda fulgida. The sequence goes on from CM060635.1 coordinate 5,737,702, forward strand.
GAAACCGTGTGCTCCGCCCCTGATCAGCTTGACTGACAGGTGCTGGCTGAACTCCTGTTGGTCCACTTTTCTCACTTTTACTTTTCTATGATTAAGCATGATTTTGGCTGATGAATAGAGGTAACTCAATTAAAATCCGCACATCTCATTAAGGAATTCAGCGTTGGTTTAGCAGAACTGTTGAAGGCTGAAAAAGGTTACCTGCTGCTCGAAAAAATTCAAATCTCACAGGAAATAAGAAATGACTGTGTTTGCCCTTTAGGGGTTACAGTGAAATTTAAGTATTCACTTACAGTAACTGAACATCTAGTTGCTCTCCGTCTGAATGGGATTTTTCTTATAGACCTGCCATGTTTTTTTCTTCTTTAGTTGATAAACAAATTACAATTTTCATCATCAGGAATGTACTGCAAGTCAATATCCAGTCAACATTATTAATATTTACTATATTAATACAATGAAATGACATGGCAATGATGTAGTGACCAAAATAATAAATCAAAACAATATGTGAGCTTCTTTAAATATAAAAAACAAAACAAACAACAGCAAAGCTAAAGGACCTGATATACGTCAAGCAAAATCGAAGAACAAACTGGTGTGACGTCATTTTAAACAAAAGCACGGCAAATCTTTTTGTTCACATCCAGTTTGTTTTGTGTTCGTTTCGGGAGTTTGGCTGGTAAACACCTTCGATATGTAATAGATTATGTAATAGGTAGGTGTGGCTCTGAGGCTCCGCCTTCTTCGACGTGGAAATGCACAATGTCTTTATGTATAATGCATTTTAAAGGTATTCATAATGTACATTAAAATGCATTATATCTCTTCATAGATAATTGTAACCAAAGTTAAAATGTATTATAATATTTGCAGACTCCTTGTTACATCTAAAATTGGTTGTTTGTCATGTGTTTTAATGCATAAAGTTGTGTTTAATTATAATTATAAGTATTATAATGTATTAGATCTGTGGTAACAATTATTCATGAGACCACACAATGCATTATAAGGTGCATGCAAGACATTAAAAATACTTTTATAATGCATTATATAAAGACTTTAAGTAAAGTGATACCATAACTTTTTAAAGGTACACTGTAAAAAAATGATACGATCAAGTTTTGACAACATGTTTTTACATAGCTTTAACTCATCAAATAACGTTTTTTTTGTAAGTTATACAAGATTAAACTAATTTAAGTTGAAATGACTTAAAAATCTAAGTTGATTGTACTTACAAATTGAAGGCAGCAACTTTGTTTACAGTGTATAAAATGTTGCTATTTACAGTAATACAATAATTGTATAAAAAAAATAATTTGACAAAATGCAGCCAGTACCTTTCTCTTCGTGTGCATGTTTGTCTGGTCTACCTATTCACCTGAAGGATGCTGAGTGTCGTGGTTGATTTCCACCAGATCAGACACCATGTGGTTCAGCAATGTGCACCAGTGCAGTCTGGGCCTTCCTCTTGTCTCAGTTAAGACAAATCCCTTCATGCGGGTTTTTTTCCTCTCGATTTTGCTGGGAGTTTTTTTTTCTCTCTCTCTTTTTCCACTCTGCTTGTGTTTTTACCCGGCCAGGAGAGAATAACTAAGGTTTAGAAAGAGACAGAGTGAAAAGGAGAAGGAGAAAAAAATGACAACATTGTAAAAGAAGGATGCTGGAGCAGAGAGAAGCCCATGGATCAGGCAGGCGGCTGTTGTCAGGGGAGCGCAGGGGAAGTATTGATTCGGAAAGATGAGCCAGCGGGTAAAAGAAGCTCAAGGATGTCTTCACGTCGCTCTCTCACTTTCCTCTGCTCTCTCGACGCCTCTCTTCCTGCACCTTAAACAAAAGCCGGTCTCTACGAGGCGATTTGATGACAAGCCCTGCGCCGGTGTAGACATGATGCTGGAGGTCTGAGCCGGAGAACCCTTACACACAGAACAATAGGCTTTCTAAGCATAAACCTGGATAAAATTACACCGGATGATGCTTGAATTCTGTCATTTTCCTCCTGCGGGAACATTTAGACCTTATTTATTGAAGATAAATGCAGTGAGGTGGTTGTTAGGCGATTCTAACTCAAAAAGCCCCAAAATCTCTTTGATATTCTAGTCTTTGGGATTTTTTTTTTTTTTTTTCGTTTTATGTTTATCTTGCATTGATAGGATGTTCTGGGTCTCAACATTTTAAAGAGACTGCATCCAAATCCCTCTATATAATATTCTGGTCTCTAGTTATGGCTCAAGACCCTCTTTCAATGTACAATACTGGCCAAAAGTGATGTTCTTGATGTTCTGCATTAAAATATTATTACCAGTAATTGTTCAATTGTTTAACTGGTGATAATGAAATGAAATGATGACGACAATGAAACATGCCAAATTGTCTATACATAATTTTTGGCCAGGCTGTCATACAAACTTTACAAAGACATTATGAACACATGCAAAAACAAGAGAGAATCAACAAGATCTATGCCTGTTTCTGTGAGCTTTTCGTTTTCTGTATTTTTTATTTATTTTTTTGCATAGAAAATAACACCTGTAGCTGTAGTTTACCCCTTTTTTTATTTTGTCTTATAAATACCAAGTTTAGTGTTCTGTTTTTCCCTCATATTTAATATATATATAAAATACTTTCCTCATATTTTGGTGGTTTAATTGAACTTGTGGGGTCAATAAACACAAAAATCCCCTCCGGACATCACTTTTAGCCAAAGTTTTTTTTCCCCATTTTTTCATCTGCCAGGTGAAAAATCTGATTGGTTAGAAAAGGAATAGCACACGTCTTCTCAACATCTACGTGATTTGAGGTATCATTCATTAAACAGTGAGTTACACACCAAAGTTGAAAACCTGTAAAAAAACAGTAAAACCTGTGCGATCAATAGTAATAGTGTTTTTGTATGATCAATAGTAATAGTGTTGTTTTCTTCCAATAATAAACAGTTGTAGTAAAATAATTATTTAACCTAACTGTAGACTGTTTATGTTTCTAATGGAGTTAGAAATCAGAGACATGCTATGAGTTTGATGTAATGTGTGGACGCAGGTGTGCATATACTGGCTCATCTAATCTGGTTTTAGAGCAGGGTCTGTTTTAGAACTGTGTATTTGTTATATTTCCAAGTGCTAAACAGGCAAATTTCATCTAAACACTTCACAAAAATGAAAGAAGCAGAATAGAGGATCATGGATGAGTGCGCAGATGCCCGTGATGCATTTCATGTAATGCTGAAGCCAATGTGCCCTGGGCTGTAAGACACTTGAGGGCGTGCAGCCAAACAGATGGTTATGAGTTTAGTTAAGCTCTGATAATTCACTTACGCTCTTCATTGGACACACATGCATGGACAGACTCTTCATGTGGGCTGTTTGGGTAACCTGAATACCAGTTTTTATATAATATGATATTGTGTGTTATATTTTAGATTTAATGTAATATTCTTTTCATATATTTTACATGTACTAACATTCAAAAGTTTGGGGTTGGTAAGATTTTTAAAAAAGTTTTTGAAAGAAAAATGCAGTAAAAACAGTATTGTTTTGAAATAATATTACTATTGTTTTTGAATATTTTTTAAAAATGGAATTTATTCCTGTGCGGTGTTCTTTCAGCTTCATTACTCCAGTCTTCAGTGTCGCATGATCCTTCTGAAATCATTCTGATATGATGATTTAATGCTCAAGACACTGTTTTATGGAAACAGCTGCTGTCAATTTTTTTCATGATTTTTTCAGATTTTAAAGTACAAAACAACATAATTTGTTTAAAATAGAAACCTTGTGTGACAATGCAGAAGTCTTTACTGTAAAATTTGACCAATTAAATATTTCCATACTAAATAAAAGTATTAATTAAACTTTTTTATTTAAAAAAATCTTACTGACTTAGTGTACTTTTGAACACTATTTTACATATTTTCTTAATATTTTGAATAAGTGATTTTGTCTATACTTAAAGCAAAAAAATTGTAAAATGGATTTTCAGAGAATATGAAATAGATTTTTCTGCCACTTTCTCAGGGGTTAATATACATTTATCTTGTGTGTGTGTATATATATATATATATATATATATATATATATATATATATATATATATATATATATAAAGAAGGGAAAAAAAAGTGAAATGTATTTGATAAAAGCAACATGTTTATTGTGTGTCATTTAAGTCAAGTTAGATAAATTATTATTTAAATATTATTTGTATTTAGGATGACTTTAGAAATACAAATGAGTACTCCAAAACTTTTTTTTAAATATCATTGAATATAACATTTTATTTCCTATTTTTATTTTTTTATTCTTTGAGTTTTATTCTTGTTTTAAGCATAAAGCTCAGTAAAATAAAAATATATAGATAGATAGATAGATAGATAGATAGATAGATAGATAGATAGATAGGTAGGAAGATAGATAGATAGCACTGAAGCTCTCAGGTTTTCTGCTCTGATAGATAGATAGATAGATAGATAGATAGATAGATAGATAGATAGATAGATAGATAGATAGATAGATAGATAGATAGATAGATAGATAGATAGTACTGAAGCTATCAGGTTTTCTGCTCTGATAGATAGATAGATAGATAGATAGATAGATAGATAGATAGATAGATAGATAGATAGATAGATAGATAGATAGATAGATAGATAGATAGATAGATAGATAGATAGATAGATAGTACTGAAGCTCTCAGGTTTTCTGCTCTGATAGATAGATAGATAGATAGATAGATAGATAGATAGATAGATAGATAGATAGATAGATAGATAGGTAGGTAGGTAGGTAGGAAGATAGATAGATAGCACTGAAGCTCTCAGGTTTTCTGCTCAGATAGATAGATAGATAGATAGATAGATAGATAGATAGATAGATAGATAGTACTGAAGCTCTCAGGTTTTCTGCTCTGATAGATAGATAGATAGATAGATAGATAGATAGATAGATAGATAGATAGATAGATAGATAGATAGATAGATAGATAGATAGATAGATAGATAGATAGATAGATAGATAGATAGATAGTACTGAAGCTCTCAGGTTTTCTGCTCTGATAGATAGATAGATAGATAGATAGATAGATAGATAGATAGATAGATAGATAGATAGATAGATAGATAGATAGATAGATAGATAGTACTGAAGCTCTCAGGTTTTCTGCTCTGATAGATAGATAGATAGATAGATAGATAGATAGATAGATAGATAGATAGATAGATAGATAGATAGATAGATAGATAGTACTGAAGCTCTCAGGTTTTCTGCTCTGATAGATAGATAGATAGATAGATAGATAGATAGATAGATAGATAGATAGATAGATAGATAGATAGATAGATAGATAGATAGATAGATAGATAGATAGATAGATAGATAGATAGATAGTACTGAAGCTCTCAGGTTTTCTGCTCTGAGAAACGGCATAGAGGATCAGCAATCTTCTTTGGGGGTCCCTGCAGTCCATCAACCCGCCATGAAGAATAACTGCACTCCCAGCCTTTGTCAGGCTCTCTATTTCAACACATCGCCAGCGCCTCCACCGGGGCCATCAAGCACTCATATGTTTGTATCCTCTGTAACCCGCAGGTGTAGCAGAGGTGATCGTGTTGGTGGGAGGAAGGCAGGCGGTGGGCATGAACCAGCGCTCGCTGACGGCTGTCACCTGCTTCAACCCGCAGAACAGCAAGTGGTATCCTCTGGCCAGCCTCCCGTTTTACGACCGCGAGTTCTTCAGCGTCATCTCCGCAGGGGACAATATTTATCTGTCAGGTACGTCAGATTTTGGAGGGAAGGTCGTATATCAAGCGCTTGCAGAATCTGTGGTCACTTCCCAGACGCGGACTGTTTCTTGCAATGATCTGATGAAGAATTGGCGATGCGTCGTACATTAATCATTGGATTCTACCGGCCTCGCTATATCAAAACAGCCATTGGTTTCCATGCCAGATAAATCCGACAAATCCTTTATCACTTGAAGGTCAATTTTCTGTCCAGCTTCTAGTTCCTCAGATCGTATTACAAATGTTGGTGACTGCGCTGCATCGGTAAACAGTTTAGATAAGTGTAAATTTATGCCCCAATTTTGCTTTTCCGAGCATTTTCAACATTGACTTTGTGCAATGTCAAGTCATGATGGTGTGTCGTCTTGTTTCCAGGTGGTACAGAGTCAGGGGTGACAGTGGCAGATGTGTGGTGCTACATGTCACTTCTGGACAACTGGAACCTGGTGTCCCGGATGACTGTCTCTCGCTGCAGGCACAACAGCTTGGTGTATGATGGCAAACTCTACGCTATTGGAGGACTCGGGGGGGCTGGAAACTTGGACCATGTGGAAAGGTAATTTGTCCTGCAGTTAACTAGCTGGGGGGAAATACATTCACAGATGCATGGTCATGGTTTCTCAAATGATTCATATTGCAAGTTTAAACTCAAAGCTCGAGTAACCGGCTTTTCCTATGTACTAGCAGTTGTTAGTAATGTATATTGTTTACAATGCAATTCACTTTTGAGGGATTTTGGATGAAACAAGGAGCAGTTTTGTTTTTTTACTCCCTAAATAACACGATAATCCAAGTAACTAATATTTTGCAAGTGTGACATGATTAAAGGGATAGTTCACCCAAAAACGAAAATTATTTCATTAATTACTCACCCTCATGTTGTTCCAAACCCGTAAGAGGTTTGTTCATCTTTGGGACACAAATGAAGAACTTTTTGATGAAATCTGAGAGCTTTCTGTCCCTCCATCGACAGCTGCAAAACTGACACTTTGACGCTTCAAAAAGTTCATAAAGAAATCGTAAAACATGAGGGTGAGAATTAACCCTTTAAGGGGTTATAATGATTACTAAAAGGGAAAAATAAAATAAAAAAACATGTATTAAGAATATGTTATCTCACTTTTCGGACACACTTTGGGAGCCAATGCTTGAAACGGGCGGTGGAGGAGGTTTAGATATTCCAGGCTTATAAAAATAATAATGCAAGTGAACAAACAAGCAAAGATGACACATGAGAATATACATGCAAAAGACAGCATATCTCAGTTCTGTGAAACACAATCGAAACAAAATGTGGAAAAACAAATCGCTTACTGCACCTTTAACTGATCTTTTTATCTGTCCTCTATATCATTCTGGTGCTGCTGCAGAGAATTCTGGGAAATAATCAAACAAGCCTACTCATGAACCAGCTGAATAAGTTGTATTTTTCCAGCAAGCTTTCTTGCTGTTCCTCAATAGCGGTACATAAAATGCGTACTAAATCAATTGTGCTGTCAACATTCATAATTACAACTTCAATATCAATTTGCTTCCACAGTGTTTCCTTAATTAACACTTGGAAAGTCTGGCCTGAAGAAAATCCCACTTATTATGACTTGATGTTGCTGCATGTGTGTGCTGAGCTCCTAAATATGATCTTTCCAACATGACTTGAGCGCAGCAAAACCTTGATCAACTGGCTACGTGAAGCACTGCATTATGGGAACAGATACATTTCTCTCCTTATATCTCCTTATGTGAATGTGTTTAACCTCTTAGAGCGGGACGGCGAAATGGTCTAATGCTCCAATTGTGGGCGGCACATGAGGGCAAGATTAAATGGGGCAATCAAAAAAACATTATGGGCTGTATTAAAGGAGCCCGCCGCAGCTCATTACTAGTCTGAAAGGAGCTCAGGAGTCCCTATCAGTATGGCAAAATGAAAACCTATAATTTGATATTTCTTTTCAGTAACGTCCATCAAATTATGACGCAGCAACTTCCCCCCTGAGACCTATGAACTTAATAACCAAGATCTTTCCCTTTCCCCACCAGAAATGAGCTGTATATGATCATCTTATATCAATTTTACATGTTCATGTATGAAGCCTTGAAGCGTGCAGGACGTGTATGTATACTGTGTTCAGCCGATAAGCATATGTACGTGCTGCATATGAAATCGATATCGTAAACCAACTCCTCACCATTATATTCTCATTATTGACACCAGGCATGTGAGTTTAGCTAAAGTAGCCACAGGGATAAACATATTTTTGCAAGCAAATAGCATGATATTTGGGTTTTAACAACCTCAAAAACCTTGAATATTTGATTTGAGTTTGCACCAGTAGGTTTGCACGAGTGTACATGTGGGTGTTTTGTTGTAGTTGTTGTGGGGTCTGTCTGACTCCTGTACATGTCAGCATCTGAGCGAGCGCTAGGATCAGCACAGACCGACTCTGAAGTATTAGCGTCTCTGCCAGACGAGTGAACGCTCTCCACGCGCCACCTCACTTTACTTCCCCGTCATGGAGTCATTTACGGCATGTCAGCGCTAAACTAACACACGACATGACTGAGATGTGGACGGTGTGTGTTTGAGAGAGATGCTGTGCTGCTGTAGTAATGTGCTTAAACACTCAAAAGTGTCTGCACTGTATGATATTTTGATGTTGGGTGCAGCTGCAACTAATTGATCATCCCAAATAATTATCATCAATAACAACTTTCATTATTGATTAGTTTTAAGTATTTAAAATGTAAGTACAGTAATTTCACTGTTATATTTAACAGATTTAACTCTTTTTCGCCACCTGCGTTTTTGATCATTTTATATTATGTTGTATGGATATCTGAACATGCAATATCTCAAAAGAAAGAACAGGACATACTTTTTATTCTAGCTTCATGCATTTTTTTATCAACATTTTTTATAAAAAAGCTGAGAAAATTTGTTTTTTTGTCAAAGACTACATGCAGATTGGATTCAGAACGATGATCCAAACACAGATGGAGCAGATCGAGTCCTTCAACACCACGAAAGCTTCACAGTCCCGTAGCTCGTTTCATTCATTAACATTAGGCAGTTTTGATTTATATGCTGTTTAATGTTGATGATCACGTTATTTTACATATGCATCTGCTTACATAGCCTACTGTATGCTATCGCTAGTTTCTGCTTCTTCGCATGTTTTGATCAGAGTTAGCGCTCTTTCAGAAGATCATAGCACCCCCTACCTTATAACAGTGAAAATTCCATCAATGGCGGGGAAAGCGTAATATTTATATTCATTTTACATTTATATATTAGTGTTGTTATTACATATTTAAATGTAGGCTATATTAATTTATTATCATTAATAATAAAATTTATATTAATTTATAATAAACATTTATTTCATTACATTTTATGTTAATATAAAATTAAAGTTGACATTTATATATTATCATATTGATGTAAAAAGTATATATGAATATTTTATTTTGTATTTATATTTATAATTATATTAATTGTTATAACTACAATAATTTATTTGTAATACAATGTATCGATTTTTTATATATATATATATATATATATATATATATATATATATATATATATATATATATATATGGTGTGTGTGTGTGTGTGTGTGTGTGTGTGTGTGTGTGTGTGTTCCCCACATGAACAATCCAAAAGCACATCTTTGATGAAAAATATAGTTTACAGAGTCTAGTTCCATCTTTTTCGCCCTCCTTCATCTTCAATCTCCAACCGACCTTGTTTGTGTCCCACCATCTGTCTTACGCTACGTTTTCCTGCGCTCAGCCATGAAATCATTCACGCTTAGAAGCATGTCTTCAGTAAGCCCTCTCTCGCGGCGACTGTTCGCTTCTTTTCTATCACCCAGCGTGAGCGCATCAGGCGGCTTCTGTCCCAGGCTCACGCTACTGTGTTTTCCCACCAAAGTATGTTGTTGCCATGAAACAGGGTGTTTAGATTCAATTTTTGCTCTTTGTTTGTCCACAGGAAAACTGTTAAGTGGAGTTGATTGCTATTCCAAAACAAATGAAAGCAATGCTTCCCCTTATAAACTCAATTTTTCTGTTTAATGAGCTCATATAGATAATACAGCGAAATGGCTGTGTCATATTTGATATAATTTTTGAGTTCATTCAGATAATGAGTGCAACAACACGGAGCATTAGAGCAGAGATCGGAGCGTGAAGCATGACCTCATGCGCTCGACTCGTTTTTAACACTATTAAAATTAACCTCTGCTTCTTGATTTCCTGCGCTGTTTGTGCAGCCGAGGCTTCGCATTATTGCTGGGTTTGTGTGGTTTAAGCCCTTGTGGTTCTTTTGTTTGCTTTTTAAATCTTTTTAATTCATGAAAATGAGATGAATCCCTCCACTCCCCTTATATCCTACAGATTTCATATTAAAATAAACTTTTCATATTGAAATAATAAATATTTCAGGTTACTTTAACTGTTCACTATTTTTCTCTATCTTTTTAGCCTTCACTAGCTCATTTTAAATTCCCCTGAAGTGTGATAAATTATTTTTTAAAATCCAATTACTTAATATAGTTTCTAAATGAATATGAGATCATTTAACTGCATTCATAATGATTATAGAATGATTAGAAAAACTGTGTGATAGTTTTTAATGGAGTATACAGTAGCATGTCACACTGCGGGACATGTCAACAATATAATGTGTGTTTATTTGGGGTCAAACAATTATATTTATTGTTGTAAATATGAATAATTCTGTTTATGCATTTATTTATTGGTTATATATGTACACAGACATAAAAACATTTATTTATACACTTTATTATAAAGTTGTAAATATGAATATATATGATTATGCATCCTGAAAAAGTAAAATATTGGGTTTTACAACTAGTTCTTAGTGAGTTGTTAATTTGTCTTATTTGACTTTGCCAGTAAATAAAAAAAAATCTTTAAAACAAGATTCTTGAAAAATAAAACTGCATAAGATATTAATCATGTTTTAATAGATTTTATCTTGAATATAAGTGTATCTTTTCTCACTGCACTATATAAAGATACATGCTCTGAAGTCTTAATATCGGATGCATTGTTGTTTCTAATGAACATTTAATTTGCTTCAAGGATTTAATACATTTTAATACATAAATATAGGAGTTTTTGCGCAAGTATTTACAGTAGTGTGCATGTGCAGATTCTTTTCCCAGTGAGAAATGTTGTTTTTTCAGTGAGACTCTTCAATGGCAGTCCCATAACAAATATACAGTGAGGCTGTACTCCATTAGACACCATCAGAGATGTAACAAATGAATGGATGGCCAGGAAAAGCCAGTGCCTCACGGCTCCATCTCACGGTCGCCTGGCCCCAGAAAAGCTTCATGCTCTGAGATGAGAGATGCCCCCTTGAGGGTCCATTCACTTCCAGTCTGTCCCGGCCAATATTCAGCATCCTTCCACAGAAACGCTTTGACAGTAATCCTGTTCCTATTGTCCTGTAACCTGAAGAAGCTGTCAGGCCCTTCGGTGCACCCTACTGAGCACACACACAGTCTGAGGTTAGAAACACTATTCCACACAAATGGATGCAGAGTAGACCTTGGACACATTTTGAACCCTTTCCACCTGTTTTCTGATGGTAGCTGCTCGTTTCATTTTAGCTACGGGTCAGAAATTAACGGTTAAAAAATGCCCCTGCACAATTACACTAAAACTATTACAGCTGTCGCAATTAAAGTGAGATGTGAAATTGAAATGAAAGTGTTGATTGCAGCTTACAAATGTTGCATCAGATTTTTTTTATGTATTTTTCACAGTGTTGAGCACAATAACCAATTATGCACATTTCTGTTGAGCTTATAAATGCGATGGCCAATCAGAGGCTTTTAGATAAGTCACAGTGCACGCGCTCACTGACTGAATTCTGAATCTGCACTCTCACAAGTTCTCTCATCATAAAGTACGTACAGATATTTGCAGATGACTTTATTATCAGAGTACGTGCACTTGTGTGTACTCGCAGTGTACTTGCCTAAGACAATACTGGATAATATACATAAGTTATCTATATGGGTTTGGTTTAGGGGTAGGTTCAGGGTTATTACCTATTTATTACCTAGTTAATTAATAAGTACATATGTACATGCAAAACAGGACTGTAAAATAAAGTGCTACCTTTAATGCTTTTTTACGCATCAAGACTTCACATTTGTTGTCTTAGCAGCATGAAAAACAAAAAAGATCCCGCTCTGTGAACGCATAGTCTTATCTCATTCTGTACACCTGAGCATGACGCAGTCGGTCTCAGGACACATGTGAGCCAATGCTATGTCACTATGAAAGCTGACGCAATGCTTCTTCAGGTGGCAGTTTTTGAATGTGTGTTCAGGATCTGAGCTTTATGTTGGGGATTACTTTTCTGCTTCAATCGTTTGGCCTTGAAACACTTGGAATATTTGTACTTTTTGAATAAATTGTGATTGTAGTCTTATCTGCCTGTTATATTTTGTGTTTTATATTATATAATATACAAATGGGTAGTATAATTTAGGTTTAAGGGTTGTGTTACATGCTAAAATATGTCTAAATAGTATAAATAAACAATGAAATAAATGGAAATAAAATTATTATGGCTGTTTAAAATCTCATTCTCATCGAAAGCAATGAAGTACCCTGTGCGTTAAAAAGTGGCACCGAGGGGTCCTGACCATATATTTCAAGTCAAGCTGCTAAAACAATAAATGTGAAGTCTTGATTTGTATATGTGTAGCCAGAATATGACATGCTGTTCCCCAAACATGTATTCTGTTAATCTGCATTAGTAATCATTTTTACAGTGTCAAGAGCATAAATGACAATGATTTTGAAGTGTTACCGAAATAATTGTTTTAATTTAAGTATTTGACATGCAAGACAACAGAGATGCATTTAATAAGGTAAAAAAAGAAAAGAGGGCAAGTATTGCACCTTAATGGAAAAGTTGAAATCTGCTGCTGGTGTGTGAGAGTGTGTGTGCACGTAATGATGGGTGTAGGGGGCGTGATGGGCATGTGTGCGGCTCTGCGTTCCTCACACCCCGCTGTGATAATCCAGCACACGATGGGATTACGAATCTTCAGAGCGCCATCACCCGCTGCGCCCACTCCCCCTTCCTCCAACTTTATCTACCCCGCTAGTTAAGGGCCCGTCCCCTGCCTCCTTCCTTCTGCTGGTTTGGAAAATGAGTCTGAAGAGGAGCCAAAACTTCCCTAAACCTCTTCTCTAATTACAAACCTCTCGGCCCCCGTTCCCCCTCGGCACCGGCTCCACACGCGTGACTGCGGGCAGCGTTCGGTAGCCAGACTCCTGGAGCGACTCGCTCAGCGGGACGGCTCGCTCCATCCGACTCACTTCACTGAGCTCGTGGCCAGAAAAAGTTTCGTCTTCTTCCATCATCTCAGAAAGGGCGATATTTAGTCCTAGTTGGTATCTAATGAGAAGAATCTGGACCTCTTTTGCAATATGTTTGCACTGCTTCCCCAGAGAGGAACTTTTAGGTTTATTTAGGCATTAGATTTTGATTGGAGGAATATTAGGCCAACTTTAAGGAATAGCTCACTGAAAAATTTAAATTCTATCATTATTTACTCACCCTCAAGTTGTTTTAAACCTGTATGAATTCCTTTCTTCTGCTGAACACAAAGGAAGATATTTTGAAGAATGTCGGTAACCAGACCCCATTGACTTCCATTATAGGAAAAAATACTATGGAAGTCAATGGGGCACATGAACTGTCTGGTTACAGACATTCTTTAAAATATCTTCCTTTTTGTTCAGCAGAAGAAAGGAATTCATATAGGTTTGAAACAACTTGAGGGTGAGTAAATGATGACAGAAGAAATTTTTTTTTAGTGAACTATTCCTTTAAGTGAGATTCTAAATTATAAAGAAAATTTTAGTTGTGGATTCAATGAAGTTGTTCGCAACCATAGTCACCATTATTTTTAAAGCGCTTTATAGAAATTACAAAAGAAAATACAAAAGAACAGTGTTTATTTGATATATACTACTGTTCAAAAGTTTGGGGTCAGTGAGATTTTAAAGAAACTGATACTTCTATTCAGAAAGGATGCATTAAAATGATCAAAAGTGACAGTAAAGACATTTATAATGTTCTAAGGTTTCAAACAAATTGTTCTTTTGAACTTTTTATTCATCAGAGAATCTTGAAAAAAAAGTATCACTATTTCCCCCAAAATATTAAGCAGCATAACCATTTTTAACATCGATAATAATCAGAAATGTTTTTTGAGCATCAAATCTTCATATGAGAGTGATTTCTGAAGGATCATGTGACACTGAAGACTGGAGTAATGATGCTGAAAATACAGATTTGATCACAGGAATAAATTACATATAGAAATGTGTTTAAAAGTTATTTTTAAAGTCAAAGTTTCCTTTCATCCAGGATAATAAACAGCAAATACTTCACATACTGTAGACATTAAAACACTCAAGGAATTGTGCTCAAGGAATTTGGTGGACTTTAAAACATTTATTGTTCTTGTGAAACTCTTTTAATAAGACTCGACTCCATGAGCCTCACAAACTTGGGCAGATCCAGCAACTATACTTTCTCCAGGCAGAAATCATTCACTTCCAAACAAACTCAAAAACACCCAGTGACTTTACGACATGAAACTTTCTTCCGTGTACGTTTCACATTAAACACAGAAAGAAAACATTCTTGAGTTTTAACAGAGCGAATTCTTATATTTGGCCTTGCCTGAGGTTAAGTGGGAACTTTTTAGATTTTGTTCTGTAATAATGAGAAATTTACTTCATAAAAATCTGATAAAACGCTTCATTTAACGTATCATACTCCAGTATTTTGTCAAAGGTGGACCTCAAGCTCATTCACAGAGGCCCGTGCTCTGAATATTCACTGACCCCAGAGCAGCCGTGGGCCCCGGGGTCACGTCTCCTGTCGTGTGTGCTTTGACAGGGATATATTTCGGCTACGCCCAAGGAGGGTATTAGGTTGGTGGAAGTAATGGATGTCTGAGCGAGACTGTGTACCATCATCCAGATAAATGACTCGCTGATGGTTTGGGAGATTTCCAAGTTGCACCGGCAGGCAACTCATTTCTCTTGTTTCTTCCTGCTTTCCTGCGGCCCCTCGAGCTGTGGAAAGCCGAGGGTATGGCTTGTGCTTGAGAAACAGGGGGTGAGACAACTAAACCACAGGAAAGATTAGGAATATCCACAATTTTCTCCAGGAGATATATTGGTTGTCACGAGATATTAGAATGTACTGTTTTTATGAAGTCTGTGTGGTGTGTGGTTCTGGAGATCAGCTCTGTAGTATTTGCTGAAAATGCGTTTAAAAATACTCATAAATTATTCAAACATTTTAATAGTACTTTGAATTTCTACTTTCTGACATAAAATTATTCTCTGATTTGATTCTGTTTGGCCTACTCAAGTGCTTGAACATTTTTTGGAGGATTTTGCGCAGACAAGTGTGATTGTAGTTTTTCTTTATGAGAAGTGAATATACAGTACCATTCAAAAGTTTGGTGTCAGTACATTTTTGGAAATTAATTGTTTATACAGCAAGGATGCAATAAATTGATTAAAAACTACAGTAGAGACATTTATAATTAAATAAATGTTATTCTTGTGAACTTTCTACATATTAAACAGTCATGTTAATATGTAATAATACTTCACAATATTTTGTTTTTACTGTATTTTTGATCAAATAAATGCAGCCTTGGTGCGCATTAGAGACTTCTTTCAAAAACATAAAGAAATCTTACCAACCCCAAACTTTTGAACGGTAGTTTAACTTTTATTTGAATGAATTGATATTGCAGCTGTACACCAGTGGATGTATATGACAGCTACAGATTATGACATCACTTTTAGAGCACTCTCCCTTTAAGAGTGTATTTGAGTGAGTTGTTGATGCACATGTAATGATAGCAGAGTATTATAAATCAGATTTGAAAAGAAATATATATCTCTCTTTAAAACTGTAGGTTATCATGTTGTGATGATTAAATTAATTTGTAGCACAACATGGTTGAAGTCAAACTGTAAGAATGGTAGTCAGACCTTCTCTCATGCACATGATGAATATATTCATTATGTAAAGATGGATGGATGGATGGATGGATGGATGGATGGATGGATGGATGGATAGATAGATAGATTTAGTCTTTTTTTCCCGTTGATTTTAATTTATTTTCCCCACTGTAAATGATGTTCTCACCATTTCAACCTGTGATGAATTGATGGATGGTAAAATTAAATCAAGAGAACAGTTGAAATGTGAAGTCACAGATAAAAGGAAAGTAATGTGGAGCTGTATCTTTCTTTAAAGCAGATGGCATGCAGCATTGAAAGATTTCTGTGACTCATTAAACACAGTCACAGGCTGTTCTTATCCGTCCTCGGAGTCGTTTGGTGTATGGGAAGCACCGCTTCATTCAGCACATAATGAAAAAGGAAGCTCCGGGCCGGTAATGAAGTCTTAGGCGAGCTTCCGTGGCCGCGACGGCTCACGCCGCGAGCTTTGGTAATTGGCGCATGACCTACTCCGCCGTCGAGTTGTAATGTCACAATTTGTGTGTGATGCACAAATCCAATTAAGTCCGAGTGCTGTGCAGAGTTCTCCTGATGGAGGCTCAAGGTGCCCTCTGCAGTGATAGAGCGAGATGGAGAACCGATACAGTGTGTGCACAAGCCACTGGAAGCCTAGAAGAGCCACATCACAAATTGGTGAGATCAGAGAGATTACTAGACATATCTGTTTGGGCTGATTGTACCGACCTTTAAGAGCCCAGGTGGCATGAACTTCTGATGAATACTGCAAACAAAACTAAAAAGCAGATTTTAGTTTTATAATGTACACTGATGAGCCAAAACATTATGACCAGTCACAGGCCAAGCGTCTATCATTGATCTCCTAACAAGGCCACATATTAAGCTCTGGGTAGATTAGATGGTTAGTAAAGACAAGTCACCTTTATTTATACAGCGCTTTTTACAATACAGATCAAAACAGCTTTACAGTGATAACAGGAAAATAATGCAACAAAGTTTGTTTCTGCTGTACAGCAGCTCTAGAAGAGAATAGCGTCATAGTCCATCTTAGGTTCAGTGATGGTTCATTTTTGTTTTATAAAAGTTTTTAATTTAGTTCATTTATATATATGTATAGCGGCAAGCGGCAAATTGTTATGGCAAGGCGACTGGGTCAGAGTGTCTCTGAAACGGCAAGGCTTGTGTATTGCTCTCGGTTAGCAGTGATGAGAATTTCCCAACAGTGTCCGAGGAGGACCAGCGACAGGGTGCCGGGCGCCCAAGGCTCATTAATGCACGAGGGCAACGAAGGCTCGTGCTGTTTTGGAAGCGCACGGAGGACCATCAGCATATTTGGTCATAATGTTTTGGCTCATCGGTGTATATATAACCGCTGAATTCTTGATCTCGTGTGTTTATTTCAGTGTTTCTTCAATCTGAATGTGCGGTGTCCTTGAGTATCTCTGGCCACTAAAATCACTAACAGTCTAAGTTTGAATATGTTCCTGAAACGTTTTTTCTGGCAAATGATCAGTTTTATGCTTTCTTAGGAAAGGGTTCGGTGTGGTACAGGTAGTTCTTGCTTGATTCTGAAGGTTATTTGCTTCCTTACGCGAGTTGCAGTGACACACATGAATGCAGGCTGCTTTTGTCATTACATTGCATTTGTACTTTTCAATATTTTAGACCCCCCTCAATATTCTTGACCAAAGTGTAGAATCTCTAACGAATTAATTTACAGACAGCGATGAAGTTATTAGCAGCGCACCAGATAACACACATCCTAATTAAAATGTTCAGAGACATTCTGCGCCAAGGTTGATATCCTTGTTTTTTCAAATGTACTTTACATTTCAGTTTTAGTTGGCTTCAGCAGGTTTTGATTCATTCATTTTTATCTTCTGGACATATTTCTGTTTAGTTTGTTTAGGTACCTTTTGATTTGATCCCATTCCAAAAGTCATGATCTGATTCCAAAATGATTCTTAAACATATATTTTTTCCCTTTTTAATTATTCTGCTGTGCATGTTTACATATTTTAGATATGAGTTTTGTGTGTATATATATATATATATATATATATATATATATATATATATATATATATATATATATATATATATATATATATATATATATATTGATACATATTTTGGTTTTAGTAAATGCAGTTGACCAAAATGCAGGTTTTACTAAATGTAGTTAGAAATATTAATTTATTTAATTATATCAGAATAACAAGTCAAGTGATAATTAATAACAGAGCTCTGATGGGTTCACCCACATGGGTTATTATTTTTGGATGTTTGTAATTTTTTATCAATATAGTAGTCAGATCAAACATCCTAGAACCACTGCCGTATTCAAAATGAAAGTATTTAACTGGACACTAATAATCCCAAACAGGTGCATATCCAGCAACGCCTGGCATTCATGTTTCTTAGATCCTTTAGAGCTCGTATCGCAGCGGTTCCTCAAAACTGACAAACTGGACCATGTGTCCAATTGGATGACCTTTATAAAGACCTCAAGAAGCAAAGGTCACCTCTTTTCCAAAGAGAATTGGCAAGTCTATTCTCCAAGAAGTACAACTGTGGCTGAAGATCGTTGCTGTCATCCCGCAGTGTCCCCGGACAATTAACCTCTGATCCCGGTGACAGGTACAGCGTTTGTAACTGTAAACGTCTGCTGCTTTCAAATGCAGGAAAGCCCGTCAGAGAGCTCTGATGCAGCCCAGCGTTCCCCCTCCTGGTTTACAAGACGTTCTTAGCAGAAACTAAACAGAAACAATTAAAAAAGACAGAAATCATCAGGCTTGTTTACACAACGCTGCAAGATTTTGCAATAAATCACGCTGAGATTGTGACATCACTGCATCCAAATGCTTTCGCATTACAGGAACGCTAATGCGTAACCCATTTCCTGAGCTGATTACCTTGAAATAAAAAATACACAAGTTTAATTGCAGTGGCGTGTAAGTGTGAGGAACATCCAGCGTGAAGCAGAAGCCGTCAGTGATGTCTCTGTGTGGGGCCGCAACCTCAATTACAAACCGCTTTAGCCTGCGTGAAACAAGATTCAGGCGGCAAATTAAGTCCGTCATATGCTGTTTATTTATTGTGACGGGCCACAAAGGTGAGAGTATGGCTTATTCTGGCATCAAAGTCTCCTTTTCAAAAAACACACGTCTATTTTAATGCATTTACCTCTCAGAATAGAGCTAAGAGTAGTTTTCGGACGCCTGCAGAGTTTCAGTGCACAGAGCAGGGTTTATTGCAAACTAAAACTAAGTTGGAAACTTGATTGAAGAAGAAATTTTAGACTTCAAATTAATAACACAGATGAAATAAGTTTGCTACAAATAATCATATAAACATCGTATTATATAAAGTATATTACATATATAAATTAAACAATATAAATATTTAATATTTGCTTTATTTTTTATGAAAATTCACAAGTGCAAGAAAGTGCTTTTGTATATTCACAAAACTGTTAATCTCTGATGAAAGAGTAATATAAATTAAAATATAAAAATGTTTTTGTTAGACAAAGTTCTTTTATGATGCAGTTTAAAGTGTTTTCTGTCTGTTTATTTATTTATTTATTACATGCCAGATGCCACTAATTATTTTATAACAAAGACAATGAAAAGAAGACGTTGTGTTTTCCTTGGCAAGCTAAGATGCATCCTGCTTTTATTGTCTAAATGAAAAAGAAACATTCTAATTGTAAATGAAATAGTTTTTAAACTATTAAATGTATTGAATCCTGCATGAATATATGTGGATTAAAGCAATAAATGAGAGACAGTGTTACAGTGATTTTGCCTCTGAAAAGGAGTGTAATTAGGCATGACGTGAAGCTGAAAATGCTGTAAAATCATTATAATGGCCTCTCAGGGCTCATTTCTTTTATAAAATGGCAACAGCAGTAATATAAAATATGTTGATAATTATTAATTAAAGTTCACACCACGATGCTAGAGTGTGTGGTTTCAAGTGTTACTATGGAGATGTCAAAGTGTTCTGTTGATGTTAAGCAGTTTTATTATTGTTAAAGGCACACTATGTAACATTTTTATGTTTTACATCATCAATCCTTCTTTCAAAACGTGTTTTTATCTTACCCTAATTTGGGAAGCCTATTATAAGGGTTTATATTTTAGACCTGTTAGGATGGTTTTCGCTGGAAATTTGTGCGTATATGCGTCGCCCGTGTGTCTCATCTTATCCGTAAATAGAGAAAAGTTGCTAAGGCTACTCTGATGCGTGTATGGTGTGGGAGTGGTATAGGTTAGTTAGTTGGCTACTCTGATGCGTGTATGGTGTGGGAGTGGTATAGGTTAGTTAGTTGGCTACTCTGATGCGTGTATGGTGTGGGAGTGGTATAGGTTAGTTAGTTGGCTACTCTGATGCGTGTATGGTGTGGGAGTGGAATAAGTTAGTTGGCTACTCTGATGCGTGTATGGTGTGGGAGTGGAATAAGTTAGTTGGCTACTCTGATGCGTGTATGGTGTGGGAGTGGTATAGGTTAGTTAGTTGGCTACTCTGATGCGTGTATGGTGTGGGAGTGGTATAGGTTAGTTAGTTGGCTACTCTGATGCGTGTATGGTGTGGGAGTGGTATAGGTTAGTTAGTTGGCTACTCTGATGTGTGTATGGTGTGGGAGTGGTATAGGTTAGTTAGTTGGCTACTCTGATGCGTGTATGGTGTGGGAGTGGTATAGGTTAGTTAGTTGGCTACTCTGATGCGTGTATGGTGTGGGAGTGGTATAGGTTAGTTAGTTGGCTACTCTGATGCGTGTATGGTGTGGGAGTGGTATAGGTTAGTTAGTTGGCTACTCTGATGCGTGTATGGTGTGGGAGTGGTATAGGTTAGTTAGTTGGCTACTCTGATGCGTGTATGGTGTGGGAGTGGTATAGGTTAGTTAGTTGGCTACTCTGATGCGTGTATGGTGTGGGAGTGGTATAGGTTAGTTAGTTGGCTACTCTGATGCGTGTATGGTGTGGGAGTGGTATAGGTTAGTTAGTTGGCTACTCTGATGTGTGTATGGTATGGGAGTGGTATAGGTTAGTTAGTTGGCTACTCTGATGCGTGTATGGTGTGGGAGTGGAATAGGTTAGTTAGTTGGCTACTCTGATGTATGTATGGTGTGGGAGTGGTATAGGTTAGTTAGTTGGCTACTCTGATATGTGTATGGTGTGGGAGTGGTATAGGTTAGTTAGTTGGCTACTCTGATGCGTGTATGGTGTGGGAGTGGTATAGGTTAGTTAGTTGGCTACTCTGATGCGTGTATGGTGTGGGAGTGGAATAAGTTAGTTGGCTACTCTGATGCGTGTATGGTGTGGGAGTGGAATAGGTTAGTTAGTTGGCTACTCTGATGCGTGTATGGTGTGGGAGTGGTATAGGTTAGTTAGTTGGCTACTCTGATGTGTGTATGGTGTGGGAGTGGTATAGGTTAGTTAGTTGGCTACTCTGATGCGTGTATGGTGTGGGAGTGGAATAGGTTAGTTAGTTGGCTACTCTGATGTATGTATGGTGTGGGAGTGGTATAGGTTAGTTAGTTGGCTACTCTGATGTGTGTATGGTGTGGGAGTGGTATAGGTTAGTTAGTTGGCTACTCTGATGCGTGTATGGTGTGGGAGTGGTATAGGTTAGTTAGTTGGCTACTCTGATGCGTGTATGGTGTGGGAGTGGAATAAGTTAGTTGGCTACTCTGATGCGTGTATGGTGTGGGAGTGGTATAGGTTAGTTAGTTGGCTACTCTGATGCGTGTATGGTGTGGGAGTGGTATAGGTTAGTTAGTTGGCTACTCTGATGTGTGTATGGTGTGGGAGTGGTATAGGTTAGTTAGTTGGCTACTCTGATGCGTGTATGGTGTGGGAGTGGAATAGGTTAGTTAGTTGGCTACTCTGATGCGTGTATGGTGTGGGAGTGGAATAAGTTAGTTAGTTGGCTACTCTGATGCGTGTATGGTGTTGGAGTGGTATAGGCTAGTTAGTTGGCTACTCTGATGCGTGTATGGTGTGGGAGTGGTATAGGTTAGTTAGTTGGCTACTCTGATGCGTGTATGGTGTGGGAGTGGAATAGGTTAGTTAGTTGGCTACTCTGATGCGTGTATGGTGTGGGAGTGGTATAGGTTAGTTAGTTGGCTACTCTGATGCGTGTATGGTTTGGGAGTGGTATAGGTTAATTAGTTGGCTACTCTGATGCGTGTATGGTGTGGGAGTGGTATAGGTTAGTTAGTTGGCTACTCTGATGCGTGTATGGTGTGGGAGTGGAATAGGTTAGTTAGTTGGCTACTCTGATGCGTGTATGGTGTGAGAGAGGTATAGGTTAGTTAGTTGGCTACTCTGATGCGTGTATGGTGTGGGAGTGGTATAGGTTAGTTAGTTGGCTACTCTGATGCGTGTATGGTGTGGGAGTGGTATAGGTTAGTTAGTTGGCTACTCTGATGCGTGTATGGTGTGGGAGTGGTATAGGTTAGTTAGTTGGCTACTCTGATGCGTGTATGGTCTGGGAGTGGAATAGGTTAGTTAGTTGGCTACTCTGATGCGTGTATGGTGTGGGAGTGGTATAGGTTAGTTAGTTGGCTACTCTGATGCGTGTATGGTGTGGGAGTGGTATAGGTTAGTTAGTTGGCTACTCTGATGCGTGTATGGTGTGGGAGTGGAATAGGTTAGTTAGTTGGCTACTCTGATGCGTGTATGGTGTGGGAGTGGAATAGGAATATATATAATTGGAATATATATAAATACCGTAATAACATACAAACAACACTACAGTAACACGGATCTTGCTAGAGTGTTGCAGGTGTTCTGTGTGGTTTCTTACTATAGCTGCATAAGCAAGGTATAATTTATGTCCCACAAAATAGTACAGGATGAGATAGCTGTTAAACCCCTAACCTTATGAGGATGCTTGGCAAACACTTCTACTGATCATCACGATAAACATTTCCCCCCCAACAGCCTAATAAAATGTATCACCATGGCACATTAACAAAGCATTCAATTTGCAAGTTGCAGGTGTGTGTCCGGCACTGGAGAGATTTCAAGGAGCAGTTATGATGATTGATGTGTAAAATCTGACACAGATCATTTGGTTAATGCTGCACAACAGACACTCTTGACGTATCGATTCCAGTCCTCATTGTGCAATGGAAACCGTTAGCGTGTTTATGCTGCTGCCATGGCAAGTGGAATGAACTTGACCCTTGACTGAAATCGTGTTGTGTGAAAACACTTGAGAGGGGCGAGAGATAAGCTGCTTTGTCAAGGAAGGAAGAAGCTCAGAAGTGCCGTCCCACACTTTCGCCGTAATTTAGAGTCACTGGCTTTATCAGAGCGAGCTTGAGGAGATTTTCTATTCATGTTTCTGAACAGCCCTCATAACTGGATGTGTATCACCATCTTCCTCCGACTGAACTCAGTGGTTCCCTGTGGCCCACAGGTTTTCAAAGCAGCCAATCAGATCCTCCCCCTCCCCTCCGGCTTTCATGTGATTAAATAGAGTGTGGATTGTGAGGGGGTGAATGTGGGTCACAGTACAGTGGCTCTTATAATTACAGGAGCACTGATGATATCATCATAGAGAACAGATCACCTCTATATGCCGGTCGGGCCCAGCGCATCCAACCGGATAACATCGATAGTGGATATGGTCTCATTATGTGCTTCATACCTTCTTCACTCCATCTCACTCTCATTGCTTTCCCTTTAGTCGTCTCTATAGCGCACAGGCCTGTAAAGGTGGAGCTATGAAGCTGATCAATACAGTGTTTTAACTTGAGCTATATACACCACCATTCACAAGTTCGGGGTCGGTAAGATTTTTTAAAAGAAATTGATACTTTTATTAATCAATGATGCATTAAATTGATCAAAAGTGACAGGAAAGACACTATTCATCAAAGAATCATGGTTTTGCTTAAAAAAAATGCCTTCATTGATAATACTGATAATAAAAATCAGCATATAAGAATGATTTCTGAAGGATCATGTGACACTGAATGCTGGAGTAATGATGCTGAAAATTCACCATGAAAAAATGTCATTTTAAAATATATTCAAATGGAAACCAGATATTTTAAATTGTAATAATCTTTCACTTACTGTTTTACTGTATTTTTCGCAATCAAATAAATGCAGCCTTGGTGAGTATAAGAGACTTAATTTCTTCAGAGGATTTTTTTCTTTCCATGAATAAACTAAAAAAATAGAGCCCAAAACTGATTGAGGTGATCATCAACCCTCATGAGGTCTTACTAAACCAATTATATGAGCTGTTTTATCTGTCCACACTAGAATTTGTGTATAAATTAAGAAATTGCATTCATTCAATGACAATTCATTATTGCTATTATTTATTATGTTATGTTTTCTTATTATTATTATAATTGTTCTAACATGGGGAAAAAAAAAGCTTTATTTGTGTCAAAACACTGGAGACAATAATCGTATTGAAGTGTGCACTTAAAAAGTAAAACTTGTCAGAGGTAAACTCAAGATAGTATAGTCACTTGTCATTAGTTGCAGGCTTTTTGCATTATTTGATGGCTGCGGCGGTCTCAGTCGATTTGTGCTAGCTGTTGCTAATGTATTTGTAGCCCAAGGCTTCTCTTCCTGTCTGCTGTATTCTTTTTCTCATCATCTTTATACCTCCACTAATGTTGCCTGCAGTGAATTGAAATATTGGCAAAGCTGTTCAAGCATTTCTCATACAGAAAGTATCTGCGGTTAGTAATCAGTTACATTCGCTTCATAATTGTGTTCCATGTCATCAGATGTTTGATTCATTGCGTAGTTAATCAATAGCCGCAAGAGCGAAAGCATTTTCCTATACGCATTGTCCGACACTCTCAGCAACTGTTCTCGAGACGTTCCCTGAAGCGGACTCAGCCGATCGCGGTGACCTCACCCCAACAGGAGACAGACGCAGGCTGAAGCTGTAGCACGTGTTGCTGGATCTTCTCACAGTTGTCAGCGAGAGCGACCGAGGCCTGAGAACAATAGCTGAGGATGAGCTCTCCAGCTGGACTGCTCTCTGTGCATGCGTCTCATGGCAGCACATGAACTGCTGCGGAGAGAGGAGCCGTGTTCCACCGTATGGTCGGAGGGCTCTGCTGGGATGTATGTGGAAATGTGCGTGACTCATTAACAGAAGGGCCGTTTCGTTAGAGATTTCATGATATCAAGGCTTGTGCAACATTCCAAACTGAATGGATTTTAAATTTAACTCAAATTTGAATTGAGGTAGCAAACAGGATGCAGAATTGCTTTTGAATATGACTAGAACAACGCTATCTCACGACCAATTCGTACAAGTTTGTACGAGTGAGTAAAAGGTGGCTAATTTGTCTAAACCCCAGTGATGGGTATAGGTTTACGGGCGGGGTCAGGGGTCCGTCATTCATACAAATTCCTACGAATTAGGCTACTGGTAAAATGTGTACGAATTAGCAAGAAAATTACAGAAAGAAATTACAGTACATACATACCAAGACATACCCCAGAAAAAATAATTGCCAAGAAAATTCATGATCAATCTCTTGAATATAGCAACAGATGGCCATACAATCAGCAAGAGTCAGATCCAACTGAAATGGTTAATGAGAGAGAGAGAAACCTTGCATATAGTGTTGTTTTTATATGCGTCCTGTTTACAATAAAGCACTCACATCTTTGGGACACATTGTGAATAATGTCTGTTGGTACTAAAACTATACCAGTAACAGTAACGCATCCTTTCTGTTTCCCTCAGGTATGACACCATCACAAATCAGTGGGAGACTGTGTCGCCGCTTCCCAAGCCTGTTCATTCGGCAGCTGCCACCGTATGCGGAGGGAAGATCTTCGTGTTCGGCGGTGTGAACGAGGCTGGACGCTCAGCTGGTGTTCTGCAGTCTTACGTCCCGCAGACCAACACCTGGAGCTTTATAGAGTCCCCCATGATCGGTAAGTAGATCATTTGAACAACAGGAATTTACTAATGGAAATTGTTCATTTGTGCATCTGAATTTCCACCCAAAGACAATTTAAAAACAAGTATTTGTCAACATGGCACCAGAAGGTGGTTCTGTATATGTGGTCTGCCTTCTTGAAAGGCTTTTATGAGGTAGTTTGCTTTGCTCATGGGCTCAATCGTAGCAGAAGAACAGCAGGAGTGATATGGCAGAGTGGGACTCAACATCTTTACTTGCAGTAGGAGGTTTTCAGGCTTCAATTAGCTCAGCGATTGCTGTGCTTTGGCATCATAAAAGCCATTTCATAAATTACATTAACTTGGTAATTAAATTAAGTTGCTTGCAGTATGTGGAACCTAGATAAACATGGATTATTCTTCATTTGTCCAAGCTTTAATCAGAGATCCTCGTCCACCCATGATCATCTCTACTAGTTGTAATGATTCTTCAGACGAGTATGTTTAAATGTAGCTGTCACAGACAGAGTTCATAATCATCACTGTTTTGAGATCATATGAAATTGCTAAACTAAAATTAGATCTTTTACATCCATTATACTCAATTGTATATTTACTGGCACTGGAGATGCAGCAGTAATACTGTACAATAAGGTTGTATACGTCAAAATATATATTTTATGCAATAATGTGAAACAATAGTGAAAAGCAATTTATTAATCTGTTCACTTTAATTTCTTCATAATACATTTAACATTTTACACACACACACACACACACACACACACACACACATATATAGTTAACTACCTTGTTTATTAATCATTTACTTACACGTTCTAAGTGATCTCATGAACCACTGACAACTCCTAAATAATTGGTTGTAAATAATGCAATACCTCATTTAGGAATTCTAAATTATAATTAATAAAGTATGAAAATACAATTATTAAACATATTATAGATATGCTTATAAATCAAAAATGTAAATAAATTTATATAAATAATTTATAGCTTTTTTAACTGCTTATTAATGTATATTAATGCTTTATAAATGATGAATTAACTGTTTACTAATGCTTAACTAATGATTAATAGCGTGCAGTTATTATAAAGCGTTACCAATATTGGGTATCATATTTCTACATTATATGGAAATGATTTACGATATAAATAAATGCAAACAATTTTTTTTCATGGATCTAATGTTAAACAGTATTAAACAATAATCTCGGTTCAAGTTTATAAATAATATGGTTTACTCTTGCAATTTTACTTGAGTACACTATTTGAGAATAAATACTAGCATTGTGAGTAAGACTACATGTTTCCTGGCAGCAATAGTTTTCGGTGATTGACAGGCCTGTAAGTCTTTGTGTAATGTTCCTATAGGGCTTTTTTACCCAGAGTGAGGGAGTGCCATTCATATTTCCCCTGCCATGTCCACAGTCAATGACCTCATGCTAAAGGCTTTTAAGAGGTTCATTTCCTCAAAGTCCCAGTGTGATTCTGTTGTTCGAAGACCTGCAGTCTGTAGTAAACACTTCTGAGCAAACAGCCAGTGCCAACAAGACAAGCTGTCAGTGAAGGTCGAGCAGGCAAAGGTCCACTGGAAGTGCATGAAGCCACGTGGACTGTGGAGAATTGATTGGAAACAATTGCTTGTACAAATTACACAAGATTGCAGGGCGTCTTTAGAGTACAGGCACATTAAAAAGTGATTCAGGGAGCCTCTGGACAGTCTGATGAGTTATCACTGAACCGGCTCCCAGCCTCCGCGAGCGCTCGCGACTGGGCTCTGTTACTGCTCAGCCAGAGCGTGTCGGGCCGCCTCGAGCTGCCTCGTCTACAAACATCCCTTAGGTCTCTAAACTACCAGTGCGAAGGGTAGCCAGTGTTTATAAAAACATGTTCAAAGCATGTCAATTGGCCAAGCAGCACTTTGAGACATCCATCAGAGTGAAAAGGCAGTGTGAGATGGGTTTGACTGAAGTAGTCTCACATAAAACGCTTCAGCTTGTTTATTGAGTACCGAAGGTTGTTGCCGATGTCCTCACCCCGTTTTCAACCGAGCTCTCTGGGAATCTAGCTATTCAAACGACTCCTTTCCCATTTCTTTCGTTTTTAATGGCTTTCTCTGGCGTTTTGCCTCCCGAAAATTGACACCTCTGAAAATTGGTGGCATGAACTGTTGTTGTTGTTGTCTTGTTTCACTCTCAAAAAGCTGAATCCCTCATGTCTCCATTGTGCCAGATACAGGTCCCCCATTTGATCGAAACCTTGAGACGTCTTGCCGGTGGCAGGATTTCAGCATCAAAGAAGCAGATCGAGCTTTGGCGTGACGTTTGAGCCCCTTGAGTACAGCGGCAGGCAGAACGTAGGCCAAACCCAACTATGAGCTCTGCTGATAGCATCAGCGTTGGGTTAGAAAACGAGACAACAAACAGATAAACAGACTGCGTGAGATTAGGACTTTACAGACGCCGGCAACTCAAACTGCTTGCAAGATGCATGTGCTTGTGATGCAAACAAAGCATTCAGGGAGTTTAAATGAAGTGACTCGGCACAAAAGCAGTCGTTTTGTGAGGGGAATAAAGACGTGTTCGAGGGGGGCGCCAGAACTGTGCTCTTGTTACAGAAGACGACGCCTCCCCCTGGGTTATGCCGCCGATCAATTCGACAACGCTTGCTGTGACTGATGCTGGTTGGAGTGCTATAAAAAGAGGGAGTTATCTAGACCGTCACTCAAAGTCGAGCGACTGGGGTTTTTAATGAGAAGCGCCTGGCATTCACGCCGCCAAGCGAGAGCCCATCTCACACTTCCTTTTCAACCATTAAATCCAGCGGCTGTTTTACAGATCGCTTCTGTGCTCGGCTTCTCAAGCGAGGAGCATCAGTCGAAGGTGCGGGGGAAAAAAAAAAACAAAAACAAAAAAAACCTTGAACGAAGCCACGTGAATTATTCATAGGTGTAATAAATTGGCCCAGCTGTAATCGTTTGGGAGACAATTTCTGTCAGAAAGCGAAGCCTGATAGCCTCTCTCTTGCATTCGGCTCGACGACCTTTTCCGTGTTCACGACCATGCGTTGGGCTGTCAGTCATTTGCCTGCTCATGAAAAGATGTGATTATTTCTGTTTCTTGGCCATTTACCCTGTGTGAAGAAGGATAGAGTGAGTAAAACCTGTCACATTGTGAAGGGTCTGCGGGTATTACGGAGGTAATTTTCTCTGTTTGGAATCATTAGGTGGAACAGGTGCCATATATCTGTTTGCCATAATTTGTCATTCTCCGCTTAATAACGTAAAGCATAAAGGATATAGGGATGTGGGAAATGGAATTTGGCATAAAGAGGCAGAGAAAATCATAAATGCATTACAAATGGTGCTTCAAACCCTATTTCGGAACATTGCATACTTACGACGTCACATAGGAACCACACAGTATGGTAGTCCTCGTTTATTATCTACCGTTTCACTGGAATCTTCCAAAAGAACATTGTAAAGTCATGCTGAATAGAATTTAGATGTCGTATTTAGACGACCCAGCAGCCATATGATTTACTTGTAGCTCCTAAAAGCACAATATATCTTTCATTGGGCACAATGTGTAAGCAGACCCATGATAATGCCAACAAAACTGCATTATTCCAGGGAAAAAATGCATCTGTGGCTGGAACATACATCAGAGAAGTAACTTGTATCTGTGGTTCTCTTTCCTCCTGTGCTCCTTTTGGGCTTATTTAGATAACAAGTACGCTCCCGCTGTGAGCCTCAATGGTTTTATCTTCATCCTGGGAGGAGCCTACGCCCGAGCCACCACTATCTACGACCCAGACAAGGGCAACATCAAAGCCGGCCCCAACATGAATCACTCCAGGCAGTTCTGCAGGTTGGTCTAATGAACAGTAGATTGCGCTACGCCATGCAATAAACGATGTTCCACATTACAAATGGTGTAGCATAAATGAAAGGGAAACGGTCTCTTGCTCTTCCTCCCCCAGTGCAGCGATCCTAGACGGGAAGATCTATGCAACGGGAGGGATTGTGAGCAGCGAGGGACCAGCGCTGGGCAACATGGAGACCTTCGACCCTCGCACCAACACGTGGACGCTGCTACAGAATCTGCCGTGTCCGCTTTTCAGACACGGATGCGTGGTTATAAAGAAGTACATTCAGAGTGGCTGAGGACAAGTTTGACTCTGGACTACTCTAATGTCACGAACTGGCCTAAAACAGCCCATCGAGCTCCAGCCAGCCAACCTGGGTGGAACGCGGTCGGACCATCGTGGTCAAGATTTAGCAAAGGATCCGTAGCGTAGCTCCCCCTCAGGTGTCGTGCCATTGGAACGACATTCTAGGTCAGCCAAATGCATTTTTTAATATTCCTTCTTCAATGTTTGAGTTGTTCTTCTCCCACATCATGTTTCTTTGAGAAGGTTCCCGTCACATTGCTAGTCATGTCATGAGATGAGAAAATGGGATTGTGTGTCGTATATAAAGATCAGTTGCATCGTAAAGGGACTTCAGCAAGAAGCTAAAGGATGTCGATGCTAGTCATGTAAGCCCTCCAGCGAGGGTCAGCGCTACAGAGATGGGATAGAACGAAGGCCCTCCTGGACTCCAAAGCACAAAATACCAGAACCTGTGATGCCCAGAGGAGTTTTGTTTCATTTTGTTCTGTGTAAATCATTCTACCTTTTCTTTGTGGGTTTTTAATCCTTGTTTTATTTCAATCCCTGAGCCTGCAAACATGGCAGAATACAGATGGAGCAAGATGGAAGGAGAAACTTTGTATTATATGGAAGATATGTATATTTTAAAAACCAATGAAAATTGTGTATAAATGTTTTTAGAAAAATTCAATGAACATTGTCTGTAAATCTATACCCTATCGGAACAATTTTCGTTATTAATGCTGAAATACATATCCAGAATTCTAAAGAAACATGTTGACTGGTTATTTACATATCACTCATTTACATAGAGCTGACCAAGGAATTTCCTTAAATGGTTAGTTCACCAAAAAATTAAAATGATCCCATAATTTACTCACCCTCAAGCCATCCGAGGTGTATATGACTTTCTTCTTTCAGCCAAACAGTTCTTTAACATTTTTCATCTTTTTTCATTAACCCACTGGAGCCATATGGATTACTTTTATGATGGATGGATCACTTTTGGGTGAATGAACCCTTTTAGTCATTTGTGGCTAACTTTTAGAGAGCATGCACTTATGAAAAGCAACTTCTTACTAATTAAATGTCAATTCATTATAGAAGGTACTGTCTTTTCCATAACATTTAAAAAAAATGTGTGCCTTTAAAATCCATGATAAATGAGTGAAGCCAGAGACTTATTGCAAAAGCTGGAGACTTTTGGAAGTCAAATGTAATGTATATGTGAACGGAAATGTGCTTTTTTATTGGTCAAATTTACACTTATTGTTTTGCTATATGCTATTTAAACTTTCCAAATGAATGACACGGCACACAGTCCAAAATGTGCTGTAACCCTCATTACAACTCAAGACAGGACTCAGATTAAAATGAAAACACCAAGAGAAAGATCAATTTGCACCTTTTATTCAAGTATATCACAGCAGTTTATTTCAGAAATTACAGTAAATATATCATTTCACGAAAGAAGGACTCCAAGGAAGGACAGAACAATATGTGTGGTTTTGATTTGCTCCATAAAAGTACATACAAAAAGGAACACAAATTCTGGTACAACTCAAAAAAAAAAAACATTCCCTCAACCTTGTAAATCCTTAAAGGGGTACACATCTACAGATTAAATGAAATTAACTAAACAAAACATTATTTGCAAACAAGATAAACTTCTCCAACATAAAGCATTGACTTAGACTTCTGAACTTATTAAACTGAACACAACTGGGTTTAGTGGGTCATATTTACCTACATGCTATTGTTCTATGGACTTCCTACTGTCAGTTAAACAATATGAATTAAACTCTGGTCAACTAAAGTTAAATAACTTTAATTTGTAGTCAAACACATAGAACTACATAGACTTTTTTTTATGCAGGATTAAGAGTTGATTCTCTAAAAAATATATTAGTGGTGCTTCTAAACGTGACGTTTCCTTTCTGCATAATGTGGTTGACCAAGGTAGATTCAGGGCCAATTACATTATGCAATCAAATAGCTATGCAAATAGGGCGTCTTGTAAATTGGCATCAACTGATTCTTGCTTTTTCCAGATAAATTTGTGTGATAAGCACACGTGGTCCACATTACAGTAGTTTCTTCCATGCTCCACCAATTAAGCATGTTGATGATACTACAGTGATGGAGTGGGACCCGAAAACACACATTAGCCACACAAACTTTACCTTCATCCTCTACAGTAATATTTGAAAATGAAAAGGAAGCCTAACCACCATCATATCCACTCTTATGGAATAAATAATGCAGCAGAGACCTGAGACCAGTAAACCCCGTTTCTGAACGTCGTGCAACACCTGCTACAAAAATGTGCTACATCGTGTCTCAGCACAAATTTCGTGTAACAATGTTTCCAATTAGTTTTGGTTGAACAAAATGTTGATCATGTTTAATAATTTAATAAATAACAAATGGACAGGTAATAGCACTAAGGAAAATATGACTGCGGAGTTTGAGGGAAATCAAAAAACATGAAACGGATTGAAGGTAGAAACATGGCCACTAATATAAAAATCATGGGATGCACATGTAGAAAAACTGAAATATACAGTATATAACATTTCACCGATATTAAAATGCCATTTCTTTTCTCGGCTCAAAAGCAGGACAACCCAAAAATGAAATGCTAAGAAACCCGAGGATTACTGCAGCAGCCACATGACGTGCTCATGACGGAGAGGTGGTCCGGTACCGTAGCTTGAATTTCTGAAGGGCGCAGTGATATTACAGAGGTCAACAAAAACTGTTTGTCAGTAAACAGGTCATTACTTTTGTCTTTTCACTTGAAAACAACTTGCTGAGGTAGCTGTGCTTCTGTCTCTCACACACACTGCAGTAGTCCAAAGCTAACTTCTAGTTTTTTTCCTTTCTTTTGCATATGTCTTAAAAAGTGTTTTTCCCCTCTTTTTTTCCCATTTTGTTTATAGCACCGAATCCGAGACAAGGTCACAGCGACTCTTGAACCTGGATCAACGTTCTTTACAAAGCGTTGAAAGCTGAGTGTTAACAAGTTTGAGAGGGGGAGTTAATGATACTTACTCAACACCAAAATTGAGATAATGCAAGAGCTAAGAACCAAGGATTTAGCACAATATTAGACAGTTCGCACAATGGGAACACTATAAAGGACAAACAAAAAATATAGTAATGCTTTACGTTCAAAAATTCAGCACTGCCTAGACTGCCATTGAACGATTTGCACATCAAAACATCGCTGATATTTTTACTCCAAATTTGTGATATTACAATATATATGGATGGGAAATGAAAGCCACATTGTTTGATGGAGCAACCCACAAACCATGAAGATGTTTGGGTTGGTGACTTGAGAAGAGATCAACAATTAATTACAAAATACACCACATATTTTTATCGAAGTCTCTTAAAACATCCGGAAAGGGTTGGTAGCCCTGTGGCTTGTCCACAAGCACCGATAGCCTGTGAAATACTATTTCAAAGTTTAAGGCACACGCTAGGCAGTGCAATCTCCAGATAATCTACTCGTAAATCCAGTAAACCAGAAAAATGCCAAAATAAATAAAAGAAACGATAAACCCCATGAGCTACTCCTAGGGGAGAAATATGTGATGGGTCTAAAATACTACTATTCCTCTCCTAAAGAAACTATTTGAACCAAAATCTGTCCATTTATTTATTTTTGTTTGTTTCTACAAAAATGATAGTCGGAATAGGAGAACACAGTCTCATTGTTCACAGGGAAAAGTTGGTTTACAATACAGAGGCCTTGCAAAACAATTAACATCCAGTAGAAAACAACTTGTAACTAGACGTCCCTACAAAATGTGTTGATGTTTTTTTCCAGCAGGAATATCTATGTGGCTAAAAAGTGTTGATAATCCCAATGGTGACAAGGTGTGACATCACAGGAGTGGAACGATGCTCGGGGTTGGACGTAGAAAGAGGGCGATGTAGTTTATTTCAACAGTAAATGACCAACTGACTCGAGCTGTAGGGCATCACACCATCCGTGTAGTTTTCCACTGCTGGTGAGAATCTGTGTGTATGTGTGTTTGCTTCCAGTAGACCAAGGCTGAGGTTGCTTTGTGACATATCACACTTTTATTTTGTACTGTTTGTTTGTGTTTTGTTTGCTTATTTATGAGAACAAGGAGCAGCAGATGAAAAAAAAAAAAAAAACGAAAAAAAAAAAAACAATAGCACCCAATAGCACCAGGAACAATCATCGGCAATTGGCATGTATGAGAGTTTACAAAAAAGAAACAAGCAAAAACGAAACTTCCAGGAGTTTTTGTGTTTGGTTCTGTTTCAGGTACCTGAGATGATAGCACCAAGGTCGCCTTTGTTTCAAATGTCTGCACTTTTTCCCCCTTCCCGCTGTCATTCAAGACCGAGGCGTCCAGACCCGCTCCATGTTAAGGACTTGGCTCAGAGTGCTGGCCTCTCCCTCTTCTATCAGAAGAGTCTCCGATCACATTTCTCTCTGAAAGCCCTCTATTCATCACAGGAATGTTTCGAAAATGCTCAACTTGCCTCTCCATCGCCTGCAAATCAATAGACAGAAACAAAAAAGAAATGAATGGCATGTTTTGTTAATTGAGAATCTCTTTTTTTTCTTACATTGTATTGAATACATTGTATTCATGTATAACTATGTATATATGTCTTACTATTTTAATAGATAATGTGTAAAGAAACCAAGATGAACGACATAAAAGTACATTTCTGTAGGTCATTATTTGGACTAGATACACTATCATATGTACAGAACTACATAACATTTGTATTACATTATAATGTTTCATTATGTTTAAGTAATAATAAAATAAGTTATAATGTTTTGTATTTGAATATATTTTAAAATGTAATTAATTTCTGTGATGTCAAAGCTGAATTATCAGCATCATTACTCCAGTCTTCAGTGTCACATGATCCTTCAGAAATCATTCTAATATGCTGCTCAAGAAACATTTAAAATTATTTTCAATGTTATAAACTGTTTCGACAAAAACAATTTAACCTTTTTTTTTTTTTGCAATATTCTTTGAGGAATAGAATATCCAAAAGAGAAGGATTTTTTATAAATCTAATGCATCCTTGCTGATTTAAAATATTGTAATAAAATATACTGACTCCAAACTAGAATGGTTGTATATATTTTTATATTAAACTAGGACCCTTAATGATTTCTTTTATTAATCCATCTACTGCATGGCATTATGGGCATGATAGCTATAAAATGTCATGACTAATTCAAACCATCATGTCAAATGTAAGGAGGAGGACATTTCATGTAAAAAGGGACTAAATCAAAGCTATTAGAGCTTGGTTTAGAACGTTTTTGGACTATTTTTATAACGTCCTAACAATGGGACGTTTCCAACATAAAATCTTAAAACCATTTTTCTTTTTTTAACAACACGGTGACAAATACAAAAAATAATTGCCATTTAAAGTAATAGTTCCCCCCCAAATATAAATGCTGTCATTATTTACTCTACAAAATGTCTCCTTTTGGTGGGTGAGTACCTTGAGCTGCTCTCTTCCATACAATGAAAGTTAAATGTGACCAGAAGCTCCGAAAAGGAGCAAAAAAGAGCACCATAAATGAAGTCCATATAACTTTGTGTTAGAAACAGACCTTAACATTAAGATATAGTTAATAAATAATCCAGACTTCCTCGACAGCTATAGAAACGTTCATTATGAAAAAAAAGCAATGTGAAAATCCTGGATGATTACTGTTTACTACACTTTGTTATTCAACTAGTTATTTACCTATAGCGGCTAATGAAACAGGAAGTCTCGAACATTCACAGAAAATAGCTTACTGCAAAATAAGGTAGATAAATACATTTTCTTTTGTGCTTTTACAACTTAAAAATCACACAGGTTTTCAAAGACATTGGAGTGAGTTAATGATGAACGTTCATTTTTGGGTGAACTATACCTTTAATACACAGATCTATGAGAAGCAGAATTTTAGACCAATGAGATAACGCTGTGGGCGGAGCTAAGATAGCATTAAAAAAATGTGTTGTGTATGGCTAGAACTCCACTTTATGTTCTTTAAAAACAGACTTTAATACACCTCTTTATCTGACATGGTAATTCTGATTGAGGTCAAAGTATACGACACAGCATGCACAGTAATGCGTGAACAATTAACAAAATCATGTCCAATTTCTGTTCTCCTCTATGGATCTCAGCTCCGGTCCACCGGCTAAAAAATATCCAACGATCTGACAGAGAACAGCGGATTAAAATCTAAACACATACAGCTTTTTCCAGATGGTCTCGATCTCGAATCATCCTGGAATTAATAAATACGACTCCATTAGGGTGCTCTCAAAGAGGAATTGGTACACAACATGCAAATTAGCCTTCAGTCAAGCCGGCCATAATTCCTTGGAGCAATTCTAATCTGTTTCTGCTGGGCAGCTACCATTACTATTGTATTTGAGAGCAGCGCACATAATTTCCCAGGAGGACGTGCGAGAGCTCTCTACCATTGGCGTGCCAGCGTAATTTAGACACACAGCAGCTGTTCGGTGTGCCGTGTTCAATCACTGTGTATCCATCTCCTCTGAGCTGCTGTGACACACGACACATGACTGAACTGAACATTATGAGTCATTAGACAGGATAAAGCTACTAGTTAATAAGGTTTTTCTATTTTGTATTATACTGGCTCAGCAATTATTACTACAAACAATTGAAGATAATATGCAGTCATCATTTTGCAGTCATAATAGCTCAAATACAGAGGTACTAAAACCTTTTTAGGCCAAATATATTTATGGTCTAATCCAGTGTTTTTAGCAGGTTTTGCATCAGAACCCAATAAAATAAATATTAATTCATGTATTTATGAGTTGGAAATAAGCACACAAAATAAAATGATACCAGAAAAGTTTTTAAAAAATGCCCATAAATTCAAACAAACTGTAGAAATATAAATAAATAAATTGTATTTTATTATTTTTTACAAGTTTGAAATCAGAACAAAATAAAATGAGAGTAATTTATTGTGAACCCGTATTTAAAGTGTCATGAAACCCCCCTGTTTTAGCCTGGTCATTTACACCTCAGCTTTGAAAAAAACAACAAACAAGGGCGTGGAAAGCTGTGGAAAAATGGGAGTGTAGAGGGTGGGAAACACAAAGAAACACAGACCTGCAACACTTATTTCTCAGACAAATTATATAAAAATATGAGCAGAGAATTTTATGAGAATTTTTGATCTACATTATTCTTACAGAAGTACCGCTGTATCATTGTTCTTATTTGCACATATTTATTTCTTCAAGACTTCACAAGACTTCATGAAGTCTGTGCTCATACACAGTGCTGGGTTCATGTTTGGAGCAGGAGTGTGTGTGAAATATGTCCGTAAACACGCTTGCTCTGGTCCGTAAACGAACTATGTGATCCGTATTGCCAGTGTTGTTAAACTCATAGCGGCGTTTCGCACAGGAACCGCTCCCATGTGCGCTCCACATGTTGTTACAAATTAAATATTTTTAGTCATATTTTCCATGTGTTGGTAGTCAAACTCCAGTTCTGAAATGCTACTGTACTGATGAAATGTACACTTACAACACGCATGTCGGAACTCAAAGCTGAACAGGCAGAGCTGAGCGAACAGCGGCAAAATTGTTGTCTCACATTTGAATTCTCTGCTGTTATGCGATCTCATGCATAATACAGCGCAGTGATTGGATTAAATGAGTCTATTCTCTTGAATAATACGGTGAAACTGATGACGTAAAAGCGTACTCTCCAGCCAATCACCACTTCAAAATAACGCATATACCTCACTTTTTTTGACATTAAACGTTTTGCTTTTTAAACTGGAAAAACGAAATGGCTCAACAAAAACAAAAAAAATTACCACCTTTACCTTAATAATAAACATAATAAGTGCTGTTGTTGTTTTGTGATTGTCATTGTGGTGTTGGCATGTATATCAAAATAAATTAAGCTAATAAAATATTATCTAGTGAAAGTGTGTGGTATGTAGGAATGTCACGGTACCAAAACTCCAGTAGTCGGTCTCGATACCATTAAAATTGTACGGTTCTCGGTACTAATTTCGGTACCACAGCAAAATCTGTTTGAACTATTTTGCTACTTGAACTATTTGAATTTTTTTTTTTTTTAATTAAATTCAATGACTTTATTATTTATGACGGTAAATTTATGAAAGCATTGAAGGCTACATGCGGTTTAAACGAAAATATTGATGATATTGAGAAATATTGCTCATAAAAAAAATCAAGTGAAAAAGAAGTTACCTTCTATGCACACATTATTATTAGTAGTAGAAGTATTTTTAATGAATGGAGATGTAGCTAAATCTATTGTACAGTAGCCTAATATAATTACTTCTGTCAATTTAAGTTAAACCAAACTTTGTTTGACGGATTGCCGTGAAGACCTTTGAGTTTCTGTGTGTGTATGATATGACGATAGTTTTTCTCAAGTGAAACGGTAAAATGCTCATGAAATGACTCTCAGAGTGGCTCTGGAGATGAATTGAATCATGAATCATGTCATCATATCGTGAGGCAGCAGACACTGAAAACAGCGCAAGCGTCACTCGTGCTTCAGTATGTGTGTGTGTGTGTGTGTGTGTGTGTGTGTGTGTGTGTGTGTGTGTGTGTGTGTGGTAACGTTAAATGAAACCGCGCATCTGCGCCATTCATTCACACAGAGACAAGCAGAATATGTAAGGGATAATGTAGAGCGAGGCGGTTGTTATAGCGAATACAACCCCGACAGGCTGATCAGGACCCGACGCGAAGCGGTGTGTGTGTGTGTGTGTGTGTCAACCTCTATCAGATGGGTCTTGTCGTAGTCTCTGCGGTGTTGGTAAATACACTGGCTGAGCACCGAGTAAACTCTCTCCAGATGATCCACACTGAAGCCCTCACATTTCACAACCACCTGCTCCAACAGAGCCTGAAACAGAGGAAAATAAAACACGATTCAACATAACTTTCTTTCATTTACTATGTTCATGTTATTCCAAACCTTCAGAAATTTTGAACACTGTTTTTAAAGCTCTTTTCCATGCACAATTACAATTAAGGTTTCACACCTGGCTAGTTTAGGTGCGTTTGTTTCGGAACCCAGTACGTTTTCTCCGTTAATTCGGTTCGTTTAGGCATATATGAGCACTGCAATCTTGCTCAGATCCGCATTAAAACAATCGCTCCGAGATCTTGTAAATGCATCCTGATGGATGATACAGAGGAGACTGACCAATATGAGGACAGTTTTACTCACTTGTGACTTGCATAAACACCTTTCGGTATGCTTTGAAATGTTGCCTTATGAAAGCAAACCGAAACGAGTAGAAAATGCAACATGATAAACAAATGAAATCCCTGTTTCAGAAAAAAGCAAACGATCGACAGGTCTGAAAACGCCCTGAGAGAGAACAAATCTTTCTATTAAGTCAAATCTTTCTAATAAGTTGGTTGATTCTGTTTACAAAACCAGTCTGAATTATTCATTTGAATTGGACATATCTGATTCTCGAATTCAACTCACTGACTTCATCCCTTTGCAGTGGTTAAAAGCTCAGAGAGGGAAAGATTATCAGTTACAAACAACTTAATTTTCAGTCTGTTCATCAGACAAAGCTTCAGAAGACTAATTTTATAGTGCTTTTGTGTCCGTTTTGGCTTGAAATCATAATTATAATTGCATGGAAAACCACAAAAAGTCTTTAGTCTTTAGAATTTCTCTAGAGTAAAGAAAGACCACTTTGATGGTATGGTCAGATTGGATCTGAATCTGCCAGATTTGCCAAAGCAGAAGTAATGTTCTTAGCTTGGATGCTTAATAGTATTTGATTCATTAATGGCAGGAATCATGCCTTGGGGGTTTTTTTTCAGAGAGAAAAGCTCATACACTTAAATTAGTAATGTTTGCTTAAGTAAGATCTGGCTCTAAAGGAGGCATCTGGAAGTGAGGTAATGAATGAATCACATAATCCTCAAAAACACACACATCGAGCATTTTTGTAAGGTTCATGGTGATATGAGAGCCACAGTCTGTCTCTCATTCTGATTTTCTTGGGGAAGTTGGACCTGCACCTGCTAACACATAACATTTCAGTCAAGCATTAAATCCACCGATGAATGTGCGTCCTGCGGTTTGCTGTGCTGTAGTGGAAAATGACTGCGGTGTTTGGAATAGTCTTAATTTGAAGAGGCTTAATTTGAAGTTGAAGTTTAATGACATCGTTTTAGTTTCCGGGGACCTAGCTACAAACATGCAGTGAATGAAATGGGAGCTGACAGCTAATGCAGTCTGTCTGTCTATCTGTGGACAAACATTTTTATGTAAAATGTTTTAGTAAAATAAACATGCAGATTAACACTGTTGTTTATTAATAGCAATTAATTTAAAAGGGTTAGTTCACCTATAAATGAAAATTCTGTCATTAATTACTCACCCTCATGTCGTTCCAAACCTGTAAGACTTTCGTTCATCTTCAGAACACAAATGAAGATCTTGAGAAATGAAATCCGAGAGCTTTCTGTCCCTCCATAGATATCTCTGCAACTACCACTTTGACACTTCAAAAAGTTCATAAAGAGATTGTAAAACGAATTAATCAAACTAAATGAATCGAGCGGTTTAGTCCAAATTTTCTGAAGAGACTCGATCACTTTATATGAGAAACAGATTTAATTTAGGCTTTTATTCACATATAAACATTGATCAGCAAACATAAACAGAAGCTCATCTGAACCTGCTGTTGTTCTGCGTTAGAACCCGTTTTTCCTCGTTAGAACAACAAACCTCTCGCTGAAGCTCAGACTTGCTGTGTAACACGAGAATGAACCTCATTGGTTCTGGCACACCAGGCGAACATGCTTCCGTTTACCATATCTGATGTGTGAGTTGATGAATGTTTATATGTGAATAAAAGCCTAAATTAAATCTGTTCATCAAATAAAGCAATTGAGTCTCTTCAAAAAAAAATGTTTGGATTAAACCACTCAATTCATATGGATTAGTTTTACGATCTCTTTATGAAATTGAAGATGAAAGAAAGTCTTACGGGTTTGGACCGACATGAGGGTGAGTAATGACAAAATTTTCATTTTTGGGTGAACTATTCCTTTAATGAAAAACAGTGCTTAATTTTGCTTTTGACATTAAACATTTAGAATCCATTTGACTAAAATGTCTGTCCAGTTAAAATTAAAGTTACTCTGACTGAAAAAAACTGCCATTTTAAGCTATACTAAATATCGACAAATGGCTGAAAAACAGAACTTTTTTAATTGCTATATGACCCAGCCCTAGTTATATTAAAATTTCAGAAATGGACTCTGAATGGACTTTAAATGTTTGAGATGACAGTAACATGGCTCTATTCTGTCATTTTCAGGAGGAATATATTTCAAGAAACTGCTCTTATGAACTTCCTCTTAAGACCTGTTGAAATGTCAAACGTACCCATGAGAACTGAATAAAAAACTGAGAGGGAAAATAAATGAACATCTACAGAGAAGGTAACCTCCAAAAGATAGTTTGACCAGATGAACACCTGAAAATGAAACAACTCTAACAACATTGAACCCCCAACACGTACACCCAGGAAGAGAGGTCAGCCATCTTCAAAAGCAATTACGATCACGGCGACAGCTAATTAAGGCACATCATAATTACCTTCCATTTTATGTGCAGCTCCAGAATGCAAGTATTTACTGTTTGCACTAGGTTTAATTAAAACGCCTTAGACTTCACAGTGGCCTTTCAATTGACATGTTCATCACAACGATCCTCCGGCCAATCGTGAGCTCATCAAATCGCGCTGGGACAAGTTATTACTCAGACTGCATTGGTCAGAGTCAACATAAACAGTGCTCGTTTCTGATAAGGTTGGAGCCAGAAAGAACAAAGAGCACAAGCACAAGGCAGCGTGTACCAGGATTGCAAAAACACAGCAGTAATTGAGGATTCGGGTTTGGTTTTGGGGAGACATTTAATGAGAAAAAGCATCCCCTACAGATAAGTTTGAAACCATATCTTTGCAGTGCGATGACAGCCCCCGAACCAATGAAAACAACCAAACGTCTTCATTAAAAACCACTGGAGGACATTGAAGGTAAATATCAACATACTAAATAGCAACACCACCAGAAAACAACTCCATGCTCAGCCCAAGCGTGCAAACAACCAAAGTCCGTAATATATAGATATTATTAGTGACTTTATTAGTTAGATAATTGTGTTCACTTGGCTGAAACTGACAGAAGGTTCAGTCTACACATATATGTATATGTATAATATCATCATACAATTATTTTGAATTTATTTATTACTTTGATCAAAAACTCTTAAAAACAAGGCCAAAAAAATCTGATATACAGTATATGTTTAAGCTGTTATTGCCATTATTGCCCGTCGTTATTGTATAAGACATTATTGCCAAAACAGTCAATGGTATTATGGTAATTTAAAATTATGAATGGCAGGAGACAAAATGCTAAATAATTTGCAGTAAATTCAATTACAGGGATTATCTGTGGACCCTGTTGTTCCTCCTCAGTGTCACTGACTGTGGGAGAAGGGTCATGGATGGCAGACGCACTCCATCAACCCTGAATAGAATGGTAATCCTAGCTTTAAAAGACTTGTCCACAGTCCATTTGACTTTCGCTAGAAGACTTGTTTTGTAATAACCTAACCAGCCCAGACATAAATATCACAGATGGAGTGATACAGAGGCATTGTGGGTTTAGAACACAAGCCGGTCAACTAACAGGAAGATTTAAAATTTCACGGCAACAAAGTTACAGCCTCAAAACAATTTTATTCTATGAAGTATTCCAAAAAAAATCAGGTTCTCCTAAATACAAATAACACCCACCAATGTATCTCATTTAAAAGTACAAATGGATGAAGCACAAAGATATACAAAAAGGTCAGCAAGTTATAACTATTTTACAATATAAGATCTAAAAACAAACTTACATTAAAAAGCTTGCATTTATCAAAAAGTTACGTCTCATAGAACAAATTTTTACTTTATTTAATTGAAACACTTAATCCATAGGGAGTAACCATCAGGTTTAAAAGCATTGTGATAAAACCTATACTACTGTTCTTATTACGGAGGGCTATAATTGTTAAATAATTTAGTTATAGATTTTGTTAGTACATCGTTATATATATATATATATATATATGTACAAGGCTCAAAGGAGCTAGATTCAAGTGTGCCGTGATTAAGGCAGAAATGTTCCGAGAAAAATAAAGGTTTTTAATGTTGATACAAATCTCTCGTGCGCTCCAGCTGCAGAACATGTATAATATATTCTAGTAAGACAACCTGAAAGCTGAAATGGTCAAGAGAAGTGGAACAAGTGATGCAACTGTTGTGGAAGATCCACAAGATGAACTGTGTAAAATCAAACCTTTGAGATTAATTTGAGACACATAAGGCTTTTTGTGCTGCACTGGCTAATAGCTAGACATTTCTTTTTATTCCTGAAAAAAGTAGATATTAGACATATTAAAAATAATACTTCACCCAGAATTGAAAAAAAGCACAATAAAAGCAGTCCAAACAATCTATGCAATGTATTCAAAGTCCTCTGAAGCTAGAGTATAAAAAAAATTAGCATATTGTGATAAAGTTCATTATTTTCCATAATGTAATGATAAAAATTAAAATTTCATATATTTTAGATTCATTTGACACCAACTGAAATATTTCAGGTCTTTTATTGTTTTAATACTGATGATTTTGGCATACAGCTCATGAAAACCCAAAATTCCTATCTCAAAAAATTTGCATATTTCATCCGACCAATAAAAGAAGTGTTTTTAATACAAAGAAAGTCAACCTTCAAATAATTATGTTCAGTTATGCACTCAATACTTGGTCGGGAATCCTTTTGCAGAAATGACTGCTTCAATGCGGCGTGGCATGGAGGCGATCAGGCACTGCTGAGGTGTTCTGGAGGCCCAGGATGCTTCGATAGCGGCCTTAAGCTCATCCAGAGTGTTGGGTCTTGCGTCTCTCAACTTTCTCTTCACGATATCCCACAGATTCTCTATGGGGTTCAGGTCAGGACAGTTGGCAGGCCAAGTGAGCACAGTAATACCATGGTCGTAAACCATTTACCAGTGGTTTTGGCACTGTGAGCAGGTGCCAGGTCGTGCTGAAAAATGAAATCTTCATCTCCATAAAGCTTTTCAGCAGGCGGAAGCATGAAGTGCTCCAAAATCTCCTGATAGCTAGCTACATTGACCCTGCCCTTGATAAAACACAGTGGACCAACACCAGCAGCTGACATGGCACCCCAGACCATCACTGACTGTGGGTACTTGACACTGGACTTCAGGCAATTTGGCATTTCCTTCTCCCCAGTCTTCCTCCAGACTCTGGCACCTTGATTTCCGAATGACATGCAACTACTGAGCAACAGTCCAGTGCTGCTTCTCTGTAGCCCAGGTCAGGCGCTTCTGCCGCTGTTTCTGGTTCAAAAGTGGCTTGACCTGGGGAATGCGGCACCTGTAGCCCATTTCCTGCACACGCCTGTGCACGGTGGCTCTGGATGTTTCTACTCCAGACTCAGTCCACTGCTTCCGCAGGTGCCCCAAGGTCTGGAATCGGTCCTTCTCCACAATCTTCCTCAGGGTCCGGTCACCTCTTCTCGTTGTGCAGTGTTTTTTGCCACACTTTTTCCTTCCCACAGACTTCCCACTGAGGTGCCTTGATACAGCACTCTGGGAACAGCCTATTTGTTCAGAAATGTCTTTCTGTGTCTTACCCTCTTGCTTGAGGGTGTCAATGATGGCCTTCTGGACAGCAGTCAGGTCGGCAGTCTTACCCATGATTGCGGTTTTGAGTAATGAAACAGGCTGGGAGTTTTTAAAAGCCTCAGGAATCTTTTGCAGGTGTTTAGAGTTAATTAGTTGATTCAGATGATTAGGTAAATGGCTCGTTTAGAGAACCTTTTCATGATATGCTAATATTTTGAGACAGGAATTTTGGGTTTTCATGAGCTGTATGCCAAAATTATCAGTATTAAAACAAT
Organism: Meda fulgida; assembly: GCA_030578275.1. Taxonomy (NCBI): domain Eukaryota; kingdom Metazoa; phylum Chordata; class Actinopteri; order Cypriniformes; family Leuciscidae; genus Meda; species Meda fulgida. The sequence continues at coordinate 5,782,696 of CM060635.1, forward strand.
AAACGACCTGAAATATTTCAGTTGGTGTGCAATGAATCTAAAATATATGAAAGTTTAATTTTTATCATTACAATATGGAAAATAATGAACTTTATCACAATATGCTAATTTTTGAGAAGGACCTGTAGCTTTGAGTTAGAAACAGACCGAAATGGACTGCAAACGATGTGTGGACAAGCACAATTGGTTCTAATGTATCTAAGTGTAGTCAAAATGACCAAAATGCACATCACAAACTAAAATTTGAACACATAAAAATATTTGAAGACAGCTGAAAACCATAAATGTCATCAAGCTCGACACAGCAACTGATGAATTCGACAAAATCAATTGCCTCTGGGCTTAATGTGACATATCAAACAAAGTTTAAAAACAAGCTTAAAAACACAAACTTAAGGTTTGAACTGCCACATGTAATAATGCGTTATGCAGTCTGATGTGCTGTCCAAAATGTCAAATCTGTAACTCTGTTCTAAAACGAAGGGTTAGGGTTTGGCCGATCAGAACCAATTACATCTCCAGTGACAGCAGCAGTAAAGCAAAGATATTGTCAAACTGGCATGATATTTACATTTGGATACTTTGTAATGGCCGTGCATCTATTTTTGTATACTACGATGCATCAAAACAATGGAACCAACACGGCTCATTAGCACATAAATGGCGTAATGCCGCGTCATCATTGTTCCTGTGTCTAAACAGAGATGACAAGTATAATTTCTCACGTCCTAAGACAGATGTTCTATAAACACCTTTTCCAACCGTTTGGATGGAGTGCTGTTCTCAGCTTGGCAAGTTTGGCTAAGTCCATCAAATACATGCACAAGCACGTTTAAGTTTGGGCGAACGATACCCTAGCATACCACACGTTTATGTTCGGCTATCGCTGAACCATAGCAAAGTACGTGTTGCAGGTTGGCAAGATCTATTTCCTGGCATGTTTTCCATCAGTTTAGTAAAGAGATAATTTATTTTAGCTCTCTTCACACTTAAACATTCAGTGCTGCTGAGAGCAGGAAAGAACTGACTGAAAAAGCTTTATGAAAACCGCTGAAATCAGGAAAATATAAATAGATCCAATTATCATATTTAGCTGAATTAATCACATTGACAATATTGAGCTTATTTAGACATTCTGCTTGTCTCCAAGGCAAAGACAGATTTAGACAAGCATATCTTCGTGTTGAGCGATAGAGCCATATGGCCTTGATCACAGTAAAGACCCAGAGATGTCATCAAGGGAGGAGACAACCTTTCCAAATCGCCAGGATCTCAACTTGTGTGGTTTTTAGCTGCTCTGTGGTCTTTAAATTCAGCATTATTATGCATCCAAACAAACACTTACACGTGATGTGAAGCTGGCTTCTTGCGATGCACAAAAATACCAAGGCAAGATGAAACTCATAGTTTTCGGTGACGGCCCTTTAATTTCAAATGTATGAGGGCCGTGCTGCACAGCAAAAATGTCAATAGTAATGAGCGCATCTCCAGTCAATGAATATGAATGAAGCCCAGGAAAACAGCCCACTTTTCATTCCTAATATGTGTCAGGCATCTTGCCACCTCAAAGAGGAGATACCTGCTTAAACGGCAACTCTCACCCCACTTCAACGGCAATTCAATTTGTTCCATAAGCCAGGGATGAAAAAGCAATTATTCACAGCATCCGTCACTTCACGATCTGTTTCTTAAAGATATCAGCCTTTTCTCGGTAAATGAACAAATAAGCCAGAGGATTAGTGCCACACGTGCTTCCGGGCCTTCGTCCCCCATCGCTTCGCACAGCCCAGCGGCCGGCAATCCGTGTAAGGAGTCCTCAGGGGGGGTTTTCATGATGATGGTGTGATAGATGATGTGACGGTGGGGTGTGTTGCGTGTTGTCATGCGATAGAGCCGACTGCGCCGTTTCTTCTTCAGATGCTGCGGTCACCAGTCTGAGCACTACAGTTGGCACTTTGGAACTGGTGAGAAGAAAACTCAGCACGCCTGCCATTTGCTGTTTTGAAAGTGTAAGTCTCACACATATTTCACTCACTATTTAGCAAACAGGATGTGCAGCATATTTAAAGTCACATTAAAGGGCATACTACCATACCACTCCTAGAAATGCAGTATATATATTGTTCTCTATAAGCATGGAATAGCAGGATAACACGCTATTTTCCACACGGCATGGAATACTGTACCTCAAAATGCAAAGCTATTTGATCTGCCATTTTAAGCGTGATGAATGGCATATTTAAAACGTTTTTAATAGCCCTTTGATTCATTATTTGATCAGACTGTCAAAATTGAAGGTTGTTTAAAACAGTTTTATTTTCATTTCAATTATTGCATGATTTAATTCCAACAGGGTAATTAAATGCGACTAATTGAATTAATCAACACTACAGTTTACTGAATGATAGCATATTACATAAAAATGTGTATCATTGCATTACATGTCAAAAAGTAATATACTATATAGTATATATAATATACTATATAATATACTATATAATATATATAGTTTTCAAAATTAGAATCAGTGTGTCCCAAATCTTAGTATGCTGAAATGAGCATTCCAAAGATACCCGGATAGTCTTCTATTTCCAGTTAGACTCCAAGGAACGAGGGAATAAAAATTGTTTAAAAAAAACTACAAACACGGCGGATGCTTTAGACCGACGGTTAAGTAGAGAGGTTTGACTCGAGATTAAAAATCACCATCTAACCTGGGGGTGGGTGATATGACCAAAATATCACGATATGAGCAATTTTATTTCAATAAAATATTTCTAAATATTATTTTTTGCTTTAAATATGGGTTTAATAATATCAAAATAATTCTTGTCACCATTTTCAATACCCCCAAAAAATCCATATTGTGAACTTTTTATAAAAGGTACATTTGGTAATTAACTTTTAAATGCATCATTATGTAAAACCCGAGGAGAGTTCTCCGCATGAAAGACCCAAGACTGGCAGACCAATGTGCTTCTACATTTCTCTCAGATAAAGTAGGAAATTAAATTAAATTGAATGTGGAGGATTTTAACTGTGACAAAATGACTGACAGAGCAGTTTAAACAGTGACAAGATGCACATAACTAAGTGACAGAGCAGTAAAAGCGCAATTATGATGAATTGGTACGTCCCAAAGCTTGCCAACTCTTCTGCTACACACTCAAAAGTATGTATTATAAGTAGTTGAATTGGGACACAGCAACCCATTCAGGAATATGAACTACTTGTTTTCCAGATTGGAACTAAAGCTCTATGTGCTTGTAAGAAGAGAAACAATATCGAAGATTGCTGCCCTAATTTGATAGCAAATAATTAAATGGAAATGAATGACTTAGCGAATGAGAGTGAATGAACACTTCCAAAATTGTCTAATGATGATGATGATGAAGCAGTCTCCACACTGATGACTTTTTTCAAAATGAGTTGATGATTGGAGTGATTTCCCTCCTTCTGAGATCAGTGCATTACAGCACAGCTACAGTAATGCTGATGAACACAGAGAGCTTATGGGATGTGCTTATGAATGTTACCTCAGAACAATTACTGAAGACACCAGAAAACCACATTTTCAACCCATCAACTTCAATAACTTGATTGGGGTTATGATATTGGTTTCAGAGGTGGAAAAAATCATTACAATTGAATAATAATAAAAAAAATGATTAAAACATTTTAGAACTTCTTAAGAATAACTTTAATTAAAAATATTAATTTCCATCTCACCTCGAGCCGCTGGTGGTCAACCACGAGAGTAGGAGGTGGTGGAAGTTGCAAAGCCTCCTCGAGTCTGACAGCCAGCTCCTCAGACTCGGGTTCGAATGGACCTTTGACATATTTCTTCCCTTTTGATGAACCTATAAAAACAAAGCAAAGTCACACTATGGAAAAATCCTGTGCACACGAGAAAAGGACAACACCTGGTGAAGGAAAAGCATGTCTGTAGCCGTCTAAGAAGAGGCGAGTCCTCAGGGTGTTTCTGTTGGTGTATTTAACTCTCGGCAGGAAAACGCTCACAAACAGATGGTGTTTTGAAGTCTAAGTACAGAGTATTTTTCTCCAAACTGTGATTAACTGTACAGTTGACTATCAATACTTGGAATTTTTCATCGGTCCTGCATCTATTATGGACATCTGTTAAGACTAAAGTGTTATTTTGGTCAGTTATTTATTTAATAACGCTTAATTACATATGAGAATTAAATATAACTGTTTATTGCAGTGTTCTATGTATTTTAAAATCTCTAAATTGAGTGCATAAACATTTTAAATATATGGAAAAATGTAATATAATATGCTTAACTAGTACTTTGGCATTTGCAAAATCTAACGCGCCATACCTTCTTTTTCATGGTCACCATCAGACGCCGTTTCCTCCGCTCCTGCCACATTCTCCTCTGCATTGCATTCTGGGGCAGAAGGTTCTTTATGCTCTGCTGGACTCTCTTCAAATGCATCTATTTTAATAGAGTCTACCTCCGTTTCTTTATCCAGAGCATCACTATACACACTGTCCATAGATTCATTTCCATTCACACACTCCTGTGGAGCGGGGACCGTCGGGACCTCTGATGGCTCCTTAACGCTAGGAGCTTCCTCCGAGGCAGTCTCGATGGCCTCTTCTCCCTGAGGGTCCTGATTGGTCGTTGGCTCACATGAGTTTTCCTCCTCTGTGGAGAGGATGTGTCCATTGGCTTGGAGTGGTTGTTTCTCAGGATGGAGCTCCATTGCGTCACAGGACGACTCGTCCTGAGTGAGACAGGCGTCACCTTGCGCCATTGCAGCCAAGTCATCCGCTCCCTCTTCCTCATCTGGTTCATCATCTTCTTCTGCTTCCTCCTTTTTATAGCTCTTTTTCTTCCTGATGATGCCCCGCCCCCAAATCGGTCGCCGTCGCAATTTTCGCTTTATGTTATCTGAAGAAAAATAAAGATTTGTGTTAAGTCAACTAAGACAGCAAATACGAAATGCATGTATTCATTCTGCAAATAAATGAACAAATCAGAAATATGGAACTATGTTAGGCTAGTTTTGGGGGTATATTGCAAGTCTTTTATTAAATGTCAATTAGAAACCTATTTCAATTTCTTTTATTTGTGACTCCAAATAAATAAATAAAATCACTGGATGTTGATATAATTGGAAACTGCATCAAGCGTCTAGTGTCCACAATAATGCACATTTAGATTTATAAAATCGAAAAATAAATTAAATAAATCAATACTTGAATATAGAAAATAAATAAACATTTAAAACAAAATAAAATAGAATACAAATATAAAATAAAAAGCAAAGGCATTTAAATATGGCATATACTATATTCTACTGTTTCTGCACATTTAGATTTAACAAATATAAAAATATATTGGAGTAAAAACTATTATATATAAATACTTATTTAAATAATTATATTTATTAGATATAAAATAAAATAAAAAGTTAACAGACATGAACTAAAAGCCACAAAACTTTAATTTTGATTGAATGGGGTCTATAAATGTGGCATCTAATTTATTCTGATTAAGGCCTACAGTAATTATAAAAATTACAGAACATTTGTGATGATGGCAAATTTAACATACTGGACAGCATATATAGAAACACTTGGAAAATCTTTAGAGCTGTGCAGGGTTCTTGCATTTTAATAACTTACATTCACCTCGTGATTCTTGCTTCCTAATAACATGCAAAATCCCTGTCAAAATCACGGGTGTTGGAAGCAGTTCTAACTGTTCATTAGACATGACTGACTGCATGATGAACTTCTCACCCTCATGTCTCATAGTCACTCAGATGACAACGAGAGAGAGAGAGAGAGAAAAAAGGAGTGTTGTCATGACCGTCACTGGAGAGCTTATGCTGAGTGCTCCAGAAGCACGGCGAGAAAAATAGACAGAGGCAGGCCAATCTGTTAGCACTACACGACACCTGTCCACTGTGTAATTGGTCGGAGAGGGAGAGAAAGGGGGCTATGGAAGAAAAAAAAGCGGTGGGGGAGCATTGCTCAGCACGCAGGAGGCCATGCTTAAAGTTGTAATTGAAAACAATGGACGCCAGCCCAGATGTGCGCCATATTTCAGAGCCCAAAAGGAGTGGGCTAATTTTCCTCCTCCGGCTGCTGGTGTTTCCTATTGGGCTTTCAGTGACTGTAGTCACACTCCACTCAAAATAATGGATTCCCACACCACCCCTCCTATTCTAAATACAACAGGTTATTTATTTTTTTTAAACAGAGAGGTTGATTGCAAAACACTTGGTTTTCCCTTCGGATGTAATCAGAATGATAGAGTGAGGTGTGGGAGAGAGAGGGAACAAGCAAGTGTACGAGAGAGAAAGAGAAGGACCTTGGAGATTGCAAACATATGGATAGAGAGAGAGAGAGAAGAGTGAGTGAAAAATGTGTGTGTGGGGGGGGGGGGGGTGGTTTTACAATTCCAAAAAAGTAGTAAAAACTTAAGGGTGAAGAGGCTAAAGGTCTGATGCTGTAAAAATTTTAACAGGCTTCATTCCACTCATTCCTCTGCTGGATCCACAGCACCAGTCTGGGGTAACAGGTCTCGAGTTCAATAGTTGAGCTTTACTGTCTCTCCCTTCTGCAGTAACATTGTCTGAGATTCTTAACTGGAGGATACGTGTACCTCAAGTGATACGCAGACTGTGGATTTGTTTTGTTAACCTAGTTATGATTCATGATTAATTTTGTGATTTTTTTCCTCCATTTTGAATGAAAGGAACCAAAATGTGTGCAACTTGTTTGGATGACACTCTAAGGAATACGGTTGTCAGTCCTGTATTTGAGTCCTTAATACGGTTACATTCATACACAGTTCAGTCATTTATGGGATTGACAACGCCTTCTATATATGAACACACACCCGTAAATTTTCAGGACATACAACCGCATTCTTGGAAAACCCATGCTGTGTGGACGGAACCAGTTGTGTCACGTCATACAGTGCGAGCGATGTTGTGGGTTTTCGTGTGTAGTTTCACTTTCAGCAACAGTGACGTAGATTTGAGCTGTGTGTCATCTGAAAGTTTTAGATCCAGTCACTGTTCTCAAAGGAGCTGCTCCTGTCAGTTTTGTGTTCTACGCGTGACTCAAATGCTCCGCTCTCCACCCAGATATAAAAGCTATTGTTGGTAAATAAAGATTTGACATGAATGTGTGGCTCGATTAGACTCTTGCCGTATCAAAAGTTAAATTATCAAAAAGAGACAATTTTTCTATTTTTCTCCATGTACATACTACTACAGTATGTACTTATTACAGTAATTACAATAACTGGGTAATAACCCTGAACCTAAACCTTGTAGTTACTTTATATTACCCACTATTTTCTTAGATAAGTACACTGTAAGTGCATGTAAGTACACATACTGTAAAATAAAGTGCAACCAGTTATGTTAGGTTAGTCACTTGGCTTTGTGTTATGTTGTTAGGTTAGTACTTTTTTTCACTAACATAAAATGAATAAAGTAACAAACCAAATCAAACCTAAAATAAAATAAAGTGGATAAAATAACATAAAAGTTTACACAATGACAGTATAAAATGAGTAAATTTCTGCCATAATATATAATGATCAAATCTTAGTGATGGGGCTTTTGGCGTAAACTTTTCTGAAAACCAATAATTTTGCTATTTGGTTTGTTGCCACCAACTGTGCAGAAATTCCACACTGGACCTTTTGAACCTTTAATCTATTTCATAAACGCAGGTGGTATTAGACAATAACAAGCTGCATCACCATCACGCAACATTTTAAGAGAACATGTACTACCCACCAAGACACTAATCAATGTTTTAAACCTGTTGTGTCCATCAAGACATATGCATTTATGTAACAGGCCATAAACTGCATCTGAATTTTGCATCGACAGCAACAATATCAGTCCAGATTGACATACATGTACGTGACAACTGACTGTGAATATACATGAACAGCAAATGAAGCGAAACTGATGAGCACCAGATTTAACAACCGGATGGTAGAAAGGTGCATGTAGCAATTTACACAAAAAGCTCATTACTTCTGGCTTGCTGTTTTGCCTTATTTTTTTGTTTTGGCTTTTTTGAGGTCACACAAGACCTAATTTGACATTTCGGCCAAATCACAGTACACAATAGCCGTGACTCGCTCTAAAGAGACCCATGCAGTGCATCAGGCCCTAATGATGCGTAATTAAGTCCACAAAGGCTCAATGTATTTGTGTGTTCAACCAGAATACTGGGCTTATGATTGAACAGCACTACAAAGGAACTGGAGAACACCAGGCTGCTTGGACTGATTGATAGGGGAAAATAGAAAACTTGTACTGCTGGAGGACATATTGATATGTCCAGATTGCATCTGCTGCAAAACGCTGACAACAGCATGATTGAGGCCAGATCATCGTCAAAAGCTGCATTAAAAGAGAGTAGAGGAGATTCCCCAAGTAAGATTACAAACTTTTATGTTTAATAAAATGCTAAGCATGAAACCTAAACTCAATATTGCCTCAAAAGAAATAAAGAAAAAAGCTGAATAAATAATAATAATAAGCAGCAACGATTATCAGTCCTTTGCCCTCTGGTTTTGAAATCAAATCCATGACAGAGCCAAAGGCAGAAGATTCCCAGCCATATAAAAGTCAAAGCTTGACAAGGAATGAAAACAGGCTGTGGCATCAAGGACTGTGTATTATAACCCTTGGGTTTCACTGTTAGATAAATGCAATGCAATGCAATAAGGGTATCTGTATTATTAAAACTTCAGTCAAAGTCATAAAACCCAGGCTTATCTGCTTCTGATATTTCCTCAAATCAGCCTAACACTGCTTTTCATGTCGACCAGGTAGATAGAAGACTAGCTTGAGGATTATGATAAAGCTACAGTCTTTAATGTTTAAGCCTTGAAATGCTTTTTGTTTGTTTTTCTCTCACGCCAGCAGACGATTTTAACGATGGGGTGTCTAGCTGCGCTATTCTAGAAATGTGGATGTGTTTCTTTGTTGCTAAAGCAACAGAGTACAAGCTTAATTGATGTGAATAAACAAATGAAACAAAAATATTCTGAACTAAAACAGTTCAGACAGAGCAAAGTTTTAAAAAAATAATCCTCACTCGAACTCAAAATAAATCAATACATGAAAAATAACCCATGTAAAACAAATAATCAAATCAAATAAAACAATAAAAAAAAAAATCTACCATATGAAAATTGTACACTGCACTGTAGGTTTTTGGATAGTGAGTTTATAGAGAAGCTTGTATGTGTCTCTACTATGAAAATAAAAAATAGCAGAATAAAGACTCAAATTTAAAAAAAAAATTACATGAAATAAAATTTATGTAATTTATTATGTTATAATTTATTGTATAATTTATTTATAATTTCAAGTAATTTATTATGTTATTTTCATGTAAAAAATTCCAGACTTGAGTCCAGCTGGCCAGAATAACTTTACTAGACAGGGTTATTTTGTGGTGCTGAGGTCAGCTGATGAGCTGGTGGTGATACTTAGCTGGATGGAGAAGAAGCTTCTGTCATTCACATGTGGACTGATGGATCTTAACTACAGCATGTGCTTCAGAAACAAAAGACCAGAAAAAAAAACTAACGAGAAGGATGGAGAGAAAAAGCTCGCCTGGGAGAACTTTCTTTTAACAGCCTCGCTGTGTTTGTGAATGGTAGGGGTGTTGTTCCAAGGCCCAGAATAAACCGAACAGCACAGGAAACATATCAGGAAACGGAAAGATGCAAGTGTGCGAGAGAGAGAGAGAGAGAGAGAGAGAGAGAGAGAGAGAGAGAGAGAGAGAGAGAGAGAGAGAGAGAGAGAGAGAGAGAGAGAGAGAGAGAGAGAGAGAGAGAGAGAGCGAGAAAGAGAGAGAGCGACAATAATGAAAAGGAGAAAAAGAGAGCCCGGGGGAGATGGGAAAAAAAACAGTTTGCAAAATAATATAAGTTTGCGTGTGTGTTTATGCTCCTTAATGTAACCCCTAAAATATCAGACGCAGCGCTTTTTCATCATCTCTGTGTCTGCTATATAGATTTCATTTATAAATGTCACCTTTCTAAACATAGTGATTACTCATGGATAGCTCAGCTCTCTCGGCCACGTACAGGTGACCTTAGCGGCTATTTCAGGGGAAATGAAAATATACATTTTTTAAAAGTAACTTTCATATAAACATCAGCCAAAAGTAACAAAGACATTTCTCAATAAGAAGGACATAGTATTTATATTTGCACATCCATCCATCCATCCATCCATCCGTCTGTCTGTCTGTCCAAATAAAATAAAATGTTATATCACATCAGTGTTTTTGGATGGCGAGTTTAAAGAGATGCTGTGAATATCTATATTTTCAAAAATAATTCAGTTATTATAATTTATTTTAATTAGCCATTGGTGATTTCAAAATAAGAAAGCTGCAAACACATCCCAGGAATTCACGGATGTACCTTTTGCCATTAAAGGAAAAGCAAGAGAGAGGTCAGGGGTCAGCAGTGTCCAAGTGCCAAGTGGATACTGTGGTCATTACCTGAGAGGAGCCCAGTACTGGGCAGGGTAAAGTTGTCATCCCCCAGTCTTCCCACTTTTAAATAATGCATGAGAATTGTTGAAGCATGAACACACAGTCCCAGATGGTTGATATAAAAGTGTGTGTGTAAATATATATGTGTATGTGGAGGAAATACTCTTCTTGGAATAGCTCAGCACTTTGTAATAATTAAAACTGCCACTGCATGCATATTTAATGCGGCGCCAGGGATATTTAGCCGTGCACCCCCCACCAGTACCTGCCAAAACACCACCTTATCTTCCATTTATTAAACTGTGCATGCAAACAATACAGCAGTCACTTTTAGGTCCGCCTTGTAGGGACACGTTTTCAATGATTACTTCCATGATGCAACAGTGAGAAAACATCACTCTCTGCTATAAGCTAATGAACAGGTGAACAATGGGCAATGGATGAAAAAAAGTTGAAAATTACTTTTACATGGGCTCAACACATACTATGCTAAAAACCTTGCCTGAAGATACAGACAGAGATTTACTCTAAAGGCCAACATACTTTTCCATGAGATCTTTTTTTTTTTTAAAACTTGGGATTTTTCTTGCTTGAAATAAATGGTTGATGTGCCCAGTCCACCCAGACCATTTATTGAAATCAAGTTCCAAAAACCACTGATTCAGAAACAGGGCTGTAACAATTAATTTATCAAAACAATAGTAGTCAACAACAAATTTCATTAGCAAAGAATTTGTGATGTGCACGTGATGCCACTTTATCGTAGTGAAAAACACATTTAGGGATGCGGTAACAATTATTTTAATGTTATAGACAAATTATAAAATGGCAGATATGATACATCTAAAAAAAAGGATATTAGATTTTAGTTATAGATAGATATTAGATGTCAGACAATTAAATATACAATATCAGCTGACAGAATTTTTTTTTAAATGCAGATTTCAGTCCCATCCAATGACAACGATTTTATTGAGAATTCATATGTTTCTATGAAAAAACAACATTTGTTTAGATTTTATGTACAGATATAATCTAATTATGTAAAAATGTTCATCTTGCAAAAGTGACATCTTGCAAGTGAGTAATACAATTTTTTGTCCTCATTAAGCTTTAAAAAACAAATTGCTATTTAAATGTAGGGCAATTTTTATCGAAACAATACTCATTGTTAAACAGTAACTTACATTTCAAATGAATGATTATTGAAATTTGAAATTGTATATGCAATGCACATCATTTTACTACAAATTCCATTGCACATAATTCTACTATTAACTGCAACTGTGTATGCAATGCTACTCTATTAATATGCACAGTACATTTAATTGAATTACTATATGACATTCAAAATGCAAAACTAAAATATGCAATATATAATAAAATGCCTACTTTCTCACTTTATTTAGTATGCTGCCTTAAAATTTTGCTTTCTATATAGACACATTAAGAGCACACTAAGTTTAAGAACAAAGCAAATGTTTTAGCAAAAATTCCTATTCGCAGGATATGTCATCCTCTAAAAGTCTGGTGAGAAATCAAGAGGTTAGAGAAGACGACGTGAGAATGAGAAAGACAGAGAGAGAGATATGGTCAGGGTCACACTTGTGAGAGGACACAGTTAGTCACTCTGGCCTTTGTCATGCAGTGCAGGTGCTTAATGAGGCCTGCGGATCGATCAATGATTCAGTCTACGCCTGTGGAAATGAAGTAGATCAGTCAAAAGCTTCCTTTGCCCACTGCAAGGAGAAACACACGGGTATGTCAGGGGTAATTCATCTGCACTGTGAGCATCCTAACATGCCCCCAGCTTTGCAGGAGAAGTTTTCCATGAAACGCACTATATGGATAAGCACTATATGTGTATATGCTCGTTTGATGGTTTCAATACATGTTGTGACAGCTTTGAAATATAGACCAGCCAAAAATAGGTACAGCTTCAAACTACTTTGCAAAGAAGAGATGCATCTCTTAAGGATGAAACCGCTATTGGCTACGCTAGTGGATGACTCATTGGCCTTGAGCAGGAAATGAGATCACCCATGCTATAGCGGGCAGCCTGCTTAGCCTGAAGGTCCAGCAAGCATTGGTGTCATGACAGCAAAGGTCAGTCCATCCCTCAGAACTGGACGAGAGTCAAAATGATGTGGGAGCTTTTTGGCGCCTTGTCAGGGTGGCGCCTGCCAAACCAAACAGTGTGGAAAAAGCAGCACTCGGTGGATGCTTTTAAGACTTCGTAAATCCTATAGCATGCAACAGTGGCCTTGGTTTCCATTCATTCTTCTCATAGGGTTTAGGGAACGGAGAGAGATTGACTCCAATGAAATAATATGGACTGATAGCTTCAACAAAAGCAAATACCATGGCATACAGTAGGTCTGTTTTTAAAAGTTTAAAGGTTATCATTAAAAATCAATTCCCTTATGGTGAAAATGAATTGGATTTTTACAATCCAGATCCCAATTGTTGCACTCTATAGCTGGTCCCCTGCTCAATCTTTAATGATCACTTTTGACATAAGAGTTGGCTAGTGGCCTACCTGGAAAAGTGTTTATTTATTGGACTTTGGCACTCATGGAAAATGCTCTTCTGTTGATAAGGAAGGAACCCACTTCTACTCTGATCAGATCTACTGTTAAAAGGCAAAAAAAAGGGGGGGGGGGGGAGTGAGAATGAAGTCCTTTAGCGATAGAGTTTCAACTTCAGATTTGTCGTAATCACTTGGCTGGCCTGCTGGGGTTCATCACCAACCGCTGCGCCGGATGCTTAGATTCCACGGTGAGGTTTATGTAGAACCGCATGATAGACCGGGCACGTCGTCTACAGAGCTTGCTTTTAATGGACAACATTAGGAGGCCGTGAAATTCGGATTAATACCAAGCTGAGATTGTGATTACCTGAAGCCCAGGAAATGAGAACAAAAGAGGAATGAGACGCAGCGTCTGGTCTCAATGATGAGGCTTTGAATCATTTATCTTACTCTTTAGAGAAAGAAATCCACAGAAAGTGAAGATAAACAAAAGCAATATGACAGAAGAAACTACAGGTAATGGCCAAGAGTCGGACATCAGGACGGTTGAACATACCCTCGACGGCAGATATGAGAAATTGGCAGTTCAAAAGCTCGACTTTACTCAGGAGCTAAAGCACGGTCAGATGCGATTACGTCCAACAGGGACTTGTGTTATTTTGAGCCGTAAAACTGACAAAGGGCTCAAACGGTGAGCAGAACCTCTGTCGGTTCACCTCAGATGAATGTCAACAGATCAGATCCGCTGCTACGGATTTCAGTTGCAGCTGAAAATTTTATAGGTGGGATCAATGAATTAAACATCAAAACCATTGCATTCGCGGGCCAGGTCAGATCCAACACTCTTTTAAAGACCATTTTTGTCTCAGCCTAATACAGGAAATGACAAATGGCTGATTTAATAATGAAGAACGGGTGAAATGTTCAGTGTAGCAGTCTAAATGATTCAGCGTGGATGAATCAATCAAAGGTCAGCTGAGAGGTGCATGTTTTCCTGCACTGAGATGAACAACCACCATCCGACTCAATAAATAACTTAATACAGACTAGCAGCCTGTTTTCATGATATCAAACTGAAAATCATAATTTAGGGAGATTGAGAATATCCACAGTTATGATAGGCCCTATTTATAAAAAAAAAAAAAAAAAAAAAAAAAAAAAAAAAAAGTGGTTAACTAAATCTTTAAAAAACAAAACAAAAAACGAATGCATTATAATTAGGGCGGTCAATTTAACCCCAACCAAAAGTGTATTAAAAAAATTAACCATACCCTCTGACCTCCACATTACATTTTTATAAAGAATTCTTTACTTGACAGATAATAAAACCTGATGGATTTGATTAATTAATCAGCATATCATGTAATCAGTTCACATTTAATCGATTGACAGGCCTAATTAAAATAGTGCATTGAAAACTGATTTTTATATATATATATATATATATATATATATATATATATATATATATATATATATATATATATATATATATATATATTGTTTTATATACGTATATATATATCGCAGAAAAACAAAATATTGTAGTGTAGGTATTTTCCAATATCGTGCAGCCCTACTACATTAAACTCCAGACACATTAAAACTTAACCAAACTCCCTGAATTGAAACATTTTTTTGGAACAGTTATTTGTCACCATATGTGGATCCATTTTTGCATTTGGGCTAATCAAAAGGCAGGACATGGACATTTTTAATGATTAAATGTGATGTTACTTCTATCAGAAAATAAAACCCACTGAGCCAAAACCTAATTTGCCAAGAGAAACTAGATCTACTAACAAGGTGGCAGAACACGCAACGAAAATAGCAATTACAAGTGGTCACAAATGACTTCTGCAATAAATGCGGTTTTTTTGGGGGGGATGAGAAATTTCTTTACGAAATGACATGGCATTAGTGTATGAAAGAAACCTGGCTGTCTCTCATATCTAATGCACAAATGTGATGCAGGGGATAAATTAAGGTGTTTTCATAAAGATAATGAGTGCATTGCACCCTGTATTAATGAAGTCCCCTAACCCCTAGAGTGAGGCAGAGGAACTTATATGCGTCATTACAGAGGGCAAACTAATCTCCAGGAGAACATACATGATCGTCTCTCATTGTACAAAAAGAGGCCAATAAGATTGAAGGCCAGCGAGAGACATTAAATAGGAAAAAGCTTAACATTGCAGTAATCCCACGGCATCTATTATTTATATGAAATGAAATGTACTGCACAACCTAAACCATACAGGATATGTGTATATCAATTGTTTACTCTCGACATAATGCTGTACAAAATGACTGAGGTGCATTTGTGAGCAATGGCATTGCCATGTCATCATTCAACAAAATGCCACATGCTGTTATCGGTTTACCCATTGAATTCACTAGAAAAGATGTTGAGCTGTACACCTTTAATTTTTGTGAACATTTGTGATGAACACAAGGATCCATACAGTATGGTAGGACTGCATGACATGTGACTCAATAATAGTTGAAGGCAATTAAAGAATCACTACAATAAGCTTCTACATGTTAAACACTAAATAACAAAATACTTTCATAACATTTAATCATCTAGGTAAAATATCATTTCTACATACTAATACATTTTTAACATTTCAAATTGCATAAATTAACAACATTAATGTATTAGCAAAAACATGAATTGACATTAAATAAATGATTATTAATAATTTCACATTAACTTAGAGATCCACGGTTATCAAATGCTTAAAGGGATAGTTCATTCATCATTTACTCACCCTGCTGTTGTTTTAATGTCGCATGACCTTCTTTATTTTATAGACCACAAAAGAATAAATAAAGTCCTACTTTCGCTTGTCCATATGATGGTAGTGAATATCGACCAGATCAAGCTTTAAAAAAAAAAAAAAAAAAAAAAAAGACCCAAAAGTATCACAGAATAATCCCATGCGACATGTGCCATTTATTCCAAGTGTTCTGGGGGTAAACGATAGGGTTTGGTGAAAAACAAACCCAAATTGAATGTATTATTTAACAGAAATTCTTGATCTTGGCCATTGTTCTGTGATACAAATGTTGAAACGGTTCCCGTGGTGATGGTAGTAGAATATTGTATGCCTGGAAAAGGAAAACCAGAACGAACTGTTGTATAAATCTTTAAAAATTCCATGATTCATGAGATACTTTTTTTTGACCCACTTAAGGTCCAGCTGTAGAAAAGAAAATTGTCCACACAGACATCATCTCAACTGACCGCACTTGAACTTTTAACTTTCCTTCAAGAATTGTAGTGTCCTTCACACACACCCTAACATTTCACAACAATCTACAGACACTCATCCATGACAAAGAACTCCTAAAAACGACACAATGGTTCATTCTTCACCAAAACACAGCCTGAAAGGTACTAAAGTACATCTATTCTCACTTCACTCTGGAACACTCTTAGCTCAAATAACAGTCTGCTGTTGATACAAAAATACCCACAATGCACAAGAAATACCATTTTTCAAACATTTTTAATGTCCTTGTCTCCAAGTTAACTAGTTCAATAATTGGTTATTCAAAAAGGCTTTGTTCCAGAAACTGCACATTCAATCTTGAAGGAACAGTAGCACTTGTAATACAAAAAAATTAATAAATTCATCCCAGCTTCTGTCTAAAAGGCTTGACATGTCTTCAATATACCCGTACGTATATGTATGTATGTATGTATGTATGTATGTATGTATGTATGTATGTATGTATGTATGTATGTATGTATGTATGTATGTATGTATGTATGTATATATATATATATATATATATATATACACATACATACATACATACATACATACATACATACATACATACATACATACACACACACACACACACACATACATACGTATTCGTATTTAACCGTTCGGTACGCATTTTCAAACCAAACAACTAGATATTGGAATATCTTAGATATTGATATTGATATACACTAGATATTGGAAAATACCTACACTACGATATTTTGTTTTTCTGCTATATATATATATATATATATATATATATATATATATATATATATACCTTTTTGGTTTGGACCATTTTTCCTGCCGACCAAAATTTTGTTATTTCAAATGTAGGCGCGTCACGCATGGCAAGCGCGCTCGAGATGCTGGCGCAACCACAACATTGCCCAACATCAAATGGCAAATGTAATGTAAGCGGAACGAAACTGAGCTACTCGTTATTATGTGGTTGACACCGACGGACTGTTTATCAGTTTGGACCAATGCAGCGCGAGCCGATCTTGGTTAAGCAGGACTGTTACTACACAGCGAGATCCAGTAAAGAAAGCATTTAAATTCGCTATTGAAGGAATAACATCGCTGCGAGATTTAGTGAGAAACATTCACATTTCTCCGTAATTAACGGATCAAACAGCGCTGACGTGGAAACCAAGAAGAAACATTGTGCCATGAATGAACTATCCAGTGTCCACAGATCAGCAACATTCACCATAGATTTACTGTAGTAACACTACTAACTGTAACCATGGAAGTTTGGCAGGAATAGTAAGTTAGGCTGTAATGCTTTCAAGTAACATTACATCGGTTTTATTTTGACATTATGAATACAATTGCTGCCCTCTAATGTTAATCTGAACTAAAATAAACCTTTGTTTATAACTACTAAGTTACAATATTGCATTTAATTTTGACCAAGGAGCGGTTTTGTTTTATATGCTCCAAAGAAATGTCAAGTATAGCTCCATCATTGCTCAAAGTAAAAAAATAAATAAAAAAATCACACTTTATGATGTTAGTTTTAAAAATATAATAAAAAAAAATTAAATCAAGGAAATTTCTCTGGCATTTCTTTCTTTTTGCTGTATCGAAAACGCATCGAACCGTAACACAAGTGTATCTTATCAAACCGAACCGTGAATTTTGTGAACCGTTACACCCCTATACACATACAGTGGGGCAAATAAGTATTCAAGTTCAGTTCCAGTGATGCAGCAATTCACGTGAAATTTTTACCAGACATTGGTTTTAACCCAGAAAATCTACATGGAAAAAGAAAGTATTGAACACACTAATTAAATTTGTATTTAATACTTTGTGGAAAAGCCTTTGTTTGCAATGACAGCTTCAAGACACTTCCTGTATGAACAAATTAATGGCTCACAGTGCTCAGGAGGGATTTTGGGCCATTCCTCTAAACAGACTGTCTTTAAACATTGAATATTCCAGGGGCTGTCTTCCACAAATACTCTATTGTGTTTAAATCTGGTGATTGACTGGGCTATGCCAACAACTTTATTTTCTTCCTCTGGAACCAATTCAGTCTCCTGTGCCGTAGTTTGGATTGTTGAAGGTCCACTCGTGTCTCATCCTCATCATCCTGCTGGATGGTAACAGATTCATTCCAAGAATTTCCCGGTACATGGCTCCATACGGTTCAATAATATGGACTCTGCCAGTACCATGAGAAGAGAAACAGCCCCACACCATGATGCTTCCACCTCCAAACTGCACTGTTGGTATGGTATTTTTAGGGTCATATGCAGAGCCATTTTTCCCCCAAACACGGTGTGTGGTATTATTACCAAAAAGTTAGATTTTTGTCTCTTCTGACCAGACTACATTCTCCCAGTAATTCAGACTCAAACCAGCTTCAGCATGCCTCTTCTTCAATAATGGAGCCTTGGTGAGCATGCATGGAGGCCGTGGTGGTGGAGTGCATTGCCTATTGTTTTCTCGGTGAAAACTGTACCTGCTGCCTCCAAATCTTTCTGGAGCTTTTTCTGAGTGACCCCTGGCTCTTAGGCTACTCTTCTGACTTCCCTGATCAGACATCTTGTGAGGAGTGTCTGTGCGTGGCGTTGATGGTGGATTGACGATTCTTCCACTTGCAGAAAATGGCCCCAATGGTGCTTACAGGAACATTTAGGAGTTGCGAAATCTGGAGTTGTGAAACAAGCGCCGTTATTATGTAGTGCAACAATCTTGTTGTGAAGATCTTGGGAGAGCTGTTTGCTTCTACCCATCCTGAGATGTTTGTATACTTGCATTCAGAGGTGGGTAAGCCTTTTTCTAACCTATCAACATGCACCAGCTGATTCTAATTGGCACAGGTAGGAGGTAGAACTACTTTTTTGTTTTGTTTGTGTGTTCTTTTATAATAATTTTAGGATTTCATTGTTAATACCAATGTTTGGTCAAAATTGCATGTAATATTAATAATAGTAATAGTATTTATTAATTCACAGCCCAATGTTTTCAACAATTATGTCTCTTAAATCTATTGTAAAAACATTGAAATAATAGGTTCCATTTTATATTTAGCACAGGCAAAATAAATTGTACATTGATGTGCAACATGATAACCTTAACATCAGCATATTTGATGTCTAACAATATGCATACATAATATTAATCAAATTTATTTTAACAGTTAGCTTAGGGGTATTATATTAACCTCCTCATATACTGTAACATTTCATAGGTCCCAAACAGGATAAAAATGGATCTGGATATTCACTCAACCATTTCAAAATAGTTTATAATGGAGGATGACAAAAATCATGTATGCTGTCATCGTCCTCTTGCCACACTCTCTTTGGTAGCAGCCATTTCTCGCTGATTTTTGTTAAAGACGCTGTATGTTTTTTGTTTTTTTACCGTACTAAGCATAAAAATACCATAATATGTTCTCTGCTTTTAGTAAATCATGGCCATGTTGTTGAAGTAACTCATTCAATTCAGCGCGAGCATTTTGTAAGTGGAGCGTTTGCTTGGGCCGTGAGCGAACGCGCATAGAGCAGAATATTGCTTCACTCACATGCTCTGATGCCAGTATAGTCCTAAAAGTTCACACACACACACAAAAAAAAAAACTCTTTAGGGAAAAGTTAGGCTGCAAAAAAAGTCTTCATAGGTTTAATAAACTATTTTTAACATGAAATACTTCACAAAATTTAAAGTATAGTTCCAAAACTAAGTGAATCATTTGGATGAATTTCAGATATGAACCTGGGAGCTTGAAATGATCATTCTAGGGCCCTGAATACTGAAGTCTTTTACTTTGAGACACCCCATCTCCATAATTAAGTCAATTAGTGCTCATATTAGGGAAAGGAACTAAACTCTAAAGGAGAGCACAGACCCTCTTCCATGTGCAATTTGAGGCCAGCAAGATTTCCCTGGACAAAGTGGGGAGCCCCAACGCAATATAAGTTATGTATTATTCAGGCCATAGGCTGCAACACAAATCAAAAGAAGAGTTGCTTAAACTAAATGTTGTCCTTATACTGGGTTCGGTTTTTTGTTGAGCTCATTAAATTGCTTATCTAAATGAATTAGCCAGTGCATGAGAGAAATGGCAACAGTATACTTAACTCTAAATGATGCAAAAGTTATTTGCCCAGAAACCGCAGTAGATCTGCACGATGAAGCCTCAGCTAACTTTAAATAGCACAAATGATCGTATCTGCAACTCTAAAGTGCATCAATAAAAGTTATTTGTGATTTAACGGTTGTGGCAAGTTGCCTAGTTGGATCAATATCATCCTGACAGATTAATAAAATTTCATAATTCATCAGATGGCTCCCTGACATAGCTCTGCAATTTTCGATTTTCATCTTTAAATTGCTCATCAACTAAAGATCAAAAGGGAAATTTGCAAGAATACAATCTTGGGATTTAATGCGTTCTTGGGAATGACCACACAGACGTTTGATTAAAGGAGTCAAACAAAATGGATGCTATATATCACAAACATGAATTTCTGTCTTAGATCTCACTATATTTCCAGATAATATAGTCTGAAGTACTGACATATTTGATCGATTTTTTACTGCATAAACAGAAAGCAACATGGACAGATCATTTAATCTTTGCAAAGGTTTCAGTGTCATGATACAGAGTCTATGTGGCAAAAGAAAAACGGATAGGGCAACTCTCCTTCAAGACTCAAATGTTTGATTACTGTACGGTGAAAAGGCCACCGCTGTGGAATGTGAGTCCACACAGATCACTCTTTTATAAATGATTGTGCTATATAAGGCAATTTAGGCAGATAACTGATATAAACACAGAACTCCATAACAGTAACTATTCAGAACTCGTTAATAAACTAATAATTACTAAAAAAATCTTATTGAATTGCATTTCTAATCCTTATAATTACTCTAAAATACTTGTTGCATGAAGGTAATGACAGTATTTGGGACAGCAGCTGCACAAATTGCACACAAATACCAAATTAATCAATTATAATTAAATCAAAAGTTACAAGCAGCAATTTAACCATTTGTATCCATTTATTAGAGAGAAAATGGTAAAAGGTTTGGGTAGGGATGTTTGGAGTCGACTCCGACTCTCACCGTAGGAGTCGATGGGATCGACTCTTCGACTCCATTTACTCTAACAACTACAATCTTGTATTATTCCTGACCCTGTATTGATGTATTTACACACTAAATGTATTTAATTTTTTCCTGACAAAGCCTCAAATTCCCCTTATTAAAACAACACACTTTTGTCCAAATTAGTAAAAAATTAGAGATGATTATGATTACCTTGAGTAGCATATCAATGTTGTTACCAAACTGTTGCCAACACCTAATTTTACAGAAGTAGAAGACACAAGAAACAGACATGGTCGAATATTGTCAGACTTAAATAAGCGAGAAATAAGGTCATGTATTCTTTAATGAACTTATCTCATTATAACGGTCGGGTGATGATGCCGCTAAACGCACGATCATCTTTTGTTTAGGTGGGGAAAAAGCTGCTTGGACAGGAGAGTTAAAGTGAAATATAATACATATAATAATGTGCACTTATTTATGCATTTCATTTTATTTGAGTGTATTTAACTCAATGTGAGTTTTTAATGATTTATAAATCAAATTAGTTTAACATGAAAATGTGTTTATATATATTGCATTAATATAACATCAATTACTCTATAAAGATGGCAAAAAGCTATGTATAAGTTACAAGGATAGTTATTTATTTCTAAAGTAAGCTACATGCAGGATAAAAGTATATGACAAAGTTGTTACTGCAACATTTCCAGCTCACTAATACGTCAGTGTCTGAATTCCTCACTAAAGTTCATTCACTTCTTGCTGATATAGTGCACTCAACTGCCTTGCACTACATAGGGATTAGAGAATCAGTGAACAATTTTAGACAAAGCAACAGAGTCGGCAACAAGAGTTGATTTCTGTGCTGGAGTCGACCCAGACTCTAGGACTATTCAGAGTCGAGGAATCCACTCTTTTGGAGTCGTCTCCCCATCACTAGGTTTGGGTGCTTCCAAAAACAGAAATTCAGCCAATCGAACCATTTCAATAAGGGGCAAAAAAAATTCTGAAATACAATTTTGAAAAGGTTTTTAGTATATCATTAAACTACAACAATTGCTTTGAAATTCTTTATACTTCCCCTGTTGAAAAATGACACACATTTGTAGGATCACAAGAGTACTTAAAACTTCCATCCATATTTCTTCGGAAGTTTAACTTGATAAAACTTGCAAATGTTCTTTCACTCAATACAGCAAACACGATTTGTGCACAAGACAACGACAGTTTAATATAAAACGCCATTTCACATTTATCCCCAGCAATGATTTTCTACGAGGAAAGTTAAACGCAGCCTTGGGCACAAATTAGTTGCTTGCCATTTAGCAAACACTGCAAAGCGACTTCCAGCACACTAATTGCAGGGCCAGTCCCGCTGGAGCAATCTGGGGTTAAGTGCTTTACTCGCGGGCACTGTTATTCCACAGTGACTACAAGAGTCCAGTTACTACTGCAGTCCCACTGTAGACTCAATCTGCAACCTTTGTGTTGGTTTACTACATACTTGACCATTAGGATTCAAGCACCTCCATGTATTTACCAGTGGAGCATAATGCCAGGGTTTAATGTCATCATATTTGCTTTTCTTATTCAGTATGATTAAAAAACACTTCTCCATAAGTGAATCTATGGGTTTCATGGTTTAAAAAAAAGAAATACTCTGACTCTCCCGTGGCTCATTATTTTAAATATTATAGGTATTAATATAATAAGTAATAAGCATTATTTAATGCACTATTTAATGGAAAAGATCATGTACAAAACATCAGTGCTTATTTCGTAACCAGAGTGCATCATTTATTTTCATAAATAAATATCTGAAAGCAAACCGGAGAACGAGACGTCTGCAAAAGTTAAAGACCAAGAACTAAAAACCATAGCGGTATTACTTTTACATCTGCTCTGAGTCTGAACTTTAAAAATGACTACCTGCCAGTATCAAATGTTCAGTATGTTCAACAGTGAAGCTTCTACAATTCTCACTGAACCGTTGCCAAGCTAAAAAGACTACTTTTTTTCAAAACCATCTGTTTGAATAGACACCAAAGTCCAGATTGTGCAGTTCAGGGTATAGTTGAAAAAGGAAAATGAAACAGAAAAAAAATTCTTGCTTTTGAACACTACATATAGTCATGACAAGTACAACACTTAGGCTTTGACAAAGTTCCAAGTGAGGGCAAAATTCTGACTAGGACACAAAGTCACATGACAGGATAAAGCGCATTCTTTCACCTTCTGCAGCTCAGGAGAGCATCTGGTGGACTGCGGTTCCCCCTTACTGAATGTGCTATGGATTTCTGAACACTGTTAGTCTGTATAAAACGTGTTTTCCATATGTTTGAGCTTTACCAAAATTCACCTCCATATAAACTGAGAAAACACTTTCCATATCTTATGATGTTCAAAGGCTATCCAACATGGACAGGTTGTGTTGCATCTTTCTCATTCCAAAAAACTATTCAAGAAGTAAAAGACCTAGAATACATTAAATGTGATGCATTATTTATGGTGAATAATTGGCTGCAGAAACCATTTCTAAAAAAAAAAAAATTAGGAAATCAAAATTGGTGCATATACTGTTTGTTCATACATACATACATACATACATACATACATACGATGTTATATATATATATATACACACACACACACATTTTTGCATGTTGTTGGATTTATGCAGTTAATGTAATATTAATACATTTTGGTGTTTACTTGTACAAAAAAACTTGGTTTTCAAGGTGTTCAAAGTAAAAACCAATTGATGTTCAAAGTAAAATCTGGGTCCTGAAGCAAAACCAGTTGAAAGTCACTGATTTAGAGCATGGGCAACGGTTCACAACCTTCGGCATCAGATAACAGTGGGGATAAGCAAGAAAAGCGAGCAGCTCTGGACGGCCTCAGGGATTAAATATCCCTTCTGCCATCCCATAAAAGACCTTGATAATAGAACTGCTTAGTTTTGCCGTCTCCATGAGTTTGTGCTGGGCGGCTGACTCATCACCGGGACAATAGCGGACCACAGTGGAAACACGCCGCTCTTTGTACGTGTCTGTGATCTTCATTGTTGGTACAAGACTGCTGAGGCTTCTGAATCTGATGGTTCATTTGTCATCTCTTCTGTCATACTGCTTTGGCTACTAACATTTAAGCCTACAAATTCAATTATTTTAAATATAGGACATCTTTCACAAGAGCACACGGTATTACCACAAGGTGTTATCTCGCAAAGTCTGTCAAGAACATGTACAGCCCATATTTCATTAAAGCACATCTCATGTTTAAGATTTGGATCGTGCACTTATCTAGAATTTCGGCATAATTTTTCATGTGTTTTCAAAATCAAATATACCGATATAAACCACATTATCCCATCCCAGGGGGGAAGCTCTGAGTTTCCGTGCGTTCCGAGCTCCGGCGAGGGCGGCGTGGCGCGTCTTGGACGGCGAGCGGGGCCGAGAGCGGCGAGAAGTTGAAGTCAGGTCAACTTTATAGTAATGAGCTATGACGCGGTTCGGCGGCAACCAATTGTAATGTAGAAGTGCTCCGTTTGAGAGGATTCCAGGGTACGCAGTCCTGTAAACTTAGGTTCCGACCACAGTAGTTCCCAAGCAAAATAGAGGAGACTTTGATCATTTGAATTCGATAAGGCGCGCAACACTATTTATAGGCAATATTTTTGCGCTAGAACGCATGTTTTTCAGCGGGAGAGCAAATTAGATTAGCACTTAACCGTAAACACAAAAGCCACACCACACAAATGGCATTTAATTGGCTTATTTAGTTAGCCAACATGTCACTATAATTGTTAAGTTCTTTCCATCGATGTATTACTTCCACATTTAAAAGATTCCATGAGGTTAACTTATAGCCTACTTTGTCAGTCTGCAAAAATAACGATCGACATGCATGTTTGCTTTGCGGCCCCTTTAAATACAGTTTAAAAAAAGACCAAGCATTCGATCTACGTCAGAGCGTCCACGAATCTTTCCACGGCGTCGTTAGCAGGGTGGCGAGAGCGAACTTTGCCACTCTCGCCGGCGGCGGTGTGAACGCACAGTTTGACATTATGTTCTGGACGTGCACCGAAACGAAAGATCCGTACCTAAAGTTTTCTGTATGAATAAGTATACCATTACACCCCTAATAAATATATATAAATTGTTTGATTCAGTTCACAAATCAGATTTAGTTGACAAACTTTCTGACTTAATGATCTGGCATACAGCACTTTGTGGAGATAAAGATTATTAGTAAAGATTATTAGAAAAAATTCCTCCTACAAAGTTATTGCATGACTTGAAGATGACATGGAAAAAAGAAAACTGATAGAATTTTCAGGATCTTGCTAGTATATTTTCCCCAAACATTCGGTATTGTTATAAAGAATATATATATTATATACACACACACACACTAGTAGTTATGTCTAACTAGTAAATTAGTCAAGCATGGCAAGTTATAAGAATATTCATTGAGAATAATGAAATTTAGGAGAAAATAAATGAGTCTCTATACAGAATATAATTTAATACTTTTTTCTTTTGACAATGAGGTGAAATATGACTTCATGAGACCTGGAATATGCTGACTTCAATATAGTATATTCTCACAAATACCCAGAAGCCCCAAACATCATGTAGACCTGTCATGAACATGTAGAAGATTTGAAGTGGACAATGTTAAACAGGCCTTTTTTTGCACCCAGTTCACTCTGATTCAAGGACAAAGAGACAAAACTTTGCCAAATCAATTAGAAAGCATTAGTTTGAGGAGTCAGAATTCAAAGAATAACTTAAATCACAAAAAAAAAAACCTGAAGATCCTCGGATCAATTTCCATTTCAGATTAAATTGTCAACTGAGCCCAAAATCAGTAAATGCCATTAAGCCAGATAAAAGGAGAAGAAAAAAAACACTACTAATAGCTTTTTTTGACAACATCAAAGATAAAACTAATCACTTGAGGGATAAGGCTAATTTAAGGATTCCTTTCCTCAAATTAGTATTTGTTGTTGGGCAAAACAGATGGAAGGTAGATGAAATGCTTAATAACCTCTTAGGAGCTGAAAGCTTGAGCTCACTCACCTCGTGTTCACAAGCAAGAAATATAACAGGCAGACAGAAGCCGCCCATCTCATCCTGAGGTGTTTATTGCACCTAACAGCCACCTTCTCATCTCTCAAAGATGTAATCATTCTATGTGTTTCTTTCCCCTTGTGCTGTTATACTGTATGGCTCTAGACAGAGACTGTAAGATAATCAGAGAGACATATGACATCTTGTGGCAAGATGAGGAAGCGCAGGACACAAATTAGGACAGAGATTTTTAAATGTGTATAAATAGAGAAATGTTTTGAAAGTTTAGGGTAGGTAAAATGTTTTTTAAAAATATGGTAAAACAAAACAAAAAATGAAACATTACAATTTAAAATAACTATTTTCTATTTATTATTTACGTAAAATGTAAGTTATTCCTGATTTCAGCATCATCACTCCAGTCTTCAGTGTCACATGATCCTACAATCCTTCTAATATGCTGATTTGCTGCTAGAATAACATTTCTTATTATTATCAATGTTGAAAACTGTGACATTTTCTTTTCAGGTTTCTTTGATAAATGAAAAGTTCAAAAGAACCTTTATTTGAAATGAATGCAGAATAAAAGTATTCATTTCTTTTTAAAAAAAGTATACTGACCTCAAACTTTTGAACGGTACTCACTTGGCAATGCACTCAATCATTTCTAATAAACTGAACCCAAACTCAAACAATTAATCACAATATTGTGATTCTCATCGTGATCCAGATATCCATAATAACATCAAGTCTGGGTTGATTCCCGAATAAAAGATTATCACTCAAAACACAATCTAAAAATAAACAACCCATGACTGCTCCTTTCCTTTCTGTAGCAAGCTTATACAAGTCAAAATGTCCATCAGATCCACTATATCTGAGATAGTTGTTAATTAATCTCCCAAAGTGCATGTGGAAGCATTATGACTTGTTTGCAATCTAAAGAGTCCACACTGGCAAAGCTGCAAGAACGAACCTGCTTATCGCGCCAGGGGTGGTAATGGCGGCCCACAGCAATTCACGCCATTACAGCTCAATCTGGCAACATGGCCACATGATAGGTTTAAACAGACCACTCCTCCACAAAAACCTTTTTGAGGCACAGCTAAAAGCCTTTCTGAAGCAGAGATGTGAGATGAATGTGATAAAACACGTTCCCAGCTGCTGCACAGATCCACCAGCGCGCCTCGCCCCAGAGTAGGTGCCGATAGTACTTTCTGACCCTCATGGCCCCTGAGCATTCCCAGCATCCCTCTCCATCTGCCAAGCCGCCACAGAAGAGGACGAGCCTGGCTGGTGCTACCGAAGGCGGTGAGGGAGTGCAACCAGAGGGCAATGCTCTGATGCTGGGAAAAGTTCTGCTCTGGGAAATCCTGAAGCGTTACGGTCGCAACACCTGCATAAATCCTGGCTGATTCACTCTCGTGCATATCAATAGCAGAGGAACTACAGGACAGCAGTGATAGGATGTGTTTGTACCTTGTCTGTACCTTGCCACTATGAGATAGATTATTCTCTTAGCCTGTTTTCGTCAAGTACAACACTGGTAAAAAAGAAAAAAAAGAAAATTAGTCCTTGCTCATGCAAAAGTCAGCACTATGATGCTAAAGAATTACTAAGGCGACAGAGTTCCCACAGTTTCTGAGCTCTGACCAATGCATTTCTATTATTTTCAGGACTTTTTCAAACATTTCATAGACGACACTCACAAAGAGTAGTTTCTAGTCTAAGAAATGGTTTCTAACTGAAGCAGAAAAAAAAAATGTAGACTGCAGAAACTACAATGACTTTCTATGTTTCTAAGTTTCAATGACATTCTTTCCTTGAAAACAAACTTTGGGACATGTTGGGCGTTATGAGAGATTGTTTGCAAAGTCAGTCACATTTTCTTTTTTTCTTTTTTTAGTAATTCTCAATCCATCACTTGAGAAAACAATAGCTAAACATTGATTAGAAAGAAGAAAAAAAAACCTGAACAATAAGCTTTTGTGCTGTGTTTCTAGAACAGCGTTTCAGACAGATGCCAAAACTGTTAAATTAACGTATAAAAGCCATAGTGGAAACAAACAAGCTGCATTAAGGCAATAAAATATATTTGACATTGAATCACAAAAAGAATTGGAGAGAGATTTGCTTTCATTCAGGTATGCAAATGTTTTATTTGCAAGACTGATAAGATTGCAAATCGCACTCACAAAAATGAGTCATATCTGTAAGCAAATTCATTAGAAGTTTGATAAACAATGAGACAACAACAGAGGAATCTCAAACCATTCAATTAAGGGTGAATGGATTGACATTGTAAAAGGAATTTTATAGCACACTAATTATATTTTATTATATAGATATTTTGCAGGAAATTCAGTGAAATAAATAATTTAATTAATTGATTAATTAATTTAAGATTTACATACATTAAAATTATCTTATTTTTTGGTTTGTATCAATCGAGTTCCATAAATAAATAAATAAATAAATAAATAAATTTAATAATACATTAATTAAATTCCCCTCACAATACCGAATTGGTAATCTCATGTCAGGAGTACATTTTTAGTAAAGTTCTCAATTAAATAATAAATATTCCAACTATTTTACATTTATTAAAATGATCTTTTAGTGTCATCAAACAAGTTTTAAAAATAAATAAATAAAAATAAACTTCCCCTAACAATACTGTATTGATCTCAAAACTTTTTTTTTTAAATTGTTCACAATTATATTTTAATGTATTTTAGCAAATTAGTATTGTATATTTAGTAAATTTGATTTCATGTGAAGAAACAATTTAATTAGAAATATTAAATATTATATACATATATTAAACTAATCTTATCTTTTGGTTTGTATTCATTAAGTTCCATAAAGAATACACATACTGAGATGAAATAAGAACGTTTAATATGCAAAGTATTATTTAAATGGTATGGCACAACCTCAATCAGCTGACATTTCTTCGGTCCCATAGTATACCACGTCATACCATCCAGCTCTACTTTCAACAATCTATTAACAACTGTTTTAAGTGACATGGGGGCTCTACAGACTTCTACCAGGGCACAGTGACCCCTTATTCACCTTCTGATTGAGGTTAAAGACAACCAGCGTTTTAACGGCAGAGTACCCGTCGCACAAACTCCTTTCACAGGAAGAGCTGTTAGCAGAAGTGTCGGACCACGCAAGGCTCGTTTCAGCACACCGAGCCAAAGTACAGCTTGTTCAATCACCTGGAAATAGTCTAGCCTAAGAGCTGCCACACAGAGAGCAGAGACCTTGACAATCTCTGTTGTTGGCTGTTGTGTTCTGCATGTACTCACTGCTGCAGTGCTTGTCCACTCCATCACACTGAGAACTGCTTAATCCCGCCTCCTCTCCCACAGGCTTCCTGGTTGCCACGGTGCTTGGAGTGATTGGCAGCAGCGGTGTGGTCTGAAAGGCTGGGAGAGCCAAAAAACACAAGATATCACAGAGACCCGAACTGAACTGGAAAAATATCTGACAATATGCTTGCTGAGAAAGATGCAAAAACTAATCTGCATGTTTTCTTCTTCCTTGTAATTTATATACTGTGAAGAAGTTTTTACTGTGTTGTAATTTTACTAGCGAGATTGCAAACAATGACATTTATTGCGAAAAGCAATTTTTCAAACAGTACTCTACTTGTGAAAAGTATTGGCTTATAGCACAAAACAAAATAAAAGCCCATTATTTAATTTACCATTTTGCTAAATATTTATAGTATCCCAGTATTTTTCCTTGATAATATAAATGGGTCTTTATACATAAAAGTATAAGGCTGCCTTCAGAGGAGATTTTAGAAAGATGGTCCATTGCAAGTTGATCAAAATCATGTCATCAAATTTCACCTTCCCAAAGCTAAAAGGAAAAGAAAGAAAACAAAGAAAAAAAATCTCATACATATGTACATTGAAGGAGCCATTTAAATTGGGTTTCTAGAGACCAGAAAATCAAAAAGACTTGGTAGTGGGCTTTATCACACTGTTGAGACCCCATTAAATCATTTTGTAGCTTTTACACTGTCTTTTAGCTTTAAATTTAATCTATTTGCTAGTACTCCTAATATATGACAAAACTTGATTTTAGTCTCTGGGAAAACGGAATAAAAAATATTGATGACTCATCCTGCACTCACTCATCTTGTCCAATCAAATGTACACTAGATTGATAATGCCCCGCCTCCTAATAACATCTACATCTAATTGGCAATAGTAGTAAATCATTTTAATAGCTTTAAAAGAAATTAAAAGGTTTCTACCTTTATATAAAAAAAGAGACAAGCCTGATCCCAATTTCCTGTTTTTAAAGGAAACACATCACCATAGTAAAGCAAACTGCCCTTGTCAAGCCATTTCATGGTGGTTTTTAGCCAGCCCAACTTAAAACTTGAACACCACAATACCGATACCCATAACTTCTCCACTGCACCATATAAAATATTCAACAGCACTTTTCTAGAGCAGGTCATTTACCCCACCGTAATCGTTCAACACTGAATCGGTGCAAAATGAAAAGGAACCGAGGGGCGGCTCAGAGGGGGGCCGTGTGAGGTTTTCGTTACAGCAGACACAAAATGAACGAATTACAGGAACCTGAGCTAAATCATTCTGAGAGAAAACCCCCTGATGATTAAAGGGTGGTGGGGAAGCTCGTCGCCAAAACTCTCGCAACAGCCGTTAATGTGAACTACAGTAATCTTTTTTCCTGGAAAATGTTTCCTTTTTTCTTTAAAACGAACAGCGCAACATTATGTCCCTTTAAGGATTAAACCCCTAACACAAATGTAAGTGCTGATGGGTGTTAAACAAGGCACTGGCATGCATGCTAAAATCTAGGGCTGAAACCCAATTTGCATATTATTCTAAATGATACCCTGTAACCGTAAGTCTCTTAAGGACTGGTATATTAATTATTCAAATACATTTAGTCATTTGTTTATTTATTTGCATATATAAGCCATGTAGAAATCAAGAATAAATATTTATTTACAGTATATATATATATATATATATATATATATATATATATATATATATATATATATATACTTACAGTTATATACACATTTATATTTATGTATATACACAAACTACATAGAAAGGAAATAAAATAAAATGAAATAAATAAACAAAAGCATTTTCTACATGGCTTATTACAGACCTAAAATACAAGTGTTGATGTGCAGCTATAGGTGATGACAAACAAACTAGTCTACGTCATCGCATAAATCCAAAACTTTGGTTACATATTTGGTGCTATATACAGCACTACATGGAGAATAAGGAGGGGAAAAAATTGTTTTCCTTCTAAATCAACCTAAACTAGTCTAAACCTGAAGCGTTAAAAACAGTAACTGCAAATGCTAACGTGCGCATGTGTTTTGGGCAAGAGTATTGATTTGTGACAGTTTTCTGATTGCTGATTCACAATGTGTGAACAAAGTCTAGCTCAAAGAAAGTGTTGCATTACCTCTCTTCTTGCGGGACTCCTTGATCTCCTCGCACATGCGGTCGAATTCAGGGTCCAGTTCAGAGGCGATCATGGCGTGTGCAGTATCCTTCAGACTGCAGGCCCTGTGGCGGATGATTTTATCTGTATGCAAGCACAATGGAAGACGGTAAGGCCATGGGTAATGAAAAATTAATTTGGGTGGATGAAGAAAGAGCAATGTTCTTGAAGACTGACAGCAAGCCAGACTGATTTCTGGGTTTCAAAACAGCACAATTATTTGAATAAATAATCAAGACTACAAATACAACGACTGCAATTAGCTAATCGTGAAAAAAATAAAAAAGACAATTACAACGCAACAGAACACAAGCTCGCCCATTATAATCAACAAGGTGTAGACAGTTTAAATAAGCAGCATAATTTATTCAAAATGTGAATAACAGTAGTTTTTAATTTAAATTCCATGACTAAATTGTCAAGGGAACTAATTATTATTATTTATTTATTTTATCCAGCAACCGGCTGGGTATGGACAAACTATTAAGTAAAAATCAAAGTCTATCGTTCTACATCTGAAGGGGTATTGCTGCAGTTATTTTCTAAAAGAGTTAATGAATTCTGACAACATGAACAGCCATATACATTGCCAATGTCATGTTGGGAAACGTTTAACTTTAAGCAAATGAAAACTGCAGTAACCACCAATAGGAGCAAAGACATTAACAAATATAATGCATATAAATGGTAACATGGTGATATTAATGCTACCATGTAATAAATGTATAAAAAAAACTACATGGCTTATTACAGGCCTAAAATACAAGTCAAAATGTGCTATAGGTGGTGACAAAAACTAGCCTACATTACCGCATTCATCAAAAAATTCGGTTACATACAATATATATAGATTTGAATCAGGACAGCACCATATTTAAAGGGATAGTTCAACCAAAAAAAGAAAATATTGTCATCATTTACTCATGTTATTCCAAACCTGTATGAGTTTCTTAATTCAGCTGAACACAAAAGAAGATATTTTAAAGAATGTTGGTAACCATACAGTTTTTGGTCCCCATTGACTTCCATAGTATTTTTTTCCTATAATGGAAGTCAATGGGTGCCGTCAACTGTAAAACTGTAAAATATGTTCAGCAGAAGAAAAAAAACTCATACAGGTTTGGAATAACTTCAGGGTCATCATGAACAACATTCATTTTTGGGTAAACTATCCCTTTCATTTTTAACAGAAAAAAGAGAGGCTGTGAGGGATAGAAGTACAGTGTGTTCAATGGATTGTTTAACAACTGTTGTGGTTTAAAGTGTGAGCACCCGTTGCAGCAAAACATTTTCAGTTATCGCCCTTTGACATGCTGCAAAGCTACTCCAATCACTTTATTTTGACCATCTGACTGAAATTAAATGGTTTTAATCACAGATATCACAACTATTTCAGTTTTCTACATAATTTCCAGACACAAAGATTTAACAAAAATAAATAAGAATAAACAAAGATTTTGGAAACAACAAGAACAAGAAAAGAACCTCAGAGGCACATCAAATCAAAATAAAAAAATATTGGCGCTGTAATCAGGCAACAGCTCTCTGTAATCGACTGCGATTCAGACGAGAACCTCAAGCATCAGCTTTTTTTATTAGAAAATCTGAAAAAATACTTCTGAGGCAGGAGCGCTCCACAGGCAGTCAATCAAAGCATCTCTGTTTACAAAAACACACTGGTGTGAGAACGGGGATTACTGTGTTTTCTCAAAGTTCTCAGAGCAACCATTTGCATTCTGTCCTCTTTCCTCTCTCTCTATCATTTAATCAAGCAGTTTTTAAACATGTAGGGAGGAAAAGTGTGTGTGAGAGAAAAGAGAGCACGCTACCGGGTAGTCCTCATTACTCCAGGACAGGCTGGAGGTCAGGAGCTGGCAAAGTCTGCTTCTTAATTGGAAGATGGGCCTAATTAAGCCATCTAGAGTGAGTGAGAGGACAATCTTTACTCCAGTCAAGGATATAAAGGCAGGCTGAGAGGAAGAGAGTGTAAACACACTTATTTCAAACTATTTCAAACTACTTTCAAAGCACTGTTCAAAGATCTCAGGCTACTAATGCCAAAATTGACAAATAAACAAATGGACATGAGAGAAATTAAATCAATGCTCAATCCAGCTCCTGGAGATCTGCCTTCCCACAGAATTTAGGCTATGCTTGGAATAGAATACCAATTTACTACTTACTGAGTACAGCATTTTATCAACAATAAAAAAAAGAAAAAAGAAAAGAAAAATGCTAAATACTGGTACAACCGATTAATGAACAAAATTTTAAACAGAACTAGGATACACTGTTGTCACATGACCTCATCGCACAGCATGTTTAATTTAGTGAGTGGAAACTAGTAATTGGATACATTTTCCGAAACATGTTTTCAAGGGGGAAAATTATATATATATATATATATATATATATATATATATATATATATATATATATATATATATATATATACACATACATATACACTGCTTATGTCAACATATATGTGTGTATATATAAATACACAAAGACATTTAAATATGCATACACTTGATTCACAATGTTTTACTACATTCTCAAAAAATACATACTTCGACATCGCCAACTACTGTAAGTACATACTTTCAGTATGATCTATGTGAACTGGGATGCAGTCTTGAAAGTTTAGGCAGTCGGTTTAGAACAGGGCTGGAAGGAAACTCAGCAGGGAGGCTGATGTCCAGGGGCAGGATTGGGCAGCTCTGAATTAAATCATTAGAATTAGAAGAACCTTAAAACTTGCATACCAAGACGTGATTTTGAAACTTCAGCTGGGGTACGATTTCAAAGCGCACATTTTCTAGGAATCTGACATTCAAACAACCACTGCAAGACTCTCTTTAATAAAGGGAGGTTTCCGTACTCTGCACTGCAGTGCGTGGATCTGCACTGCAATTCGAGGAACAAAATTGATGCACAACAACAACAAAAAATAACAACAATGAATGAACAAAAATAATACATATATAACGAAGGAACAGATTTTAAGTGAAATGTTCATGCTTCACTTGTGAGAGTAATGCTTAACAAATGGAATTTTGACAGCTCCTAAATCCCATATTCCCCTGCTTTAAATGGACCAGAAGCCTCTTTCAGTTTCCTTATTAATGTAGCTAATTGCGTTTTGTCTCGTTCCTTCAGTGGCTCCTCTGTGGACGCTGCATTTAAACAAATGACCCACGTTCTCACAGCAAATGGGATACTATGATTTATTCATAGGCACCGGCTGCATTTAGCCAACAACCTTCAATGGCTGACCAATTAATCCAGACGTTTGGGAGTTAAGTCCTGACAAAGAAATCTTAAGTGTTGCGCAGAAGTAGCCAGCTAGCAGACTTCCAACAACATGAACAGAAATCAAAGCATAATATACGGCCATCTTACCTCACTTTGCTCAAAAACAATGATGTGGTAATCACATGACAGTTTGGACAGGTTTTAATATGACCTTGTTGCTCTTTTTTAAAATAAAGCATGCCTTTCACATCAGAAGGGCTCCTTGCCACATTAGATGGGTTTGCGAATGATGTTTGGAATGCTATATGGTCTGAATCAGTATTTCAGATACTGTTTCCATGGCTCAATTCATTCTGGTTTAGTTTATATTCACTGTACTATGTACATATATTGCACGTCCATTAACATCAATAAAAATCCGACATGATTTTCTAAACTACAAAGTGTCCCAACTGACCGACTGCATGGCCAGAGAATAGCAAGAAGTCCATTAAAGCCATGAATGGGTTTTATGGAGACTGCTCATTATAGTGCCATTTTTACTCTGCGGAGAGATCAGAGACAATGATTTCCTGTGCCTTTTGAATGAAGGGGTCAATGGGTTAATATCTAGCTGCATTTCCTGTCCTCAAATTCTCATATCTTTCAGTGAAGAACCAAGTCTGACTGATTAATCATTGATTTAATGTCCTCTACCCTTCAAGTATAGCAGTCGCTGCTGCTGCTTTTTTCCCACTGTTTTCGAAGCTCTAAATGGGCTTTATGCCAGACGTCACATGAATAAACAGGGAAACAGGTCCCATCGCATCCGCTTGTTGGAAAAAGTGTTAACAGCAGTATAAACTTACTTTAAATTTTAAGGTAATCCGCTAACCTAGCCAGTTATTTTTGGTGTTATTCAATTTTAATATCCGAAAGTTACTGAGAAGAAAAATAATACAAACTTTTAGATATCAATCAGTATATGCAATGGACATTTTTGGTAGATTCTTTAAAGGTTTCTTGATAAAAACAGCTCTATATTTAACAAAGCACATACAAAAGACCTGAAACCGAAGAGAAGCAACCTGTTTTGTGGAATACAGAAGTATATTGCGCAAAACCCGTATTAAGTACTAGGGGTGTGCACAAGTAATCGACTAGTTCTGCACCAAATAGTCAACTAGTAAAAACACTACTTGAATATCATAAATTGATTTTCCTCTATGCATATACTGTATAATTCATTATACATTTTATGAATGCATCATTTTTATACTTGCCATTTTATACTTTGCATTTTGTTTATTTAGTCAAGTGTTCGAATACAATTTTCAAATTGTACTGTAGCTCAAACAGTAGAGCGTTGGCGCTTGCAACACCAATGTCATGGGTTTGATTCCCAGGGAAAGCATGAATTGCTAATGTTAATGTGTACCTTGAAATCCAATGTAAGTCGCTTTGGATAAAAGCGTCTGCCAAATACATAAATGTAAAATGTACAAGGTAAGGTGACATGACATAACCAACATATTCTGCTCAACTCTGCACCAATTCTCCTTAAAAATGAATGACTTTCTGTTGCTGCATATTGTTGGCAGTGTGAACGCCCTATAAGACTTGAT
The DNA here is from genome assembly GCA_030578275.1 of Meda fulgida. Classification (NCBI taxonomy): domain Eukaryota; kingdom Metazoa; phylum Chordata; class Actinopteri; order Cypriniformes; family Leuciscidae; genus Meda; species Meda fulgida. Next base: position 5,819,568 of record CM060635.1, read on the forward strand.
GTTCTAATATTTATCCAGTTGCTCTATATTATATATTTACCTCCTGGGTCTTTGTCTGGATTGTACTCTAACGCGTTGCTGCAAATGAGGTCAACGTCCACTAGAAAATCATTGGCGACCGTGTACTTGTGAGTGTCGATCTTCATCATGATGGCGGACAGGTCCATAGGCTGTGTGATAACCTCGAGGTAGTCTGACACCTAAAACAGAGACACTTATAAAAACACTTTCAAAAATTATATTACATTTTTTTGTGTGTAAAAACTTATTGCATATGTATAAAAACAATTATAAACTGTTCAATCATTTGGGGTCAGTTCAATTTTCATTACTTTTTTTTATTAATTAATACCTATTCAGCAAGGACAAAATAAATTGATCAAAAGTGACATAACTTTTGTGACAATAAATATCTTTACTATTTAACATATATGCTGCTCTTTTTGTACTTTCTATTCATCAAAGAATTTTGAAAAGGTTGTATCACAGTTTCTTAAATATAGGAAGCATTATTCACATCCTTTTATTCCCATCACAGTAATTGAACTTTAAGCGAAACACTCATTAAGGATACGATTTTTTGCACTGTAGCGTTATTTCAATAATTTTACAAAACATCATTTGAACTGAAGATACATATGACCCCGTTTTCTTGACAGGCTTTGTGAGCTTCACACTATAACAAACTTTGAAATTGTGTCTCACTCTGTATTCAAAGACACACCGTCCTCCTCGTTTGCTTCTTATATTGATGAACTTTTTAATTGCCTCCTCAAATTTACTGATTCCGGTAACGATCCTGCCTGCAGCTGTCGTATAATGACAATCATTTGATTTGTTTGGTCTGGGGTTTGCTAATAAACCATAGGTGCTGCTAATTAGATGGTAATATTGAACGAACAGAGTACAGAGCCTACAGGCATTATTCATACAGTTGCTGACGTGCAGTAACAGCCCACCTCCTCGATGTCCACAGGCTTGCTGAAGATCTGGAAGCGCTTGTCAGTGGCGAGCCGCTTTGTGACGTCCCTGAGAAAGAGGCGGAGCTCGCGCAAGGTGTTCTCCTCCTGCTCCTCCAGTCGCCGTTGCTCCTCTGGTGAGAGCTGTCGAGGGCCGGGGTCTTCAGCGAGGGTCAGCACCTGCAGAGGGCACACTGGAAACACAAAGACAGACACAATCTCTCAGTACAACGTAACAACAGATAGAAATCATGAGGAATCTGACAGGTCTGATTCAAATTAATGATTACATTTGTTTTTGTTTCTTACTTCTAAGGGAGTAAGTAAAGAATCGTTATGTCTGATTCATGACCAAAAACATATTTATATTGCCTTTTAACGAGATTCATAACATATATAAATATCTTAGATTTTTTTTTATATTTTACCCCCAATAAGAGGAACCATTTCAACAACAGTAAAAGATACAGATAAGTAAACAAAGTAAAAACAGTGATATTGTGAAATATTATTATAGTTTAAAATGTGTTTTCGATTTTAATATATTTTCAAATGTAATTTCATCGGGTGATGGTAAAGCTGAATTTTCAGCCATTAGTCCAGTCTTCAGTGTCACATGATTCTTAGTAAATCATTCCTATATGCTGATTATGCTGCTCAAGAAACATTTAATTTTTATTATAAATATTGAAAACAGTTTCTTTATATATTTGTGGATATTTTGTAACATTACAAATATCTTTTCTGCCATTTTTGATCAATTACATGCATTATTGCTGAATAAAAGGAATAATTTCACTGACCACAAACTTTTGAACAGTAATCTATTATATTGTATTATATTGTGGATGCAATAAACCACTCCATCCTAAAGAGTGGTGCAAGAAACATTATCAGAATACCCATTCTCTTAGCAATGGCATTATGAAAATCGTGTTTTTCCAAGTATTTTGTTCAGAAATGGAATTGGGTTTTAACACCAGATGAAATGCTGAGCAAATGGCCTTAAACGACTCAAAGAGTCAGATGACACTGAAACTGTGCCAGATCAGCTAGACGGAATTATAAACAACCAGCATTATATGGATGAAGTCGAGAAACGCTTCCCACCACAGCGTGGGCCACAAAGTGTATTATTGATTTCTGAAGAGCTCCAACAAACAACCTGACATCTGCAGTAATTCAGGGCTGCATCTGTACAACGAACCAAAAACAGACAGCCAGAAATGACCAAACACACTAAGCAAAGAGTGCTAATGTGGCACTGCCTTGTAAAATATTGCTGACAGAAAAAAATATATATTCTCGCCAAACAGGCCTGAGGACCTAATCCAAAGATCTGGGCAGAGTGGCTGGCGATTATTGAGACACCAGCCTCAGTAATTTGCTTTGTGGCAGCAGCTAGCAAGCAGTCATGCTAACTGTGAGCGTAATTATAGCTAATGGTTATGGCCCGGCATTTAATAGAGCCCCTTTCTCCCACCACAGATGCTATGCTGCCAAAGGAAGTAGAGTTTTTGTTTTATTCAGAGATGCCCGTGGTCGACCCATGGGAGGACCCCTGCTCTGCATCAATGGGTCATGATGCTTGAAATTTCCACTTGAAAGCCATTCCCTGCAATAATGGCTCCAACTGTGAGGGAGCCGATGAGCATGGCAATCGAACACAAGGAGAAGATATTCAAAAGAGAACATGAGGAGCACCCAGGAAGCCCAATTTATGCAGCAAAAGCAGTAGCAATTCTGGAGGAGCAGCAGCGGTGGTGGAAGTAATTGCAATGATAAAAGTGACAGCACTAGTAGTTATCACCCAAAAATGAATTTACTCGCAGTCATGTTGTTCCAAACCTGTATGACTTTCTTCTGTGGAGCATAAAAGAAGATATTTTTGAAAAGTCTATTTCTTTCCAGACAAATCAGTGTTATTATAGCAGTATTATAATATTAACCCTTCGCCATTGACGGAATTTTCCAGAAATCCATGTTTTCACTGTTAAACAGTAGGGGGCGCTATTATGCATCTTCTGAAAGAGTACAGAATCTCCAGATCCAAGAATAAGTGAAGCAGCAGAAGCGATACAAGCATTGCTTATACTTGCATACGTTAGCTAACGCGATCGTAAGACATTCAAAAGCATATAAATCAAAACGGTTACTGAATGAAAATGTCAACCAAGGAAAAGGTATGGGACTGTGCAAGCTTTGGTTGTGTTGATGGACTAAATCTACTTTTTACATGTTTTGATCCTCTTTCTGAATCCGATCTGCACATTCTTTTTGACAAAAATACGATTTTCTCAGGTTTTTGTTCAAAATGTTGCTTTTTTTGTGAAACTAACCCACATTCAAGTGGTAGTGTCCAAGGGGCTCTATTTTTTCTTTTGATATTCAGATATTCTGGGGGTTATAAACATTGTGAAAATTATCAAAAACTTTTTTTTTTTAACCGCTGGTGAGGAAAGTATTTTGAATATTTTGAATTAGCTTTTACTTTTATATTTTTTATTTTAAATCATTTTAGTAATTTTGTGCTTTTATTTTTAATTTTATTAGTTTGTTTGCTTTTTATAATTTAAGTCAAGTCTTAATTGTTCATGGTGCTTGACAGATATAATTGCTGCAAGTTGGTAAGGCAGTCTTAAAAAGGTTAAAAAAGGAGGAGTTAACACATTAACCTAAGTGTAGATAAATCTATACTTCTGGATTAACCATGGTAAACACTTACCTGTTTTTCTACTGCGGGGTGGTGCCTTGGCCGCCTGCACCAGAATGAGGTCTAAAAAAAAATTCCTACGTGCTTCTTCTCCCGGCATGGTTAAACAAACCACCTCCCCATATGAATGACTGAAGATGCATTTTAGCTGTAAAAAAGAAAGAAATAAGGCATTTTAAAAAATAAATTTAAACAACACTTAGAAATTTAAACAACAAAAATTACCCAATACCTTTTTTCAAATATTGAGTTTTTCAGCTTCAAAAATAAAATTCCCAATGATATTATATATATATATATATGTGTGTGTGAAACTAATATTTCACTTTCAGCATTGAGTTAAGCATCAAACCAGTGGCTCATGAATTCTACATGCATAAAACCAGAACATCTGCCGTAAAAATCATGGAAGGTATCACTCTCATCATACTCTTCAAATGCTTCTAACAAGCAGGGATCAGATCTCTGGGACTCCAGAAAAAAGTATCTCACATCTCCCCAAAAAGTGAGCCAGACATACAAACTCATTTAAAACTTGTGTTGAACCCTGTCGGTTTGCTTTTCCCACAGCATTCTTTGTTCTGATGCGTAGCATTGTATTTTTTCCTGTTTTCCCACTGAAAGCACAATGCATGACGGGCTCTGACTCTCGAAAATATTTCTCCCTGCATGAAGCATTGTTCTGCTCAGCTTGAAGTTCGAAAACAACTGGTAAACATAGTATTGTTGGTAAACATAGTATTTATAGGGTGAAATCCAAAGCAGGAAGAAAATCAAACCAATATGATGTGTGAAGAACACGTCTGTGATTTGGACACCCTCTGAAAAAGTGTTTATCTTCCGAATTAAAATTAAGTGGCTAGAGTGTTCAAACATTCAAAAAATCAAGTACATGTTCACATAGTAATGATGTAATTAAACAAGTAATTTGGCATAAGCAATTATTATTAAATACACAAACTGAGACTAGGGCTTAAAACAACATTTTTGCATAATTTAAGGCTAGTTAACAATAAGATTGGGGTTCGAACTTGATTCTTAAACAGGCAATTATTTTCTAAAATTTTCGGGGTAATCAGCGTGATCAGCGTTAGACAGAATGTAGCTCCAGGACCAACTAAACATGGTGATCCAGTAACAAGTCCTACTTGACAGAATCATGGCCACTGTCAGTTGGCCAATTAGAAGAGCAGGATAACAAAAGGCTTTAATGAAGAGTGATTTGACGAAACATAATGAAAGGATAGAGAATAAATGTGAGGCACGCATCCTTCCCGACAGCCGAAGACTCATGAAGTGAAAACCTAAAAATAATGATTAGTGTCTGGTGCACATGGTCACAGGTGTCACTGAAGATTGTTTTAATGAGCAGTTTCATATTGCTATATTCAACTCTAATTTCACATGGTAAAGTGTGCCGTGCCAGTCCAATTACTGCAGTCTGGGAGAATTTTTTACTGAATCAGCAGTTAAAACTTCACAATAAGTTCATTCAAGTTTCTCAAAAGGCTGTAGCAATCAGGACAAATGAATCCAGGTAAAGGCTAAAGACTTATAAATATCCGAAAGCTCTCATACCCTAGCGCAAACGGAGTTATTTTAAAAAGTCCCCAGGGCTCCCCAAATATTACAACAAGGCGGCGGCACTAGGAGGGAAGTTCTCCATAATGAGGATCCGTAGAGCACTTAAGTTCAATTTCCAATCATGAGCGTGTGTTGAAGATCCAAACAATCCCTCATCAACTGCATTATTCTCCTCTTGGCAGATTTGTTTGCACTCAGGTTGCTTTCAGGCTTCTTTGGTCCAAACTCTTGAAGTGAGATGAAGGGAAGCAGAGCAAGTAACCCACAAAAGAGACAGGTAGTGATTTTATGATTTGTCTCAGAGCTGATGGAAGCCTTGGAGACTAATGCAGATTCTGAGAGGCAGAGAGCCGAGAGACTAAATAGGCCTTTCAACTCGCAAGAGACATCCTGAGGAAATGTGGAAATCAAAAACACATTTCTTGTCTCTTCCTGTCTTTCTACTATTGAAACATGTTTCATCTTTACTTCACATGAACAACAAGTAGATAAGAAACTTTATAGAATAGAAAGAATAACGTTGGGATTTGCAAACCAGTGTGCTATCTTAATGTAAATTCAACATGAAAAGGACATGTGCAGTGTAATTTACTTTCATAATGTGACATTTTCATTATGTTCATTGACAAAAAAAAAGAGGTAAAATTAAGTTTCACCAAACAAATACATTTATAATGGGTGTTTTAAACCATTTGCTGTCAATTTTGAAGGATCTCCTAAAAAGCACCCCACTGATTGAAACTTGAAGGGAAAAGTTCACCCAAAAATGGAAATGCTGTGCAGTCATTTACTCACCCTAAAGTCATTCCAAAATTTTGAAAAATTTCTGTTTTTTGTCTATGAATGAAAGTCAATGGGCTCCACTGTTATTTGGACCCCAACGTTCTCCAAATCATCATCTTTTGTGTTGTGAAAAAAAATTAAATCATACAGGTTTGAAACAACATTTTGGGTAGACTTTTCCTTGTAAGCAACACAATATTCACAAATTGGGGAAATCAACATACAAACTGTTACTTATTGACAATACATCTCTAAAAACAAGCCTTAATATTTTTAACATCTTGTTTTGAAGACTTTTAGAAAATTTAAAATGTAAAATTATTTTTTATTTTCCTTTGTAATGAAAACAAGTTAAAAAGACTGATTAAAAACTTAAGTCAAATTTTCAGGTTAAGCTGGAATATTAGTAAGTATTTTAACACAAAAAAATTATTAAAAGCTTAATATATACTCATATTGGTATCACCTTCCACATTTCATATTGAATGTATTGTAGAGATTGTAAATCTTAATTTACGATTAATCTTTTTTTTTTTTTTTTACTTTACATATAGATTCTTTTATTAATGATAAATTACCCATATTGTCTAAGATTAATCCATTAAAACACAAAATTACACAAACAGATAAAAAGACACCAGGCTGCTCAAAACAGACCCTGAAGGTCTTACAGTGAACTAATAAGTGTACACTGAGGCATCCCTCCTACACGCGCTGACATGAGCCAAAACTCTTCCCGCAGCCGAGCACAGGGGCACGTACCTCCTTCCCGTGATCCATGCCACCTACTCCCACTGCAGATGCTGTTTACAGACGGAACTGGCATCTGTCTCTACATCTTTCTATTTAAGAAATGTGAGGGAATGGACGAGTTGAGAGATTTGTAGTGGTTATTTTGTTGCTGTTTCTTTTAATTTGTCGGAGGCCTCACCCCTGATGTGCAGTGCCGCAGAGAGGACAGCTGTCTCGCTGAATGTGCCAGAAGCCGAGGGCCAGTGCAAACTGTTCTCGAGCTTCTACTTTGCATATTTTGGCTGCACTTAATGCAGATAAGCTCAGGGGCTAATGAACCTTTTTTAATCTTGAACCAAAGTAGGTTCAATATATTCCCACTTAAGACCTACTTGACGTGTACAGAACCAAATTTTTACTACCATTTAGTTAAAAAAAAAAAAAAAAAAAAAAATATATATATATATATATTATAACCATGTTTGTCAATATAATGCGTCAATTTAGAATAATTAACATAATATAACAAACCACAAAATATTGTTGCCGAATCAACTACACATCTTAACAATTACTTTCGACACTTGACTAACATATATACTTCTGACACTTAAGAGTAAAAAGACACTTAGGACTAGAGGTCGACCGATTCATCGGTTTTGCCGATATATCGGTGCCGATAGTTGATTGGTGGAACTAGTGTTGTCAAAAAACTCAGTACTTCGGTACCAAGTCGGTACTAAAAAAATTGAACGGTTACGGTACCAGCTTTTCTTAAGTATCGGTAGTACCAAAGTACCGGGTTAATCCGGTTCTTGATGCGCTGTCCGAAAGGTGCAGAGTTGCGTCCTTTTCATAAAAACACAGAGACATCGCGACCGGTGGCGCTACTAATGCGGTAGCTCTGAATCCACTTGTTGACAAGAAAGGAGGAAAGAGCCACATATGGAAATATTTTGAATTAGGCTAATGTCACGTTGCCATAAGGGGCCGTTCACATAGCGCATGCAAATTCGTTATTTCAAATCTAGGTGCGCGGCAAGCGCGCTCATAATAGAAGCGACGTGCGAGCTTGTTTCTCCAGGCGCGCCACTGTTCATGGTTGCATAGCGGAGACACTGGAGAGCAAGCGCTTGTGGAAAGAAGGAGAAAGCGGTGCGAACTGCGCTCCTCATGATGAAGAGGAAGTATCAGCAAATAATTAATTGATTTCTAGCCCTTGCATTAGAAAGCAGCTACAGGGTTCTCAAGTTTTGAAGACAGGCAAGAGTGACATTTTTGGCAGTTTTGGTCAAATAAAACATGTTTTATCTCCTGTATAGTTTGGTAACACTACAATAAGATACCATTCATTAACATTACTTAATGCTTTATCTAGCAACACATTGAGTGAACGATATACAATAAACATTAAATGTTTGTGAATGTTATTTAATACAAACACTTGATTGTTCATGTTTGTTTACTTCATTCATTGTGCATTAAATAATGTTAATAGATAAAACTTTGGATTTTAAAAATGTATTAGTAGCCTACATTTTTAAATTAACCCCAAGGAGAATAATTGCTACAGTATATAACAATTGTTTATTGTTAGGTCATTTTATCTAATGTTATCTAACACATATAATCGTATTGTAAAATGTTTTTAATACTACAGTTTCCATCTTTGTAACTGTGCACTTTAATAATATATGTAAATTTAATCTAAATTAAGCTTTGGTACCGAAATTGGTACCGAGAACCGTGGATTTTCACTGGTAGTGGTACCGAATACTTAAAGTTTGGTACCGTGACAACACTAGGTGGAACTATCGTTATCGGCAACAATCCGCACCGATAGTTTTTCCAGGTTGCGTCCGGGTTGCCTCCGTTGCTGGAGCGGCTGAGAAGTGTGCGCAGTCATTACACAGTACGAGAGCGCTGAAGAGACTGCTGGCATTATACAGAGCGAGAGCGCCCTCTAGAGGATATCAAACTTTCACTGGCTGAGTTTACGTTAACATGTGAGGCAGCGCAAGCACGGAGATTACAAGCTGCACAGAGAGCGCTGACACTTCGGATGCGCATTTAAAACAAAGACAGTGAAACGGTATGAATACAGAACACTAAAGAACATATTGCCATATCATTATAAAGTAATTAATTTGTTGAATAGATGCTGCATCAGCAGAGAAAGAACAGAAGTTTGCCGTAGAGTCTGAGAGGAATAACAGTAACGGCTACCTCAAGCGATTAAAGCAATGTGACAAAAACACACAGACCTGACACAAATGTTTTTTGTCGCAATTGTTACCATCTATTTGTATTAGTTTATATCCAGCTGGTCACTTTAATGCATTCATTAGCCGGTCAAAGTTATATATTTAAAGCTAGTGATGTGATTGCCTTCTCAACATTGATATGTTCATGTTCAGCCGACAGAAACAAACAAATCAGAAATGCAATCGATTTCAGTTCTTTTTATCACTACAGTACACATTGTTATTTTGATTAGATAATCATCAAGTGTTCTAAAATAGAAGCAAAATAAAGTGAGAGACTGTTCAAGTAATAGGTCTACATTTATGTAATTTTAATGCTCTGGCCTTTGCAGATATTTAAATATGGCCATCTTCTTTAAGCATGACTCATATGAAATGGTAACACTTTACAATAAGATTACAATTTTATCATTAAATATGGTTAATAAATGTTGTAGAAGTATCATTCATTGTTAGTTTTTTTTTATTTCAACATTTACTTATACATTTTAAATTGAGTTTATTTATTTTCTGTTATTAGCTTAATGTACTATGAACTAACAAGAATGATCAAGGTTCAATTGTATTGATCAAATATTCATCCATGCAGTAAAAATGTATATTGCATAATGCATATAGTTCATGAAAGCTAGCAAATACATCCTTATCAAATGGGACAAGTGTTACCTTTGAAATTTTAAAGGTAAATTTCTAGGTTATAGCTAAAAAAAACACATTTGACCTGTAATATTTAAATGTTTAAATTATTTTCTGTAGAGTTCGTTCTGTACAACTTCTCATTTTAATATATTCATATTTATATATTTATTTAATTTAGCACATTTCAGTTCAGCACTGTTTTGCTTGGAGTGTTATGTTTGTTTTAATCCCAGTATCCATTAAAAAAAAATATCGGTTGAATAATCGGTTATCGGCATGTACGGTCAAACCTAAATATCGGTATCGGTAAAATCCACTATCGGTCGACCTCTACTAAGGACGAAGAATTTTTTTTTTCATTAGAGGAATTTTTTCCTAACGTAATAAAACAAAATCACACTATGGCTTGGTTCCATTATCACATCACAAAAGCTTGTTCACAGTAAATGCTGTATCACATGAACTCAGCAAGCATCATCACATCATCTCTGCATGTGCTGCGAGTTTGGGTCAATTATTAATGTGCATTTGGGAACAAAACACACGTCAACCATCTTGTTAAACTTGTAACGAGAAGCACTTGAAAGCCAGCTTTCAACAAAAAAGATGCTTTAAAGACTCTTTGGTTTTCCTCCTCCACTACAAAAAAAAAAAAATTAAGAGGAAGGGTAGGCAATTTTTGGAGACTAGCAATAGCAATTTAGCTTTGAAAGCATAAGATCCCACTCTCCTTTCAGACTGTCTCCAAAGCCACCACTCCTTCAAAACACATGAACAAGTACAGAAGGGAGCAAACAAAGGTTTCACGAGAGACGGCGTCAAACTACCTCATGTCTCAAAGCACATAACATATATACAGTATCTCACGAAGGTGAGCACACCCCGCATTTCAGCAATCATTTTAGTATATCTTCTCAAGGGACAATGCTATAGAAATGAAACTTGGATATATTTTAGAGTAGTCAATGTGCTGTTTGTATAGCAGTATTTACTGTCCTCTGAAAAGAACTCAACATACAGCCATTATTGTGAAAATAGCTGGCAACAAAAGTGAGTACACCCTGAGTGATAATAGCTGTACGTCGTTTAACCATGCAAAGCCACATGTCCTATTCATCAATTTCATGTTTTTGTCTGCTTGACAGGACCAAACAAATTTGAGTATCTTGAATTAAAGCAGTTACAATTTGTGCTTTGTGAACCATTCTCTCAAACTGACCACTGGATGTTCAACATGTCACCTCATGGAAAATAACTCTCTAAGGATTTGAGAATTAGAATTGTTGCTCTCCACAAAGTTGACCTAGGCTATAAGAAGATTGGTAACACCCTGAAACTGAGTTACAGTACAGGCTAGGGTCATATAGAGGTTTTCCAAGACGGGTTCCACTTGGAACAGGCCTCGCAAGGGTCAATCAAAGAAGCTGAGTCCTCGTGCTGTGCGTCAGGTGCAGAAGCTGGCTTCAAAAAAACAGACGCAGGAGTGCTGCCAGCATTGCTTTAGATGTTGCAGAAGTGGTAGGTCAGCTTGTCAGTGCTCAGACCATACACCGCACACTGCAACAAGTCGGTTTGCATGGCAGTTGTCCCAGAAGGAAGTCTCTTCTGAAGCCGGCTCACAAGAAAGCCCGCAAACAGTTTGCTGAAAGCAACCTGTCCAAGAGCATGAATTACTGGAACCATGCCCTGTGGTCTGATGAGACTAAGATAAACTTGTTTGGCTCAGATGGTGTCCAGCATGTGTGGTGACACCCTGGTGAGGAGTACCAAGAAAATCGTGTCTTGTCTACAGTCAAGGATGGTGGTGGTAGCATCATGGTCTGGGGCTGCATGAGTGCTGCTGGTACTGGGGAGCTGCGCTTCATTGAGGGAAACATGGATTCCAACATGTATTGTGAAATTCTGAAGCAGAACATGATGCCCTCCCTTCAGAAACTGTGCCGAACGGCATGATAACGGCCCCAAACACACCGCCAAAATGACAACTGCCTTGCTGAGGAAGCTGAAGGTGAAGGTGATGGAGTGGTCAAGTATCTCTCCAGACCTGAACCCTATTGAGCACCTGTGGTGATCCTCAAGCGGAAGGTGGAGAAGCGCCATGTGTCTAACATCCAGCAGCTCGGTGATGTCATTATGGAGGAGTGGAAGAGTATCCCAGCAACAACCTGTGCAGCTCTGGTGAACTCCATGCCTAGGAGGATTAAGGCAGTGCTAGATAATAATGGTGCTCACACAAAATATTGACACTTTGGACACAGTTTTAACATGTTCACTTAGGGTGTACTCACTTTTGTTGCCAAATATTTTGACAATAATGGCTGTATGTTGTGTTATTTTCAGAGGACAATAAATATAGACTGCTATACAAGCAGCACATTGACTAGAAATTAAACTTGGATAGATTTTAGAGTATTGTCCCTTAAGAAAATATACTAAACTGTTTGCTGAAATGTGAGGTGTGTACTCACTTTTGTGAGATACTGTGTGGTATATACATATACCAACACACACACACAAATATATATATAGTGATTAACTTAGTGATTGCTATTAAGATATGAAGAGACTTTCAACCAGCATATAAAAAAAATAAAATAAAAATAATAATTCTGGAACTAATCACCTACCATCCCCTAAACAAAATATCATTGAGTTATACCATTCAAAAATTGAATCCCCAAGTCAATACACACACTAAACTTGTCATAATTTAGACTTAGCATTGTTGGGTTCAATCTGGTGGGGCGCTTTTTAGTCTGATCCTTTTTGATACGCGATCACAGGTAGCCATGGATATATCCATCAGATTCCAGAAATAAAACATACATGCAAGAGTAAAAAACATTAAACATGTTCCTCGACCAGTCTACCCCTATTTACGCCATTTTAACACTTAAGTACATGCAATATGTTTCTTAAGCACCTGTGCTTTCCCATACAGGAAAATGCATTACCGTCTTATTCTAAAGCATGACTACCGAGTACTTCATATAACTACCCGCTGACATCAGTGAAGGCCAAACATTTCCTGATGCTTTACAGGGCTCCTTTCTGAATTCCACACACATACCTTCCATCTCCAAATCTCAGAGGCCCTAGATCCAAGTGCTCATGAGTGGGAGAGGCCGGGATGGTTTACTCTAAAAAGAGAATCTGACCGAAGAGCTCTTGTGGTGTTACTGTGAAGCTGCAGTATTGATCGCGGATTTAGCACCGGACCCCCTGCCCGGATGAAGAAACGACTCTCACACCAAGGTAAGGGTGGTACGATTCAGAGCGAGGATGGTACGATTCCACAGAAGGGGCCTTGGGATACGTTTCAAAGCGGGAACAAGCTTTGTGGATTCAAATAGTCGATTCTCAGAATTTGCCCACTTCACCATTCAAAGCCACTTCAGATCTTCTGTGGTTGTCAAAACTTGGGGTTGACGTCAACATAAAACAACATTCGTAACCCATTTCACTTTTATACTATGACATTTTTTATTGAAACAGGATGTACAAGGACGGGACTTGATTGCATCCATCAGGAATGCACTGGATCATCAAAAGTTCTTGTTCTATACCACAAATGAGCCAGAGCAAGATTGTGGAGAAAAACTGTCCTCCTGAGACATTGCTGGATACACTTTAAGGAGGCTTTTTGACCAGGATGTGCAAGAGAAGTCTGAATTGCTGTTGAGCTATTGGTTAACATTCAGCCAAAAAGGAAGGTTCTTTTTAAAGATGGAACTATACTATAATCTATATATACTATAATCTTTTTTAATGTTACAAGTTCATTTTGGCATTCCAACATTATACAGTAATGTACATCATGATCTGCTGAAGTTCAAACTGAGAATCAGAATAGAAAAGAAAAATGATTTATGTGACATTCCTGTCAGCTAAGAACAGAAAACCGAGGCTAAAATTTGCACGGCTCACCAAAATTGGACAATAGAAGATAAAATAGAAAAAAATCTAGATTTCTGCAGCGAAATTTTGATCGTAGGATGACTCATGAAAGCATGGATCTATCCCAACTTGTATCAACAGCACAGGCTGGTGGATGTGTAATGGTGTGGCGAATATTTTCTTGGCCCACTTTACACACACACACATATATATTTATTATGGTTTTAAAAGTAAGATTTTTGTTATAAGAAACAATAAAAAATAAAAAAAGTCCTTTTCAGGTAAAAGAAAATTAACTTGATTTTCCAAAGTCAACGAATTTGCGACATCTGTAACATTTTTTACATTAATTTAATTAATTTCACTTTTCAGCAAAATCCACCCACGAATGACTATATTTATCCATATATTCTCTGCACATTATTTGATTCTTTGATTCACTTTTTTTAATTTAATATTTTTTTTCTGTAGAGCTGTTTTGAAACAACATGTATTGTAAAAAGCACTATACAAATAACCGCGAATAGAATTATATGCACTAACTGCAGATTCGAAATCAAAACACTGTCATATATAGGTAGAATATCAAAGTGAAGACTCCACAGGGGTCTTCAAAGGGTCCTTCAACACTGAAAGTCGAATCAAATTTCCAAAGCAAATGAGGAAACAAAAACAAATGTGACAAAAACCCAGTGCCACAGAGAGGGTGAAATAAGCAACTCATCCTTGTCTACTATCAATTAAACATGTGTCTTTCCTCAGAGGAACGAGCCTGGCTTTAATGAACACACCTAGCAGGCATAAAGTGAGCGAGAGACGGGCCTGTCAATAACATTAATGCTTTTGTTCTAAACACACTCGTGCCCTCCTGGTGGGCATCAGTCATTTCAGCAGGGGCTATGATCAAGGGCTTCGCCACCAGCCAATCACCAGTCGCCCAGCGACGCACCCTGGGATGCATGGGGCGCACAGCATGAGCCGCTGGAGGCTCTTGATGCTGGATTGTGAGGTGAACCCGCAGCCCTGCCAGAGTGACTCCCCGTCAGCATAATTAAGGGAGAATATATATATATATATTTTTTTTTTGTTTTGTTATGTGACTTCAGACTGCATTACTTATCTCTGCCTTCCACTCTCTTGCTGCTCCTTTCATTTTAAAGACTTCTCTCACATGCTCTTCCTGCCATGTCTTTGAGAATTTATTTTAATGCCCCTGGTGCGCTTAGAAAAGGACTAGAAAAGAATAGAAAGGGAATGATGGTTACAGGTCAGACCTTGAAGAAAAAGAAGAACAGGCAGACAAAAAGTGGAAAAAAAACTGAGCGAAAAGAAAAAAGGCCTGTTGGCCTGTGGCCTAGTGGATGGGCAGATGGTGAACCAATATAAATACACACACACACAAATATATATATATATAGTGTGTTTATATTGTTTCAGCATACTGGTATACATATACAAATAATAATAATGATTATTTTGTTAGTATACAAAAAATCTTTACATTTTATTTATATTAATTTTACCAGATTTGAACCCTCACATAAAGCGAGCAGCACACATCCACGCATCGATTTCCATGCAGCTTCTCCAGATGGAGAAAAAAAGCCCAAAAAAAACAAAAACAAGTACACCTCACCCTTAGCCAATAAATAGTACGTCTTTCCACAGCAAGCCACAGACTTTCATGTCTCTAGCACAAACTGTTATGCAACAAAGTATGTTTATGGTTTGAGGTATGTTCAGCGGAGACAGAGGACAGATTGGTCACCTCGTCAGGGAGCTGCTGGTAGACAGTCTCTGCTGTGGCGAGGATGAGGAGCGGCGTGAATGAGGGCACGTCCTGCAGCAGTGTGAGGAAGCTGCTCTTGACCGTCTCACTGATGGCTTCCCACCAGTCACTGATGTGAGGCATGTAGATGATGCTGGGTACACACCGCCGAGCCTCACGAAACACCTGCAAACGCACACACAAACCTAATATAATTAGTACTAATAATAATGCAGGGCTCAACAATACAAAGTTCTGATTTTTATTTCTTATATGTACTGCCAAGCTTTTCCATTTTTACTGAGCTTTTATTTTTAGTACTGCATTTTCATATTTGCTAGAAATATGTATGTATATATATTTCTCTGTAATGCAAATCTAATCTTTGTTAGTTAGTTACTGACTTATCAATAAATGTTATAGTGTTTCCAAATCATCTACCTTATTTTTTGCAATGCAGAAGTAAGCTATTTTCTAGATTTCTGATTCATTAGCTGCAATGTAAATAATTAGAAGATGCAACAAAATGCAGAAAAAGGTCAAACTACTTGTGCTACAAACCAGTGTTTTAATGATTATATAATAAATTAAAATAATATGATAAGAAATAGCAGATTGCAATATCGAGAAGCATAACGGATGACTACCATGATCACACATCTTATTCACAACACTGTTAATACTACATGCCAACAGCCCCACACACAGGCTGTGTGAAATATTCAAAAGTGATTGTGTATCTCAGCTTGCCTGAGCACAGGACTCCTCTGGGGTTTTGGCACTGACGGAGTATAGTGTGGGAAGGTCGAGACGGTGCACAGTGAACTTCTCCAGGTGGTGCAGCACAGCAGGGGCCAGGTGTGTGCTCTGCCCCGCGCCCTGGGGCCCCGTTAGCAGCAGCCGTGGCCGGTAAGAGGTGGGCTGCTGGTAGGCAGAACTGGAACAAAACAAAAAAGGTCATTATCCATCCATCCTTATTACTATCTATCTATCTATCGAGACACAATCTCAGATTCTGAATTTAGGAAGAGTTGCTGACAAGCGGAATCAAGCTATGACGACTGACTAAAACTCCAATAATGTAATGAAGAGAAATAAAGGTAATTGATAAAGTTGACAGCTCTTTAGGGATGACAAATTTTCATGCATTTGACATCTATACTGTATATTAATATATTGAGATGAACCACTTGCCAACATCTCATTTAAATGTGAGGAGCTGCAAGTATTGATGATCTCAAGCTAATGTCATAAAACGCAACCACTGAACCATGAAGAACAAATCAATGCAAATGAGATTGAAGTAGGTCTGCTGAGGAACAAAAGACATCTCAGTGCTGACTGTCAGTTCTACAGCATTCCAACAGATGGCAGCAAAACACAGCGCTTGACTATCAAATAAAGCTCTCAGGTTTAGGGACTTTTAAATTTAACACATTTTGTTTGTTGTTTATTTTCTATTGCCATATCAGCATTAAAGGATATATTCATGGTAAAAAAAATTTTTTTAAAAATAATAAATTAAAAGTACAATAAAATGTCTTGCATTCCAATAACAATTATAATATCTAATATTCTAAATCCCAAAGAAAACAGCTATATGGTAGTCACTGTTCATGACAATATTGTTAATTATGCATAACCATAATAAATGAAGGGTCTCAGTGTACTGATTAACCAAAAGGGTGCTGAGTTTTGTATGAATTTATGTAACTCACGTGGTAAAGTGGAGAAAGGGTTTATGGGTGGTGCAGGAAGCTGCTTTCTTCGGCGATCCTGGCTGAGTTTCATAAATGGAAGGAGCACCAAGACATTCCTCGTCCTCGCTGTGCGAGTCCTCCACCAACAGATGATTGTCCAAGTCTGAAATCACAGGTAACAAACTTTAAATGCTGCCATTGCCATTACAGTGCTTTACGGCCAGTTTAACTAGTTTAACTGAAAACATAATATTCAGCAAGAAATAGTGCTTTGATTTCATGCATTAATATTGGGGAAAGTAAAATAAATTCAAATAAAATAATAAGTATGTTATTATTTATTAAATTAAACCCCTTCCCTCAGTAATACATTTGTAAAACATTCAAATCAGGAAAATCTTAGCTCTCGTAGTTGGCACTTTCTCTTGAGAACTTGAGAAAAAGGCAAGAGCAAAATCACATATTTACCTGATTTTAATCTTTTCTTTACTAATTTATTTTGAGAGAAGTTTAAAAAGGCATGGAGGCATATTCTTGCTAATGTATTATTTCTACATTTATTTTTCTTATGATGTTTAGGTATATTATTTATTGGTTGCAAATAAGAAAATAAATTAATTATATATAGATATATATAAAAAAATAGGGAGGGGAAGAGGTGTTGCAAACACCATAAGTTCCCATTAGGAGCTATTAGGAGCTGTTTACCATGACCATTATTTTTATCTCACCATAATGGGCTGTCCATTTGACTAATACATAAGGAACAATATTTAGACGCCTCGTGGCCAGTACCCATGATATTCCGGTTATCATGAGAGTGGTTTTACCCCTGGGAGCATGTGTGGGGAAGGCAAATATACATGTGAGCATATGTCTCCTTTGTAGATATTTCCAGAATTGATAATTGTTGATGTTTTTTTAAGGTTCTCAAAAGATATCAATGTATCTTCCAGAATACTGATATTTTCTTCCATAACACAGGTGTTCCACCTATTAACAACTTTGGATTGACCCAGATAGCAGACGAAGGGCTTAAAAAAGGCTCAACCCCCAAAATGCGGGAAGTCTTTTTCCAAAGAGTTTGGAGATGGGAAATAATCGGGTAATTACGCACTGGTAGAGGTAGTTTTGTCATCAAAAAGGACTTAAAAGGTATAAACGAAACAACTGATTTTTCCATGGCTAGCCATGGGGGAGTCCACCCTGGAGGTAGCATCCATTGTACCAGGAGCCTCAATCAAAATGCATAATGATACAAAGATAGCTTGGGGAGACCTAGTCCTACCCTCTCAATTCTTTCTACACTTTTTTAGTGAAAAGTACTGAGGAAAAAAAATTAATAATAATAATAATAATAATAATAATAAAGCCCTCCCAAATCAAATATAGAGTAGGGAAAATAGTTTAAGTCATTCTAGAGCAGTGTTACTCATTGCGCGGCTCGCGAGCCTCCTGCGGCTCACCAAGCTTTAATTTGTGGCTCGCATGGCGGTAAATACTACGGTGATATGATCATGCGGTCACTACAGATATTTCACAAAAACATTAAAAACAAGAAGGGCTATAACTTGTTTCAGATTCTCATCCACAGACGACACTGCGGGATAAATATAAGCAGCAGGGCACAACAGTTCATGCTTATAGTCTCCAAATTATGAACAGAAATGGATAAATATTAAGTCTGTGGTTTAAAACAAAGAACCAATGTAGGAGATGGTTAAGCGTAAACAGCGGGAAACTTAGTATATTTGTGCAGTGTGCGGCATGTCAAAAAATTTATTACGATTTGAAGCTTGAGACAAACACACACATCAACCGGATCACGTGTTTAGCGTTCATACAAACTACAAAACATTCAGATTCATCAATCGGAATGGTTAGATACATGATGGGCTAATGAAGAAAAAAATTACTTAAGATCATTAAATATATTCTGGGGCGAATATATTCTGGAAGTCCTGCTTTGTTAGTCATTAAGGGAAATCATCTTGTCTCAGTTAAATTTGACTGGTAAATCATAAAGAATTTTTTTTTTATCCACCCTTTTGCATATTGTATGTTCAGGGATGACAGATTGATAAGCATGGTATGCTATGACTGGATGTAACTTTTGATACTTTGCGGTAAAATTGGCTCTCCTACTGACTGAATCAATGTGGCTCTCATGAAAAAAATAGTGAAGACCACTGTTCTAGTGGAAAAAGATTGCTGTAATTGAAAAATGAACCACTTATAAAATATTTATATTAGGCCTTCATTTAACTTCTCACCAGTTATCCATCATCTCTAAAATGTATCAATCAATTGATCAATTATCTCTAACATTTCATATAAAGTTTCACTTCAAATAAGCAGTTTAACAGTATAACTACAGCAAAGCAAAAGCTCAAGACTAAAATGGAGGGATTGGAATCAAATTACTTATTACTACAAAGAGGGCAGTCATTAAAAACACTGGGAAAATTCTATTCCCAGCAGAAATATGAGGTGGTAATTATAAAAGCTCTGTACGTAAGGAACAAAAAATAGATTTGAATGGATGACGAAACACCTAAATGAGAAAATAAGATTTTTGAACCTGTGATGTATAAAAGAAAAAACTGCGAACAAAATAAAACCCATCAGCAGGAAATGGAGGGCGTACCGTGTGTGTGTTCCCTGTGCAGGAGCTCTGCGTGGGGGAAGACTCGCATCAGGCAGGCAAGCATTTGAGCCAGCGTGGGCTCCAGCAGGGGCTTCAATACGCAGGAAAGGGCCTGGCCGGGCGGAGCCACAGCCCTTTGGCCCGCAGGTACTATGGAGCGAAGGGCACAACCAAAGTCCTGCGCCCCCAAAACGATGGAGCCCACGTCCAGCTGATAGCGCTGGCTGGTGGCGTAGATCTGAGGATAGCGCCGCCGCAGAGCCGCTAGCGCAGCCTCTGTGCAAAGTGCTTTGATGTCGGCCCCACAGTAACCTGAGACATGGGGAGACAGCAGTTGGACACACAATTGTCACCATGTAGAAATATGGACAAATAGCTAGATTTAAATATTTACAAACTAATAGTTGCATAATTACACAAAAATAAATAAGTATATTAATATTAAAAAAGCATTACTATGTTTTCATTATAGCCTTGCTAACAGTAGAATTATTAATGCTGTGTCCCATTCAACTCAAAGAGAAAAAAAAATTAAATACAATAAAAAATATTTTTAAATTTTTAATTACATTTTATTTTATGCCCCTCTCTCAGTAATACATTTGTAAAAATCGTTTCCTATTTTAATGTTCCTGCATTAAATAATTATAAAACCTGATGAACAAACACTGACACCCGAGACAGGCGTGTAAAACATAGTAAATGTTCTTATAATGGCATTGCCATTTGTTTCATCTTCCGAGGAATCAGACAAAAAAACACTTTATGAGAGATATCAAGTTGTCATAGCTCACATCTGACTTTGAATGTAGATTAAACATCACACATGTTCTGACTGGCTGCGTTTTTATGGAAAGAAAGAAATGACTTTGCACCTAGTTGGGATGAACTGTAGCTGAAGTAAGAAAATCATGACTTTTACATTCATCTTACCGACACATTTCTCGGCTAGCTCATTTATGAAGGGTTCGGCTAGCTTGGGGCTCCAGTCCCTGGTGTGGATTTCTAGAATGTGCTTTCGGGCCTGGTAGTGAGCATAAACACAAACAGTTTACAGATGAAACAAAGCACAGCCAAACTGTTTTGATCATAAACTCTTAACAAAGGGGCTGGAGAAAACATAAGAGCTAAAGTTTGGTTAGCCAGCACCCTGCCTTGAAGATAAACATTATACACATCCAGAAATTAGAGAAGCACAGACCTGACCTACTATTACAACTTCAGCTATAAAACTCAGGCGGAGTTGACGCACAGTCAAGGACCCTATACAAAATAATATTATAATATTTATTACAATAATAATAGTCTATTATACTGATCATCGTTGTGTCTTTGAATGTTTTCTGGTTTGATTGCTGGTATTTAGAGTACACTGATTGTTCAAATGCTAGCTACCACCCTATTTGAAATCCTCATTTTTGTGCAGATAGTGCAGAACTGCTCTGACTGGTAGACAAAGGAAAAATATCTATGCAATAAATTTAAAAAGATATTTCCCTTAAAGGCTTATATGTAGTTAGGGTCTATTTATTTATAGCTTGGATTGCTAAATACTTGACTAGCTTGACAATCTTCTGTTTAAAGGTAACGTTAAAGGCTTCAATATCAGTCATGAAATGTTTTGAACTAAAGCAGGAATGCCCAGATATCAGCAGTGAGCAGCATGCTAAACCGAACTCATCAAATTTAATTGGCATTCCATTTGTCAAGTTGTCAACGAGCTTGACAAACAGAATATGTGAGATTATCAGATAAGATGCATTTCAAAGGCCAAAAAGGCTGCCAAAGTCTAGAAACTGAGCTGTCAGACTATTTCAGGATAAGTGTTATGAGTGAGGGACACAAAGGACTATTTGGGACACGGAGTGTCAGTTGGCTGCGGGCAACGAACACAATGCCCGGCAAAGTAAAAAAAGGATTTGTGCACCTTTTTATCTGGCAGGTTGAACAGAAACTCCCGGTCAAAACGTCCGGGCCTCCTGAGTGCGGGGTCGATAGAGTCAAGTCTGTTTGTAGCACCGATGACCACTATCTCCCCCCGGCTGTCCAAACCATCCATCAATGCCAGTAATGTGGACACTATGGAGCTAAAACATTCAAACAAAAAAACAATGACTGGCTAACGTCTTTGCATGTAAAATGAAAAGGTGTTGTTGTGTAAATGTGGGTAGGACATCAAACTCATTGCAAACGAGCAAGAAATATCTTGTTTTCCATGATACATTCCTTGTAATACCAAAACCCTTTGTGTAGAAATCATAATGAACTATCTGATTCCTTCAGGAGCATTTCTAATCCTGATGATGAAACCTTCTGCAATATTAATTTGCCGCATTCATTTGAATGCATTACCTGTGAATTTGATCCTGTCTGCTGGAGCGAACAGGAGCGAGGCCATCAATCTCATCGAAAAAGATGATGGAGGGTCTCATGAGGTATGCCTGTCAGGAGGACAGGAAGTGTTAGGTCTGTGGCTGGACAATCACATACCTAACACATCAAAACAGCCAGGGAAAGAATATTTCCATCACTCGGTTTTTTGCGCATTTTATGCTCACCTGAGATGGTTTTTGAAAAAGAGTTAATGAGAATATTCGGAGATGGAAATGCATTTGCCGAATAAATTCTGAGGTAGCGCACATTAAACCCACGTGACAGTTTCATCATAATGGGAATTCCGGCTCTTTTTAGGGAACCGAACAGATAATTTAGCTCAGCTCAGTAATAAGAGTATAGGCTTGCGTGTGTTACATCTTCTTTTTGACCCAATATTACTTTTCACACACTCCTCGACCACACACACTCCATGCAGTGACTGAATATTATGTTAATGTGTAGCCTACTGTATGTGAGCGAGACGAATCGAGAGCGGCGCCAGTAATGTCATCACACATGATCGCACGAACATACACATGAAAATAACATTCATTCCATACATTACAACTTAAACGGCCAGGAATGCACAATATCTGTTCATCAACAAATATCACCTCACAGACAACATAAACTAGCTCACGGTCATTCTGGGATCAAGGTTGTGAGGTTGTCTATTAGATCACCTGGTCAAAAAGTAGGCGGAGCTGTCGCTCAGACTCTCCCACCCATTTGCTGAGGCAGTCGGCACCCTTGCGCATGAAAAAAGACACCTTCCTGTCACCCTGACTGCATTCATTAGCCAAAGCCCGCGCCACAAGCGTCTTCCCAGTTCCTGGAGGTCCATAGAACAGACATCCTCTGCAGAGAGGAGGAAAAATTGTTGGTTTCAACAGATGTTTAAGCGCATGATGCATATTACACACAAAACAGGAAAACCCTTGTGAAAAAAAAAAACATATAATAAGCCATAAGCCACACCTTGGAGGCTGGATCTTAAACTTCTCAAACACTTCTGGATATAGTAGAGGAAAAACGACCATTTCTTTTAAAGACTGGATGTGGTGGGTGAGACCTCCAACACTGTCAAACTTCACCTGCATTGAAAGAGACAAGAACATATGTTAGCCCACATAGCATCTTTTTTTTTTTTCCTCAATGGAAATGAATGAAGCATCAAGGAGATGATAATAAATGTACATGAGTATAAAACTCCAAGACTCACAGAAGTGTCCAGATTCATGGGATCCACATCCGCTAAACTGGCTCCCACTTTTACTCTGTCTCGAAGAACGCCGCTAGCCAAATCCTCTGTCCGTAGGTTCATGGGTAGACACCTGTAACACAATACAGACAAATAAAAGATCAAAATCAAACCTCAGTAAAAGATCACACACTTCAGCTCTGTAACAAGCCACGAATTGAGTGAATAAACAGTCATTCATTTAGGTAATGTCACCTGTTACGAGATCGGCTCATGCTTTTGCTTTTCCGCCTTTCAAAACGCTCTTCGTCTGATGATGATGTTGATTCACTGCTGTGAATGGCATGTTTCTTAACTCTGGTGAAAAAAATATACAAGACAAAAAAAAGATAAATAACTCCAAAAATCATAAAACATACAACAGGAATACAGAAAATAGTGTGCAAATAACCATTATTCACCTAATATGGCTTCTTCTTGCAGGAGATCGGTGTGTGTCGAACAGGGAGCCCTTGCTTTGCTTCCGGTTCACTGGCTCTGAGAAAACACAAATTAAAAACACATTCAAAAAGCAAAAATCATAATTTTAAATATTTAAAAAAATTGCACAGGATACATGGCTTAAGTTTAAGCGAGATGTAGAGTGAGCACGGAGAGCTTTGTTGCTCGTGTGAATGTGTCTGAAGAGAGTACCTATTGGGGGAGCTTCATATCGCTGCACAGTTTTACGCTGCCTGAGGTTATAAGGTCTGTCGTTCTCCTCTCCAACCTCTTCTGCCTCGTCTCCTTCATCATCTTCATCATCATCAGCCTCCACATCTTCATCCTCCTCTCCCTCCTCATGAGACTCTTAAAAATAAGGAGAAAGAGGCCAAAACCGATATTTAAAAAATGCCAAATATTGGCCGATGTCTCAGCCTTTCCAATATATCGGCCTACCACTAACCTACACCAGACAACTCGCATGGTGACACATCATAGCAAAAATATTATAAAAACAAAGCTGTCTGCACTGAAAGTGCAGTTTTCAACGCAGTGCTCTCTTTTTGCTCTGTGCCAGATTTTTTATATACTATACCACAGTGTAAATGTTATATCTTGTTCTCTACCATTATTTGTTCTCCTCAAAAGTCCACAATCCACATATACCTTCAGTTCCTTCCTCCTCTTCAGGGTCCTTTGATTTGCTCATGACTTTGTGATGCCCCTGCATTCCATATGTGTTCCTCCGCAAAGACTTCCTCCTCTTCACACGGGAGTACATGTCCATGTTTTCCTGGAGCAAAAAATTAATAAATAAATAAACATATAAATGAGGAATGTGGAGAAGAATCAATGGAGCAATGGAGTTTGTAGTATGCGAGTTGACTCATCTGTGGGTTCACAGCCCACACTGAAGAGAGAGGCCAATGCTTCAGAGTAACACAGGATTTTAATAACCTCAGTGTGGGCAATCGTTTGCTTTAATGAGATGGAAAACAAGGCGGCCCAATTGTTCTGCTGTGTAATCAGTGTTATAGGATAGGAGGAGTCACCAGTTCAGTGTCCGTCCACATGCGGAGGCGCTCTACTTCCCGATTCTGCCGTATGCTGCTGATGTTGTCCATCTCTTGAAGAACTGCTTCTGCCGTACTAACAACAGACACAAGTAGAGTTGTCAAAAAATGTACACTGAAATTTAAAAAACCAAGCGCTTACATAGATACACAGATACATGCATAGATACACAAATTTCAGAACCGACTTCCGAAGTCAGTACTTTTGGCAACTCCAGGCACAAAAGTTACATGCATTCAACAACAAAACTTAATTTTTCATTTTTAGTCTAATAAAACAAAGTTCTCAAACTGTGATACACAGACATATTCAGATAGTCAAAAATAGTAAAAATCAGTAATCCGTAGAGAGCTCATAAAGAGGTTAACTAAGCTTCAGTATGGAGTAATATAGCTCAGAACGAGTAAAGCAGCTCAGTGCATTCATGTGCCACACCAGCAGGTCTCCTCTCTCCAATACACTTCCACCATCTGTCTTTGACTAGCAGCAACATGTTAGCTCACACTAAAATCCTTGATAGGACACAGCCTAGTAAATCCATTGGTTAAAATTGAATTTCAACGTTTTGAAATTGAAAACTCAGCTCAGTGCCGCTCAAAAAGCTTTGGGGTGTGTCTGAAGTGAGTGTTCACTGTTTTTTTCAGGACACTGCCAATATAATCATCATATATAGCCAACATTCAATTACAGTTGGAAAGATGCAAGCTTTGTTTCCAAATGCCCAAAATAAAAATACGGTGTCAAATTAAACAACTTTTTAAACCCAACCTATACTATTCTCAATGACAACATCCACACAGCAATATTTTGCAAATATTTAACAACTGCAAAGCATTCAATATGCAAACAATATAATAAAGCACTAATTCCTGCAGAAACTCCTGGAAAACCTGCATATTTTTAAATGCTCATGACAAACATCACTACCTGCACCTCACAATGATTGGCTGCCGCCTGATGTTTTTAGCTTGGCATTTGCATAAAGTTGAGCATTTATGAACTTTTCGATGCTCTCAACATAGTCTCCGATCTGCTGTCAAAACCCACAATCCACAGCGTGAGTGTGTTGCTTGGCTCACAATGGACTACAATGAAAATGCCACTCCATGCCAGTGTAAATATGCCATGTGTTCATCAACGTCAAACCACAAATGTGTGTTCAATCATAAAACTTTCCCTGAGAAAGACATGACAGCAGATTTATTAGTTTAAAAAAGCTCTACTTTTTAACACAAGTACAGTCATTTGCAGTCTTTGTATCAGTATGGTGGAATTTAAACAACACAGAAGCTCAAACAAGTGTGAAATATTACCAAAGGCAGATGCATGTCATTTGTAAAAAGACTTACAGATTTAATGAAGCAAAGTCTACATCTTTTCAAGTACAGCCAGAACCAGCTTAAATACCCCTGGGATACATGTAGCCTTGGCTGGGAATCACCAATTATATCAGAAAACATTATGTGCATGAATGCAAGCTGAACAACTGGCATCCCCATACATAGCAAGCCCACTTCTAGATCTGCTCGTGAACTCTGTATGTTGTCTTGTTTTAGTTCTTGAGTTTAAAGTGCCTGTTTCTGCAAGAGTAAACATTGTTGGCTTCAGATGTCTTACTAATTATACACTAGCTACTCAAAACCATGAGGGAATTATAACGTACACACACAAAGTCCAAACAGAACATGATTTCGAACTGTGAGCTCTTAGTGGGGTGAAATAATAGTTGGTATGTAGTCGTGAAGCGGAAAAGGACCATCCAACATCATTTGACGCTCAATTTCACAGACAGACAACCAGGAGATAAATTATTTGCTGACTGTTCGGGCCAACACTGAATAGGTGTCTAGACATGTAAATGTAGTTAATCACGTGTTCATGTTTACATTTGTCCGTCGTCAGTAAGAAAAGAAGTAAAGATCCCGAACAAGCTGTTTCATAAGTTCATTAGCAATAAATTGTCTTTTTGCACTGGAGAGAAAGTCTGAAGTTTGGAATTTTACTTTATTTCAAGGAAACTATCATCATACTTCGGGCATGAATTAACTACACATACAAGCATCAGATTTTACCTGTTGACAAGTTGGTCGAAAAGTAAACTCTGGTTGAGGTGTTCGAATTGGGACTTCCTGATGCGACGGCTTCTCTTGAGCTCAACATGACCGTTCATACGACCATGGTCCCCCTCTGATGTAGAATCACCCCTCAAACTCATTCGACCTATGCGTTTTAAAAAAGGGGGTTACTAAAGTGATCCCCTGATGAACATTAAACGTACCCTCATGTGTTTCATGATCAGACATCATTGACATCAAACCTGATGTAACTCATCTAAATGCGGTCTATTTGTTTTGAGTGTTACAGATCGACAGAGTACCAAATTAAGTTCTCTTTCATGACTAATTGAGCTTGAATAGACAAAACACACAACATTAAGTCAAAATCCCATCTTGGGAAGGTTTATTTATCCACAATAAACACAGTCAGTTATGTCTTAAGTGAACATAACCAGCTGGGAAAGAAATTGGATGTGTGTGCCCATTTTGGGTGACTCTTCCTTAAAAGCTTTCAATAAAGAATGATTCAGTAAATGAAAATTAATACACTAATATACACTTACTGTGTCCATTCTGCAAGGCACCAGTGGACAACCTGGAAGACAAGGTGAAAATGCATGAGGAAATAGCTCATAACAAACAGTATAAAAAGACAGAAAAGTCCTTTTTTAGTACATAATTAACAGAAACACCTAATATTCCTTCTTTGAGTAAAATCAATTCTTGTCTAAATACATTTTGTCAAAACGTATGAAAATTATGTTTAAATTTGCTGCATGTCGCGTTGCTCATTTGCCATGTAGACACTGTAAAAGCAAATATACACTCTAAAAGCGAGCAACACAATGCTAAAATGCTGCAACACTGATGGGATGAGATCATCAAAATACCAAAAAAATAAGTATTAATCATGCAACTCTACATAGACTGTCTGACCTTACCTAGTACAGTGTTTGGACATGGTCCATGGGCCTCTCTGGCCTTTACTCTGGGGACTTGGAGAAGTATCAGTAGAACTTGGTGGCGTCTGTCTGCGTGTCCGCTTGGGAGGTGGGGACAAACGTGGGCTACTGCTGTTAACATCACTGCTGGGCTCTTTCTATAACAGGCAGAGGTGTGTAGGATATTAAAAGGCTTGCACGAGCATGCAGAATACACAGAGAGAATTATGATTATGGCGAGTCCACACTCAAATATGATCTGCACTAGGGACACTTGACACAATATCACAGCTCGGATTCACGTGAATCACTTCATCATCCTCTATTGACCCGGTGAGCGAAGGACTCATGTCATCTCCCAAACTCTTCATCCTCTCCTCCCAGATCTCATTCAACCCTACCTGCTGACTAAATAAGCCTATGATTCATACATCGCCTCTGTTTACAACACCCAATAACATGCAAGATGAGAAAATAAAAAGTTAGATGTTGAACTAGCCAAAATTATGATCATGCTATTCCAATACTTTATAACCAAATCATTTCCATGACCTTTCCAGTCATTTGCTAAATACTTGATAAGAATTTTTTTAAAGCGTTAAAATTCAGAACAAATCACTAATGAATCATTCAGAACGATTTGTGAATCGGTTTGATGATTCATTCAAAAGAACAGACTCACTCAGCCATATATAATACATCACTAAAGCTTGCGAACAAGTTTTGCTCACAAAAATTTAACTGATTATATATTTTTAGATACAGCTATATTCACTATATAATTTCTATGACTTTAAAAATAATAAAATAATAATAATAATATAAGTAGTATTAATTTCTGATTTTCCCCCACCTGGAAATCAGCATTTTAAAATGTCCTGATATTTCCATTTTTTTTATTTTGCCTACTACTATAGGAAGGATGTATTTTTTTTAATAATTTTTTAAAAGAACTTTTAAACATTTTATAGAAATTATAAAATATTGAAAAAAACTCGTATAACTAGAAACAAAACAATTGTAGAGATGTCCAGATGTCATAAAATGCCTGGAAATCAAATCACGTTTTTAAAATTGATTCCAGGATTTCGGTGACTGTGGGAAACCTACATTAAATCAATCTGTAACTGAAAGATTTGCAAAGTAAAATTAAATAATGACATAATGCATTCAAAAATCATAACAACAAAGGATATTGAGCGCAGACCAAATTCATTGCCAGAGGACAAGCCACTTATGCCAGAAACACACAAAATCTGAAGTTTCACCTAAATACTCTCAAGTTCAAAGTTTACTTTACAAAAGAATCACGAACGATGTCTGTTTTGAGCCACAAGGGGTCTGTCTCAGCTGAGCTTTTCCCTTCCCCCAACACTAGCTTGTTTTATTGTTGAAGACACACGGAGGACGAGACGTTTTTTATCCGACAAAAGGTGACAAACGCGCATTTGTTGTGACTGTTATTCTGTGCGTCGGGGCGCGTGACAGCATGGCGCGCGCCGGGTAACCCTCGAGCGCAACAAACACACACAGCAACAAAATAACGCTCGATTCTTGTCAGCGAGTCGGTTCGATTGAACTGTTGTTTTCGATGATCCGAATCACTTAATCACTCAAAACGCTGCAATTTCTTTTTGTGGTGAAATGTTTTCAAAGTACTTCTGTTTTCAAAACGTTTGTAATAAAACTATATTCTTTCTTTGAGTTTCATCTCGGTGATCCTACTCCACATCTTGTTTTTTTTTTCACATAGATAAGGGTTACGGTATAATGACATTTCCATACCTGCTCGAAAAAAATATATATACGGTCAAATATTAAGTTATATATTGTTGTCAGTTTTACTGTCAAAGTTATCAAAGTGAAGTACCATGCAAATACATCGAATCGATTAATTCAAAGGAATCGGTTCAATAGAACGATTCATTCGAGAATCGGACACCAATATAACAAAGACAACTTAGGGGCACTGCGTGCATTAAACCGGCCAGCCGGCTTTATTAAAGTCCAGCTAGTATGTGTGACAAAACACATAAAACTAAGCGACACGCCACGATTAAGCGCTGTCGTGTCATTAAACTGCAATTTCTGCATCGCCAAGTGTCACTGAGGGCGCAATTTGGGAACAAAAGATGTGGACATCCATTCATCCAGCCATTTATCTATACATCCATCCATCCATCCATCAATCCATCCATCCATCCATCTCCAAGAGGCCAGAGTGAGCAGCTTGCTAACCGGCTGGCGGAGAGAATAGGCTGCCGGTGTCTCTCTCTTCCTTACACGGCTGTTGTGCTCGTCCAAGTTTGGGGTGTTCCTCTGAGACGACCTCGTCCGGCCCGAGATGAAGGGACTGACGGGCTTGTGCTCCGAGCTCTTCCTGGTGTTCACCATGATTGCTGTCTGTCCCCGCTGATAGACAGGTCCTATCCCGTAGCTCTTGTCAGTTGCTTTCGTTCTGACTGTGTCTCTCAGCTAGCAGAGTGCCCAGGCGCCATTTCTCTTTCTCTCTCTCTCTCCCTCTGCTGTCAGCCAGCCGAAACTCTCCGGCGAACCACTTCCGCTTCAGAGAGAAACGAGAGTGCGCGCGCTTGTATGAAGTTGGCGCCAGATACATTTTGAAAAATAGATTTGTAGGGTATACAAAATAGATTTTGTAAGAGGTGAGAAAAAGTGTAAGAATTCGGTGTTTATATTTACACGGGTGGTTCTGACAGTAGGCTAATGTGTTAATAAATTGCTTTTTGCAATTTATATTACAATAAATTATTCAATATAGTATGTTTATTTGGTGATGGAAATTGTAACATTTTTAAAGTTACAAAATGTATTAACTGTCTTTAGTCTTTTTCTTGAGTAACAAAACAGTGTTCCACGGTTATATAATTTTTTAACATGTAAGTATAAATTTAACTTACCATGGTATCATGGTATTTTTAAGTACCCTGGACAACCGTGAGTGGTCTATGATAACCAGTCTATGATATCAACCGTTGATATCAACACATCATATTACCATCGAATATTTTCACTGTGTCATGGTAGCCGACTGCCACTGTACTTTTTGTTAACGTGTTGATGCCAAAAAACTATGAATTGGATATTGTTAAATTACAATTGTAATAATTATTACATATTTTCTAACCTGAAAATAGCAGGGACATTGAATGTGGGACTTTCAGAAATGGAAAAGAAATTATTATCTTAAAATGTCATGGACAATCTTAAAGTCAATATGAGTTTTTCCAAGTCGAGTTTTTCTATTTTTTTTTAAATACATTTTCCATCCCATAGAGATGTACTCTAACATCTTTATTCTTATCAAGTGCTTACAGAAATTTGCATTTGCAAAACTCTATGGCTGCGTCCAAAATCTTAAAAATGCTGCCTTCGGCGGATGCATTTAGGCATCGAGACATGTCCGAAATCCAATTGGTTGCTTAACTTCCTGTCCACTATACCTTTGTCTGATGGATTTTTTAAGGCAGCATAGATGTATCCTTCGCTGCCTTTGATATCCCACAATCCTGTACTTTCCATTCTGTGACAGTTGAGCTAGAAAATAAAGATGGTGTCTTAAAGTTGCGGCTGGTTGTCAATTTGTGTAAATGTAAGTTTTTGACCAACTTTTTCCACTTTTGATGTAATTTCTAGCGAGAAATTACTATTGGAGGCTACTAATTAAATATTTGCTTAGTAATCACTAAAGCTTTCTCTATTTTGCTGTAGATCATTAAACCGTTACTCTGCCTCAGAAGTTTTGTGCCGTGCCCAAATGCTGCCTGAAAGTTTTCAGAGGCAGTCTAAATGGGAAGCTGCGTTCACACTATGTCGTAATTGCCGTAATTTCGAGATGACAACACGTGGCGTTCTACTCAAAGCTAATGTGTTTCTATGGCACCATATTCAACGGCTAAATAATGCTGCGTTCATGTCAGACTGCTTTCAAATCGCTCTCAATGTACTTTGATGTTATACATCTCACATGTCATTCTGCGCAGCGCCACTTCAAGTCGAACTCACCTTAAATCTGCAGTGGTCAGGTGGTACAGCGGCCACGTGGTACAAGTCGTAGCTCTCACAAAATTACGAGTTTACACATTGTAATTACAAGTTCTACAAGCACGAGAAGACTTTTTACAGTTCAGAATCATTACTGTAATTACAACATGGTGTGAACTTACCTTGAATCTGCAGTGGTCAGGTGGTACAGTGTCAAGTTGTAATTACCAGTTCTAAGAGTATGTGAAGGCTTTTTACAAGTTGGAATCTCGTAATTATGGTATTTACAACATGGAGTGAACGTACCTTGATTATCTTTGCCAAAACAAAATTGGCATTAAAGGGTTGGTTTACCCAAAAATGACAATTCTTTTATTAATTACTCACCTTCATGTCGTTCCAATCCTGTACGACATTCGTTCAACTTCGGAACACAAATGAAGGTTGATGAAATCTGAGAGCTTTAATAAAACGCATTAAATTAAATCTGTTCATCTTATACAGCGATCAAGTCTTCAGAAAATTTCAAAGTGTCAGTTGCGTAGCTGTCAATGGAGGAACAGAAAGCTCTCAGATTTAATCAAAAATATCTTCATTTGTGTTCTCAAGATGAATAAAAGTCTTACGGGTTTGGAACAACATGAGGGTGGGTAATTAATGACAGAATTTTCATTTTTTGGTTGAACTAACCCTTTAACACTATTAATCAATCAATCAATCTTCATAACAGACTCTGGGTTCAAATAAAAAACAAGACAATACATAAAATAAACATACATATTAAAAAATATGAATACAAATCATTGTGTTACAAATACAACGGTACCAGTGTCTCCACAACTTGGACGGGTAACATATGAACCGTAACTCATCATTTGCTAACATTCTTGGCTGTTTACAAGCTAAAGCCTTTAGCTATCAGTATGATTTCTGACATTGTTATTTAAGTAATAAATGTTAGGTAGTAGGGTCAGGTTATGTGGGGTATTAAAATTCGCTTCTAGCAGCTTTGCTGAGGGTATTTTATTTCTGTACTGCTGACTGCATTCACCATCTGTCACTGTCTACACTCAAAACAAACACACATGCCAGTATTTATTCAGCTACATTCAATGAACCATCTCATTATATTCATGTCAGTAGGCTACCTAATATGGCAAGCCATTTTAATATTTAACAGCTAGACTGGATATGTGTTGCAGATATCTGTAATTCAGTATTGCCTAGTCAAAAAGAACATTTCAGATATCCGCAACTACATTCTTCCTATCCATAATTTTCATTTCAGATATCCACAAAGACATTCTTCCTAGGACAAATGACGTCACTTTTTGCCATTCATTTGTATGGGGTTTATCATTACAGATATCTACAATTCAGCTGCAGATATCCACTTTGTGAATTACGGATATCTGCAACTGAATTGTAGATATCTGTAATTCCAGTTTGAGATATCTACAATTTGATTATGACTAGTCATAACTCCAGTTCAAGATATTTTTAATTCACCTCAATTCAAGATATCTACATGTTTCTTTTCAGATATCTTAAATTAAGTTTTGACTAGGTGAAATTATGTTGTAGATATCTGTAACTGGAAATATGACTAGTCAAAATAACGTTGTAGATATCTCAAACTGGAGTTAGGGATAGTCATAATTTAATTGTAGATTACCAATTTATAGATATCTTGAAATGAATTTTGATTAGAGATATTAAAATTCGAGATATCTGTAACTTTCATTCTGCCTAGTCAAAACTGAATTACAGATATCTCTATCTGTTGTTTCGACTAGTCACAATTACGTTACAGATATCTTGAATGACAATTCCCACTATCCAAAATGTAATTACGATTAGTCAGAAAGACGTTGTTGAGATCTACAATGTTAATTCCGGATAGTCAAACTTAGCTTTTAAATGCTAAAATGGCTTGCCATATTTAAAACACCATTCCAGCATTTTGGCCTTGCTATGTCATAGTGACGTGTGCACAAACGTGAAGTCTGAAGACGTCACAGGAATGGTGGATTGCTGTAGCGTAAGGAGCTTTCTTTTACTGTCTATGGTAAGGAGCGGCATGACAACTGTGAGAAAATTACGAGCCGAAGAGGCAGTTTTACGACACCATTGAAGCCTTACACTGGTAACCATATACAGTTTATAATCGGAATTATTAGCCTGCGATTCAGAAATGATGTGTTATGGGCTATAGCGCTTGTTTTTCGTCATAACGGATCGCAGTGCGCTTGCGTGGTCTCTACACTATCCTTACGTAATTTTGGTGCACTGCTTTCATTTATTATGCTGCTTTTGACCTGTTTGTTACGAAGCTTAAAGCATGCACGTGGGTACCTTTACCTACCAGAGATTGACCTTAAAACATTTGATTAAATAAACTGAGGGTATTAGTAAACACATTATAACGTCATGTACTTTATTGTCAGTGCATCATGACGTCATCATTCAGTATTAAGCAGCTGATCGCATGTAAAATGTTGATCAGTATAATATTGATAAATTGTCTTTGTACCCTTCAAATGCATCAGATGTTTTTTTTATGGCACGTGTCCAAAAATCCGCCAACGCTTTGATACTATTTGCAAGTGCGTATTTCTGGACATACTATGGTAATGCCAAATGTTTTGGACGTGCAATGTGGAAAAACAGTGGAAATGTCATAATACATGCATTTAATAATCTTTCAGCACACTAGTATATGCCACAGTGCCCTAATACCATTACTAAGGTACTTTTAAGGGTTTTATTTTTATAATACTTATTTTTATGTAATATATTTCTATTTATTCTTTTTATAATATTCTATAATATTTTAGAATGTAAATGTTCATTTGAATAATTATTTCATTCAATATCAAAGAACTGTACAGTAATTACAATTGATATCAGTATAATAGTGGTCATTTACTGTATTTACTGTTTTTATATTTACTGGTCTGTTATGAAAGCAGATCAATATTTTGAGCTTTTCAGATCTCACTGCACCTGACAATCTCAGATAGAAATGCCCCATGAATTATTCAGGAAGCACTGATGCAGTGGTTACATTGACTTGCACCATCCCTTATAACTTATATGCCCGCATACAGTGAGGAAAATAAGTATTTGAACACCCTGCTATTTTGCAAGTTCTCCCACTTAGAAATCATGGAGGGGTCTGAAATTGTCATCGTAGGTGCATGTCCACTGTGAGAGACATAATCTAAAAAATATATATCCAGAAATCACAATATATGATTTTTTAACTATTTATTTGTATGATACAGCTGCAAATAAGTATTTGAACAGCTGTCTATCAGCTAGAATTCTGACCCTCAAAGACCTGTTAGTCTGCCTTTAAAATGTCCACCTCCACGCCATTTATTATCCTAAATTAGATGCACCTGTTTGAGGTCGTTAGCTGCATAAAGACACCTGTCCACCCCATACAATCAGTAAGAATCCAACTACTAACATGGCCAAGACCAAAGAGCTGCCCAAAGACACTAGAGACAAAACTGTACGCCTCCACAAGGCTGGAAAGGGCTACGGGGAAATTGCCAAGCAGCTTGGTGAAAAAATGTCCGCTGTTGGAGCAATCATTAGAAAACGGAAGAAGCTAAACATGATTGTCACTCTCCCTCAGACTGGGGCTCCATACAAGATCTCACCTCGTGGGGTCTCAATGATCCTAAGAAAGGTGAGAAATCAGCCCAGAACTACACGGGAGGAGCTGGTCAATGACCTGAAAAGAGCTGGGACCACCGTTTCCAAGGTTACTGTTGGTAATACACTAAGACGTCATGGTTTGAAATCATGCATGGCACGGAAGGTTCCCCTGCTTAAACCAGCACATGTCAAGTCCGTCAAGTCCCGTCTTAAGTTTGCCAATGGGGCGCTGCTCGGGGTGGGCTAAGGGAGCTGGAGCCCCGAATGTTTTCAGTAAAGCCCCGAATGTTTTTATTACCATGCATTGTACGCACCATCACTGAGTTTCCATGCGCATTGAAATAATTTTTATTAGAATTGAATTAATTAAATGTATATCTCTCGACTCTCGCATCTAAAGCGTCCGTCAACATACGCGTTGTCATCACAACCGACAAGAACCGCCCACTCAGGCTAGTGCTTCTGACTGACATGTAAACTGGCCAACCATCGATGAGAAGTTCAGCGTCTGTACGATCCAGCCAATGAAATTAGATATTTTGGAGCCAGGCGTTTGTTGATGTGTAAGTTAGTAATGAATGAATGAGTAAAATGGATATATCAAAGTTCTTTAAAAAAAACACCCCCAGCCATCACTAAAACAAAATACAACAGCTTCAGCAGGTATCTGTAACTTTTAATCATAGTAATATATTTCTTATTCGGTTTTAAATTGTCTGATTTACATTTTGATCGTTTAATGTTAACAGTTTGTGGAGCACAGGCACACAGCAGGTATCTGTACCTTTTAATCATAGTAATATATTTCTTATTCGGTTTAAATTGTGTCTGATTTACATTTTGATCGTTTAATGTTAACAGTTTGTGGAGCACACACACACACGCACACGCATTTTTAGAGCGTTCAGCGTTATATGTTTGGTTAGCATGGCCAGCAGGTGTCAGGGCAACGATTCAATGAGAAAAGATAATATAAACGTAAAGAAAATATTTCGCTAACGAAAATGGTTTTAAACAAAGCATCAAGGTGTTTATTGAATGAATTTGCTTCTAAACGATTCACTGACCCCGCCATTCAAAAAATATTTCTTTCTTTTTTTTCTAAATGAATCATCTGTTTTGAACGAATCGATTGAATAAAAGCGACTCACTCATTAAGGCAGTGGCTTGTCGCCATCTAGTGGCAAAGTACCATTTTAATTTTTTCAATATTTCATTTTTCTAATTCTGTATTAAAATTTTGATATTTGATACATTAGTCTCATACGATTATTTATGCAAATTGT
The DNA here is from genome assembly GCA_030578275.1 of Meda fulgida. Taxonomy (NCBI): domain Eukaryota; kingdom Metazoa; phylum Chordata; class Actinopteri; order Cypriniformes; family Leuciscidae; genus Meda; species Meda fulgida. The sequence continues at coordinate 5,856,343 of CM060635.1, forward strand.
AAGTGCTGTGTAAAGTGCTCCTTCAAAAATATAAGTGTATAGAGCCATGTGTTTTAATTTGTTTTTGTGGAGAAAGTCATGAGGTCAGATGAGACCAAAATAGAACTTTTTGTTCATAATTCCACTCGCCGTGTTTGGAGGAAGAAGAATGATGAGTACCATCCCAAGAACACCATCCCTATTGTGAAGCATGGGGGTGCTAGCATCATGCTTCGGGGGTGTTTTTCTGCACATGGGACAGGGTGACTGCACTGTATTAACGAGAGGATGACCTGGGCCATGTATTTCGAGATTTTGGGGAACAACCTCCTCCCCTCAGTTAGAGCATTGAAGATGGGTCGAGGCTGGGTCTTCCAACATGACAATGACCCGAAGCACACAGCCAGGATAACCAGGGAGTGGCTCTGTAAGAATCATATCAAGGTTCTGGCGTGGCCTAGACCTAAACCCAATAGAGAATCTTTGGAGGGAGCTCAAACTCCGTGTTTCTCAGCGACAGCCCAAAAACCTGACTGATCTAGAGAAGATCTGTGTGGAGGAGTGGGCCAAAATCCCTCCTGCAGTGTGTGCACACCTGGTGAAAAACGTCAGGAAACGTTTGACCTCTGTAATTGCAAAAAAGGCTACTGTACCAAATATTAACATTGATTTTCTCAGGTGTTCAAATACTTATTTGCAGCTGTATCAAACAAATAAATAGTTAAAAAATCATACAATGTGATTTCTGGATTTTTTTTTTTTTAGATTATGTCTCACAGTGGACATGCACCTACGATGACAATTTCAGGCCCCTCCATGATTTCTAAGTGGGAGAACTTGCAAAATAGCAGGGTGTTCAAATACTTATTTTCCTCACTGTATGTTTGTGTTGCAAGATGGACAACAGAAGACGTCATGATGAAAGATATTGATTCAAGAGAAAGGGTTCAAGATGGCACATGGTAAGTCCACTATACACCGCTCTGTCTATTATCCGACTAGAAACATCATGCAAGTGTCATTTCACCATTACTGAATGTTCATAATCATAATTGAACGCTGTGTTGCCTTCATGAGCTCTTAGGTGTGAAGGGGCAGAAAATGATGAAGAGGAGGCGAGCCCTCTTAGATCGAGTTTCTCCGTCGAGGACCTGCTCGATGAGGTGGAGAAGATCAGTAGTGTCGCCAGTAGCGGCAAAAAGGTCAGACAGTTCATATGAGACGTCTTGTGTGCAATCACATTCAGAACATCCAGGTGGTTACCTAAAATAAAAATACTGAAAAAAATAGTACATGTTAATGTCATGTAGGGCTGGGCAATATGACTAAATTCACATTTCACGATATGATACATTTTATTTCACGATAACGATATATATCACAAAATAATAATTTTATCTAATTTCTGTTATTGAAAATAAGAAAAAAGAAGCAAATTACAAACAATTGGACAGATACAATATGGTAAAATATGAATTAAACGAATTACGTTTTTCAGGTACAATAGGTGTATTTAGCATGTAGTTAGAATTTGTACAGAAATGTAATCAAATGTAAAAGTAAGATATTGCATAGTCTTCACTGTATTAATTAAATATAAATGCCTTCTTATTAAAGCTAAAAAAGTTGAGTCAAGAGCAGTAAGTTATTTTCTTTTTTGTTTGATTCACATTAAGGACACTGAGAAGCAGGTAGGTTTAGCAGGCGGCTGACACTTTACTGGCACTGGCACATGGATCCATTATACTGATACACATCCGGTTTACACCCAACTGTTTACTTTCACTTGAGACCATTCAAGTGCAATAAGATGTGAGAGAGAACTGAATTTGCCATCACATGCTGAGAGACGCTTATGCAGAAGCACTTACATGCTTACCCTGTGTCAGTCAGCGCGTACACAACATTGAGTTCTTTTTCACTGCTTATTGTGCTTAATAACACTTTTTAACATCAAGCACGTCCTGCACTTTATATTCTCATTCATGCCTTTTATCACTCGAAAGTGATATATATTTACATATCGCGATATACATGATGTAGCAAAATCTCTAACGATATACATTTATACCATGGTAACGATATATATCATCATACCGTCCAGCCTTTATGTCAGCATAAACATGTCATTTCTGATCCACTAGCATCATCAAACTAAAATGCTAAAATTTTGAATTTTCAAAAGTATTCTTGATGTTGTTTTATGACCAAACTTTACAGGTGGAGATTGTAGTGAGACTGTGGAAAAACGGCTTCACAGTAAACGACGAGGATTTACGCAGTTACACCCTAGAAGAAAACCAAGAGTTCTTGGAGGCCATTAAAAGAGGGTGAGTATTGTTTTTGTCACTAGCTATGTTTCCATCCATCTATTTTTATGCAAATTTTAGGATATCGCATTAAAAAAACGCTGGATTTAAAAGACAAATGCGTATTAATTCTAAAAATGCACATAAAACTTGTGCGCTCAATTGAGATGAATAATTTTTTATTTGATAAGACATGCGCATAAACTACGATGAAAACACATTTACCGAATAAATCCCTCGATGCACAACAAAACACTCACCTGACTTTTGATGTGATTGCATAACTGGACTAACCAGCGCACTAATTTAATTGCACAGCATCTAAAAAAAAAAAAGGCTTTAAAATACTCATTGTATTATCATGTTTTGTGCTTTTTTCCCCATCAAATGATGACATACTGACAGAATAAAATTGAAATATATTTATTTGTATTGATTGAAAAATCCTCTATATAAAGTGAGCTGCCTCTGGAGCTAGAAGGAAGAGCCGAGGATGAAGAACTTGAAATCAACATGGAGGACATGAAAGATGAAGTTTATGTCCCAAAGAAAAAGACCTTCCACCCGTTTACAGGCCGAGGTTACAGACTGGGAAGGTAGTAGGTCCTCTTTTGCATAATTTTTTTTTTTTTTACCACCAAGTCATAGTAGTGATGTTAGTAAACGCTATTAATTTAGCATAAAAATGAAAGTTTTGAGCAAGATTTGAGTTATTCTGACAAATATCCACTAGGTGTCCTCACAACACTTCCACTATTTGATGGTTTGACTAAAGGTGTTGAGGATTATCTAGATTAGTGGTTCTCATTTTCAAATATTTTCAATAAATCATGTTTCCATTCACTCCGGCGACAAATTTTAAAATGAATTAAACTAAATTCTATTTATAAGGTAAACTTTTACATTTTTAGGCATTAACTAATGGCAATGCCTAATGCCAAAATGTTTTCTTTGTTCACCAAGTAATTTACTGGTCAGCCATTATTTTTAACTCGCAAGACTGTAAGGAGAAAATGACAATTTGATGGATCATTTAAATATATTCTGTAATCACATTTTGGTAATGTATTAATTCCACCGTCACATCCTGGAGAATGGAAAGGGGGCGCTGGCTCAAAAAAGGTTGAGAACCACTGATCTAGATGTTAGTGTTAGTTAAGCCTAATCGCAAAAAAAATCACATGGCACCACAATAATTGCAGTGCATCTGTTAAAAGCCTATCTTTAGAAATGGATTAAGTTGAAATGATTGTCCTCGGCAGTGTGGCCCCACGAGTGGTGGCCAGGTCTCGGTCGATACACGAGGACTGTTCTGGTCCTCCTCTCCCGGCAGTGGAGCTGAATGAGGACCTTCCTGTGACCTCCCTCCAGATTTGGCTGGCAGACGGTCAGCGGCTCGTGCAGAGGTTTAATCTGAGCCATCGGTGAGTATCATGTGGTCAGAGAAGGTGAATTTCAAGGAGTCATATCCCCTTAAAGTGTGTGTCATTTCTGCAGCAGTAATGTTACGAAATTAAGTACATTTAATACAATTGATTGGTTATATATTTGAGCCAAGCATCAACTTTAAAAACCTATTATATAACTAAACGTAATATAAATGACTGAATACAATTTATTGCTGTTTTTTTATTATGAGAATTTAAAATGGTATTATTCTTAAGTTTGATATGTATATATCCTTTGATGCTGGCATGGCATTAAACGACAAATAAATAAATCTAACTGAATATGCATCCTTTACATAGTGTAATATGCTTTCACTCAACACAGCTAAAGTTACAGGCTTTAAACATGATTATGTTTGAATGTTTATTGTCAAAATCCACCCCGGGCTTGTTGTGATGCTGTAAATTTGAAATCCTACCCTTAAAAGCTCTTACATAATTCTCATTCATCATTTATGTAATACAATCATGCAAGGTAAAATGGAAGAATCGTAAGCTGCAACTTTGCGGCAGATCAAATCAGATTATGCTGGATTTAACGTATACGTCACAACATGTAAGGATTTCATGCCTCCGACTTGAACATGATTGCTAAGATGTGGCTGTAAAGCTCCCTGAGAAGATGCATTCATGTTGGCTTTTATGTAATTGGTCCAGGATCAGTGATGTGCAGCATTTTGTGGAGCAGACTCAGAGAACGGATGCTCAGTTCATCCTGACTACATCCCTGCCGTTCCGAGAGCTGACAGATGAGGGTCAGAGTTTGGAAGAAGCCAACTTAGCGAATGCCGTCATCATTCAGAGGCCTCTCAACACACAAGCTCCTTTCAGTCACTCCTGACTGTTCCTGCTTTCACCAGAGACTCTGATCTTTTGGTCCCACCCATGTTTGGGTATCATTTTATAAATCCATCTCCCTTAAAACCGTAAAAGCCAATGTTTTTGTCTGTTTATGAATACAGGGTCCTTTGGACATCACTATGACTGTATAAATGGCCACTCAACTCAAATAGCTTTAAAGGAATAGTTCACCCAAAAAATGAAAAATGTCACTGACTTGCAGAAAGCTAACAACCCACTGGACTAAAAGATTATCAGTAAATGATGACTTATTTCAGTCGAAATGCAATGGCATGTGAGCGATTAATAAATGGTAAGTGATGACGTTTTCTTATCTAGGTGTATTATTCCTTTTACACTCATGTTTTCTTTTGAATTTCCCATCATGTTCTTTCACAACTGGAAGTGTTGGCCTTTTCTGATGCAATGCAGTATGCACAAGCCAAGTCTTTAACCTTCACGATTATACATGTTTACACAGATCAATGAAGAAGTCAGATCATGGAAGCTGCCTTGATGCTTAATGGAGTTCTGTGCTGGTATGTCTTATAATGTACTGTTAAGTTATAAATGTCAAATGTTTATGCACTTTGCCTAAGACAGAGGCTCTGTTATAAAGACCTTGGCTTGCAATAAACCTACTGATGATATGCTGATTCCTTTTCTCATTTCAAATGGGTTCTAATATGTCTTAAATGCACACAGATAAGTATACATTTAGGAGACTTTCTGATTTATGTGCTTTTTTGTTGCATGAATGGACTTGGATCGTTCTTCTACTTTTAAATATTTTAGAAGTGATATGAACTCATGAAGGTTTTTTTAAAGATCATGCAGTTCACTTGTCTTAAGAGTAGTGTATGTTTATCCACTATCAATCTGCAATGCAATTCAGTCAAACTATCTTCATCATTAATCTATTTCTAGTCTCCACCGTTGTTCCATACGAATCTCATTCCAACTGTCTTTTTAAACTTCCTGTTCATTTCCACATATTGTTTGATCGTTGCACAAAGTACGTTTAATGCCAACCATATGGTCTGGCCAGGGGGCTGAATGTCAAGAATTTCTAAAGTACATTAAGGTTGGTTTGACTATTTTGATCAGGTCTTGCAACCATGATGAGAATTTTTTAATAGTTTACTAGCAAGTATATATCTGGGATTTTGTGAGCAGTTCATGCATAATTAAATGTGTATTTTCTCTTCTTTTCATGCAACTCATGGTAACCCCATGTCTATTCACCTCTCTGAGTCAGGTTGACTGATTTTATTCATTTTGTTTTGCTGCTAATTGTAATTTCTGCATAAAATATCTGGTTTATTCTACAGAGACTTTTTTTTTTTGTCCAGTATAGCTGTGTGTCTGAGATCATACATGACACTATTTTTTTTTTTACTACTGGTTCTTCAAATTTCTTGACATGTAAATATTTGTATGAACATAAAAATATTCAGCAATTGAGACATAAGTTGAACAAATTTCGCTGACATTTGACAAACAGAAATGGAAAAATGGTTCCCTTGATAAGGGCATCTATGTGGTTTGGCCACCGGCTGATGTAAGTGCTACACCAGATCTTGCTGTGAGATGTCACAACACCCTTCCACCAAGGTACTTGCACATTCTCAAACAACACGTCTGAGGCGGACACATGGTTACATGTGTGGCACTGTGAGGACGATCAGCTGTCTTAGGAGTGTTACATCATTATGGACATTGCAGTTAATTGGTCTGGCCACATCGTAGTCCTCATGCAGGTGATCAAGGAACCTGGGCTTTTTATCCCTGGTGTTTTTCAGAGTCTGTGGAAAGATCTCTTTAGTGTCCTAAGCTAACTCTGACCTCACAGGACTATTCCACAGGTGCATGTGCAATAATTGTTTTTTTATTTATTAATTTAATATACAGTATACTGAAAAGGGTACACTTTTTTTGCATATTCAATATATATGTTTTTATTTGTTTATTATTCCAAAATACAAATTTATATCAAATTGCCTGTATGCTAATAATTTTATTTAATGTCATGCTGCTTTATTTATTTTTATTTCAGCCGCGGCTTGTCTGTAAGGGCAGTTGGGGCAGAGCCCCACCAAAATATTCATCCAAAACATAGACCTCTATATAAAAATTAATACACTGCATCATAATGTATTATCTATATTAATAAATGGTAAATGTGTTTAGCATTCTGCAAAAAAATATTTGCATCTATTTTAATCCTGGCAGAGGGTGCCTGAGCCATGGCCAGCTCTACAGCGCCTTACAACTTTTCCAATGTAAATTTGTGGTGAAAAATGGAACTGCAGCGCGCTCAAATTTAGAGCATTTGGGCAGATTTCAGACTGCCCGCTTATTTTCACTTTACGTAAACCTTTGTTTTTGTTCTGAAATGTAGACATTAATTTATTTTCCTAACTTTACCTCCACAACTTGTAATATTTTAAAACAACATTCTTTAGCAATAAATACAAGGGAAATTAATTGTAAGATAGCACTTAATGCGTGTGTTGTGTAGCTACTTAAAGTCTGCCAAGAACGCCACCCTCAGGCTGAATAACACAAGGACACAGACCTCTGCCCAAAGTGTGTTTTCATCTGCAGATAAAGCTTACAAACTGTATAACATAAACTAGTGCTAATAATCTGCCTTAGCTAAATATACAATCAAGAGCTGCTACTGACCACTTCACTTTACTTTAGCCTGTAACCTGGAGTTCATTAAGAGAGTTATGGTGTCATATTAACTAGATGTAGGATCCTGTGAGTTGCCTTTGGTGTCCTGCAGAGGGCGCGCTTGTTTCTTTGTGATTACTACTATCGAACGTGCTGCTGCAGAATGAGTGTGTGTGTGTGTGTGTGTGTGTGTGTGTGTGTGTGTGTGTGTGTGTGTGTGTGTGTGTGTGTGTGTGTGTGTGAGAGAGAAGGAATGAACCCGCAATTTATCCACCAGCAGATGTGCATCTCACCGCATCACTCAGGTTAGATATCTTAAAATATCTATCTATCTATCTATCTATCTATCTATCTATCTATCTATCTATCTATCTATCTATCTATCTATCTATCTATCTATCTATCTATCTATCTATCTATCTATCTGTCTATCTATCTATCTATCTGTCTATCTGTCTATCTATCTATGCTTTTCTCTTCATTTTGTGTGTATGTGCACTCGATATTTATTTAATCAAATGAATATGTTGCTTGGTATCAAAAATGCATGGAAAACAAATCATTATTTTTGCATTATATGAACTACAAGTATTTCTGTTGGAAAAGTGACCATAGATGTTTTATGTTAATATTCACTACCTGATTTTTTTAAATGAACTCCTACTTTGCATGTGTGTTTATTTAGTGTTTTAGTGTCTTTGTGACAGCATAGGCATGTATGCTATCCGGTTCAGGTAAGCAGCTTGTTTTGCTAGAGCGAGGACTGTGATTGGCTCATATTTGTGAGTGACAGCTGGGAGCATCTGTATCTAACCCTGCCCACCCTCCCGCTGCTGCAGTATGTGAATGGACGCAGGCACAGCTGTAGCCAGCTCTGAGAAGCCAGAGAGTTCAGCTGCTGTCTCTGTAGCCGTCACACAGAGTGCCATGGCAAAGGGGGAGAAAGCCCGGGTCACATCAGGGGATAAAGTCATGATGAAGCACTCGGAAAGTTCTTTCACCAAGGTACCACCACAGGTAAGGCAATGTGATGCTCACCTCTTTTTTTCCTGTGTTAAACTGTGAGTTATGTGCAAACTGCAGTGTCTTTTTAAATCAGCTTGCAATCTAAATATATATAAATTAATGGTCAAGTAAAAAAATAATATAATATGACTGAATCAACCTGACTACTTTGGGTTGCACAAATTAATTTTTGAGTGTCAGGTTAAGGTAAAAATAACAGTATCAATTGTATTGTGCACTTTGGAGTTGATGAACACTCAGTAGGGGGGACCAGGTGCCAATATACACATATTTTTGTTATTATACAGGTCTGACCGTTTCTGGATCTGTACGTTATGAAAGTATGTGGAATGGCATGTTTTAATGAGCACATAGAATGTTTGTGGAATGGATGCTTTACACACACACATGCCCAAAGGCTGCTTAGGCGTAGCACTGACGGGCAGACAGTTAAACCCACAAGTACATACTGCTGTAAAGACACAAACTGTATTTTTAAGTTGTATATTACAAGATTACATTTGAGTTTAACCATTGCACCAGTCAAAAATCACTTCTGTAATCAGAACTGAATTCCTTTCACATGCCACAGACTGCAGTGTATTATCATCTGAGTTTGAAATAGTTATAATGTGCATTGAAAGTACAGGAAAAGCTTGTCCCTGTCATTATCACAATTGAGTGTTATTAATAGATTAAGTATATGAATATTTGCCTTTTTTAGATTTTTTGGAGAGATCACTATATTCATTTTGATTCTGACTGAGAGGTTGCTTGCATGTTCCTTGAAAAGTATATGACCTTCATCTGTGGAAAAAAAATGTCAGGGATGATCTGTCAAGTGAATTAAAGTCTGTGCTGTTCTTCTGCGCTGACCCTCTCTCTGGTCGAGGGGAAAATGGCAGTCGTGTGTCAATAATGTATGGAAAACACACTAATGGAGCTCTTGTTCTCACGCACGCCATTACAAAAAGGAAAGATGGAGACTCTCATAGTGGAAGGTTAAAGATTTAAAGTGGAAATGGAAGGGGATTCACTTTTAGCATGGATTTTTTTTTGAGTATTGTTTGAAATAGCTTGTAAATAATTAACATGTAGCACGATGATGGTAATCATTTAGTAACATGGTATATATTAAAGTACCATGGTTTTACCTGATACTATCACTGTACCACTACAAAAGTGAAGGCTGCCTCGAGAAAATTGTATTACTTCTCAGACTTTTTATGAGATTTATTATGGATTCATGTGATCACCAGTGTGAGTGTCTTGATAAAGAGCGATTATGTTACTATGGTTAACTTGACTGTCTGGCATGTTTTTTCATGCAATCTGAATCTACTGAGACTCCATCAGAGAACATTTGCCTCAACAGTCATGAAAAAATGATTGCTACACGTGCGTGTCTGGGTTTCGCGAGCTTGATATTGTTTTTCATAGTCTTTGCACACACAAAAAATCGCATTCAGATTGGAGGTGAAAGTCCAGGGTCAATTTGACATTGCAAGTGTAATGATAAAATGCATTTTTTTAAATCCCGCTGGGCATGAAGCCGTAAACCCTTCTTCATTATATCATCCAGATTCATCCTCATGCAAACATACACAGGGAAAAGCAGCTTACAGCAGCAACTCTGAGAAAGTAGGCTAAGCACAAAGAGTTTTGGTTCAGTTAAATCTCACAGTCACCATGGGCCCGGGTCACATTTCACCCAAAATATCAGATGGAAAAAAAGAGACATTTTTTTATGACTATTAAGCATGTTTCCCCCTTAAAATATGTGCTTATTATCATGAAAATAATGTCACTAGTATATATTTAACTGCTTGTTAACGCAAATATCTAATCAGCCAATCACATGGCAGCTACTCAAGGCAATTAGGCATGTAGACATTGTCAAGACGATCTGCTGAAGTTCAAGCATCAGAATGGGGAAGAAAGGCGATTTAAGTGACTTTAAACGTGGTATGGTTGTTGCTGATCTACAGGGATTTTCACGTAGATCTTTTTTCAAGAGCATCTCTGAACGCACAACACGTCAAATATGGAAGCAGAGGAGCTACAGCAGCAGAAGACACACACCGGTGACACTCCTTCCAGATAAGAACAGGAGACTGAGGATACAATTCACACCGGCTCACCAATATTGGAAAATAGAACATTGGAAAAATGTTCCTTGGTCTGATGAGTCTCGATTTCTGCTGCGTCAATCCGATGGGAGGGTCAGAATTTGGTCTAAACAACATGAAAGCATGGATCCATCCTGTCTTGTATCAACGGTTCAGGCTGATGCTGGTAGTGTAATGGTGTGAGGATATTTTCTTGACACCAATTGAGCATTGTTTAAACACCACAGCCGACCTGAGTATTGTTGCTGACCATGTCCATGTCTTTATGACCACAGTGTTCACATCTTCTGATGACTATTTCCAGCAGAATAATGCGCCATGTCACAAAGCTCAAATCTTCTTAAACTGGTTTCTTGAACATGACATTGAGGTCACTAAACAGTCACCAGATCTCCATTAGGGCAGCTTTGGGATTTGCTGGAACGGGAGATTCACACATCATGGATGCACAGCCGACAAATCTGCAGCAACTGCGTGATGCTATCGTGTCAATATGGACCAAAATCTCTGAAAGAAAAGAAAAAGTTTCCAGCACCTTGTTGAATCTGTGCCATGAAGAATTGAGGCAGTTCTGAAGGCAAAAGGGGGTCCAACCCGGTACTAGCAATGTACCTAATAAAGTGGCCGCTGAGTGTATATATTAAAAGAATAACAATAGTTTTTAATTTAGATTTTGGGGTAAAATATGTCCCAAACGTGTTCTTGACAAGCTTTGTGAGACAAAATTCCAAAAGGAAAGTTTGATCCCCATGTCAGCTGTATATTTACTATAGCTATAGCTGTATGTCTTCCCACACTTCTCTGCTGCCTTTGCTGTTTTCAATCTGTGAGGAAGTCAGATATTTTGTGTCTCAACTCAACGACTTCCTGTTTGTGTCTATCGTGATAACAGCACCTAAAATAAACTGAGAGAATGGTCCGATCCGTGATGCTATAGTGTTGTGGATGGTCTCCAGGGTGTGTTGCAAACTGGTTGTCTACCAATCCAAGTCAATAGATCCCACAATAAGATTCTCTGAGTCCCTTGTTCAATGTACACTTCTGTTCAAAAGTTTGAGGTGGGTAAGATTTTTTTTTTAATTTGTTTGTTTTAAAAGACATTTTATTTAGCAAGGATGAAATTGATCAAAAGTTACAGTAAAGACTTTTATATTGTTACAGAAATGTATGTTCTTTTATAATAGAATATAATATAAACTTATAATTTTTTATTATAATAATTATATTTCAAATAAATGCTGAATAAAAACATCAGGTTTTCAACATTAATAATAATCAGAAATGTTTCTTGCGCAGGATATCATCATATTAGAATGATTAGGATCGTGTGACACTGAAGACACTGAAAAATTCAGCTTTGCATCACAGAAATAAATTATATTTTAAAATATATTTAAAATTGAAAACAGAAATTTTAAATTGCAATAGTAGGCTAATTCACAGTATTATTATTTTTTTAAACTTTATTTCTGATCCAGTAAATGCAGCTCTGCCGTTAAGGGATTTGTGCTAAAAACCTTACTGACCCTAAACTTTTAAACAGCAGTGAAAGTCTGATTTTCTTTCTGCAATTTTTTAAACACACACACACACACATATATATATATATATATATATATATATATATATATATATATATATATATATATATTGCAAATTACAAACTTTTATTATACATGTATATTTATTTACAAGTGAGGTTTATGCTTTAAAACAAAGGGGGAAACTATTTGCCAATGTGTTAAAAATGAGAAAAATTCAATTTTAAACCAATTTTTTTTTTGTACGGCTTCTCAAGTATATTCGTTTTAAGAGTGTTGAGATATTCTTATCAGAAAACAACACAAAAGTACAAATTAAGAAACAAATTTGTTTTTTTAACAACACTTTGTACTTCAGCTCATAGTGTGCAATAGTGATGCTTAACAGAGAAGCCAGAATTAGAACAGTATCTGCCTCTAGTCTAAGCGCACAATCTTCCTGATTCATTTCACACTTTAGTACCATCAAATCCTCTTACTATTCCTCTTTTAGAGGCATTGTTGTTCAGTAGCATCAGAACTTAGATTAAATAGACTTGTGTGAACTCTGTTTTTTTCTATTTTCTTCCCTGAGTGATCCGAATAATTACATTTGAACTCCTAAATTGTGATTTCAGAAGTCATTCATCTTTTTTTCATCATGGTGAAGTTAAGAACGTGAGGGGGAAATTCATTGAGTTAATTACAGCGTCTTTTGAAGAGCGATCGGTCCTGCCCTCTGTGGTTGTGTTTTTTGCGAGGGTACCCAGAGTGCACGTTGGCTTGGAGACGCCAAACACCGGCTTTGATTGAGCGGATGAATGAGTTAACAACTCAAAGAGGAGTGTTTGACTTCTGTAGTATTTTCAGCACCAAATGTCTGTCTGACTGTCTCCAAGATCTCTCTCATAAATATATGGCTCTAAGCGGCGGTTTGACTTCCCTTTTATGTGTTGAAAGGATCTCCCCTCTGTTTTCACACACCGCACATATGCAGACACACACACATACACATACACACCCGCAAAAACACACATTTACTCTGCCTTATCCACAGAGCTTTCCAAGGGATGAGTGTCCTTTTTAATGTGAAACACTTTACATTCAGAAAGCCACTCAAAACGTATGCATTTCTTTAATCGTTACGGTAAAGAGAAGTCACTCACTACACCCGTGTTGCTTCCATTGTGTCATTGCCGGGTTCCTTTGAATGGCAAGTGCAATTAAGGGATGTGGTTTCATTTTAAAGGAATAGTTCCACTAAAAATGAAAATTCTTTATCATTTACTTACTCTCATGTCATCCCAAATCTGTTTATTTTCAACTTTAGAGAACATTCAAAAGTAACGTTATGTTTTTCTCAAAGAACGTTACACTTACATGTAATTATTTAGAAGATGCTTTTATCCAAAGCGACATACAAATGAGGAGAGCAATAGAAGCTTTAAATCAACAATAGGGAAACAATATGCAGGGTCTGTGACTAGTCTCAGTGTAGCACAGACCGTTAACGTTCACATAACCAAGAAAAAAGGTTTTTAAAACGTTTAAAAAACTGGTTGTTTTCAATGTTCAGCCAACATTCATTTCAATTATTTTCATAACCCAATGGGAATGGTACCACAACATTCTTAGAACATATTTTTGATACATGCGACTGTAAAACAAAAACAAAACAAAAATCCGTAGAAGCACAGAAAAGCTAATGATAATTTTCTTTAACCCTAAGAAACAACACTTTATAATGTGTAATTCAAAATATGGGAACATTTTTACAGACACTATTTGTAGTGAGGTTCAGTATGTTTGAAGGAAGAAGAAGACGAGGTCGGCGAAATTGGGACTCGCACTTTTATTAAAATAGCAGTCACTAAATACAGTGCGCTCGTGCGCGGCCGCCGTGTCACAGTACACGGCAAAATCAATAAACAAAAAAGGCAAAACAAACACGGTCTCCGAATCTGCGCTGGCTTCTCAGGCTCGTGCGAGTCCCAGGTCTCTCTCCTTCTCACTCTCAGCCGGCAGCTTATATGCAGTCTCCACGCCAATTACTGCAATCAGACACAGGTGTTCGTTATCTGCACTTGACCCACTTACTCACCGCGCGGCTCGCTGACTTCTCTCCCGCTACAGACTTCGCGGAACCACGCCCCCCTCGCCACATACCCCCACCGCCCGTCTCAGGCCGGGGAGCCGTCCGGCCTGCAGCCTCCCCCCCCCCCCCCTCCTGGAGAGGAAGTCAGCCACAACCATCTGTGCACCCGGCCTGTGGATCACCTGGAACTTAAAAGGCTGTAAAGCAAGATACCAACGAGTGATCCGCGCGTTGGTATCCTTCATGCGGTGGAGCCACTGCAGGGGAGCGTGGTCCGAACAGAGGGTGAACTCCCGCCCCAGGAGGTAGTAGCGGAGGGTGAGAACAGCCCACCTGATGGCCAGGCACTCTTTTTCAATGGTGCTGTACATCGTCTCTCTCTTAGAGAGCTTGCGACTGATGTACAGCACCGGCCGCTCTACACCCTCCACCTCCTGGGACAGGACCGCGCCCAGCCCCCTGTCCGATGCGTCAGTCTGCAGGATAAAAGGAAGAGAGAAGTCAGGAGCATGCAAAAGCGGGCCGCCACACAGAGCAGCCTTTATCTGGGTAAAGGCCTGCTGGCAGTGCTCCGTCCACTGGACCGTATCTGGCGCTTCCTTTTTAGTTAGATCAGTCAGCGGGCTAGCGAGGTCCGAATAATTAGGCACAAACCTCCTGTAATATCCCGCTAGCCCCAGGAACTGTCTAACCTCCTTCTTGGTCTTAGGTCTCGGGCAGGTCGCAACTGCTGCCGTCTTATCAATTTGGGGACGCACCTGTCCGTGACCCAAGTGGAAACCCAGATACCTTACTTCCACGCGCCCAATTGCACACTTCTTCGGGTTGGCCGTGAGGCCCGCCCTTCTCAGCGTCTTCAGGACAGCCCGCAAATGCTGCATATGACGCTGCCAATCGGTACTATAGATGATAATATCATCCAAGTAGGCAGCGGCATATGCAGCATGCGGCCGGAGAATCTTGTCCATCAGACGCTGGAAGGTCGCTGGAGCCCCGAACAACCCGAAAGGAAGGGTAACAAATTGGTGTAATCCAAACGGCGTCGTGAAAGCTGTTTTTTCTTTGGACATTGGAGACAAGGGGATCTGCCAATAACCCTTTGTTAAGTCCAATGTCGAATAAAAACGAGCCGTGCCCAGCCGATCAAGCAATTCGTCAACCCTGGGCATTGGATAGGCATCAAATTTGGACACCGCGTTCACCTTTCTATAGTCGACACAGAAGCGGATCGAGCCGTCCGTTTTAGGCACTAAGACTATCGGGCTCGCCCAGTCACTGCTCGACTCTTCTATTACCCCCAACTCCAACATAGATTCTAATTCAGTCTGAACTACCTTTTTCTTGTGTTCAGGCAAACGATACGGGCGGCAACGTACCACTACCCCAGGTTCCGTCTCAACGTGGTGCTGAATGAGGTTCGTCCGACCAGGCAGAGGAGAAAACACATCCGCAAACTCGGCTTGAATATTTTTCACGTCAGTGAGCTGGGAGGGCGAGAGGTGATCTCCACCAAGAGCCAGCGCGAGAGATTGCGATTTTGCGCTCGCCTCAGGCCCGAGATCCTCCTCTCCACTCACCACCGTCGCCAGCATCACTGACTCTGCCTCAACCCACTTTTTGAGGAGGTTGAGGTGATAGATTTGATGTGCTCCACCTCTGTCTGTACGGGCTACCTCATAGTTAAGATCATTAACTCGCCGTGTGACCTCAAAGGGCCCTTGCCACTTTGCGAGTAATTTAGAGCTGGAAGTAGGGAGTAATACAAGTACCTTATCTCCCGGTGCAAATTGGCGGAGTCTAGTTCCCCTGTTGTAAAGCTGACTCTGTCTGCCCTGGGCCTGTAACAAATTCTCCATTGATAGCCGCCCCAAAGTGTGGAGTTTTGTTCCCAGAATGAGCGGATGCCGGAGGTGCGGGTTAACGGCCACCTCCACACTATGCTTTTGCCCCCTGAATTGAACTACGACCGACATTAACGGGTATCTCACCACCACCCCGTGCACACACCGCACCTTAACCATGCGGCTGCCATCCAATGCCCCCGGTTGTATCAGACTTTGATGTATAGAGGTTTGGTTACAGCCTGAATCCACCAAAGCCTGATAAGTACCCCCCTTGATACTCACTGGTATCTGGTACAGGCCAGTTTGATCGGGGGCAGCCTGCGGCGCGTCGGGGACCCGGATCAGCGTCCCCACCTCCATAACCGGACACCGATCTACAAAGTGTCCCGGGTCCCCGCAGCGCCAGCAGGCCGGCCCAGGCCTCCCCGCCGCTCCAGTGGCAGGAAGCGGGTCAAAGAATTGGCGTGGAGAGTGCAGGGCCGCCGGACTCGGGACGGGGTGGTCGGACGTGGCGGGCCCCCTGGGTGGGGCCCGGCTCACAGGAACGGGCTCCGCCGGAGTCGCTGTCCTCCACCTTGGCGCCGGCCGGGGCACCAGCCCCCCGCGAGACCTGGGAAGGGGCACAGGTTTGGGGAGAGAAGGGGTAGAGAGAGAGAGAGAAGGAGAGAGAGAAGCTGATGGAAGGGGTTCGCCGACCCCTGAGCACGCCACCATGTGATCTTCCGCCAGGTGGATGGCCTGGTCCAGCGACGTCGGGCGGTGGCACTGGACCCACTGAGCGGTTTTCTTGGGTAGCTTGGTGATGAATTGCTCCAGTACCACCTTGCTGACGATATCCTCGACGTCGCCTCCGTCGGCCATCAGCCATCTGCGGCAGGAGTCCCGGAGCTGTTGCGCCAGCACGAAGGGTCGGCCAGACTCCTCCAGGCTCAAGGACCTGAACCGCTGACGATGTTGCTCGGGGGTCCGGCCGACCCGCTGCAAAATGGCGCGCCTCAGGTCTTCGTAGACCAGGAGGTTCTGGACTGGCAGCTGGTGGGCGGCGATTTGGGACTCCCCCGAAAGTAATGGGATGAGCCGCATTGGCCAGTCTGACTGGGGCCATCCCCGGGCCTCGGCCGACCTCTCAAATAGGTCCAGGAACGCCTCCGGTTCGTCCTGGGGACCCATCTTGTTGAGAGGCAGGGGCGGGGCCGAGGCCGTAGCTGGAACGGGGACGGCCCGAACCTCCCGGTCGAGCCAGCTCCGGAACAGCTCGCGGTCTTCTTGCTGGCCTTGGAGGAGCATCTGGAACCGTTGATCCTGCTCCTCTTTCACGGCCAGCAGGGCGTGATGTTGCTCCCGGTGAAGACCCGCGAGCGTCTGTATAAGCTCCGCAAACGGCGTTCCCGGCGGGGTCTGCATGGCGGCGGCAGTCTTCTTCTTCCCGGGTTTCGGCACCAGTGTAGTGAGGTTCAGTATGTTTGAAGGAAGAAGAAGACGAGGTCGGCGAAATTGGGACTCGCACTTTTATTAAAATAGCAGTCACTAAATACAGTGCGCTCGTGCGCGGCCGCCGTGTCACAGTACACGGCAAAATCAATAAACAAAAAAGGCAAAACAAACACGGTCTCCGAATCTGCGCTGGCTTCTCAGGCTCGTGCGAGTCCCAGGTCTCTCTCCTTCTCACTCTCAGCCGGCAGCTTATATGCAGTCTCCACGCCAATTACTGCAATCAGACACAGGTGTTCGTTATCTGCACTTGACCCACTTACTCACCGCGCGGCTCGCTGACTTCTCTCCCGCTACAGACTTCGCGGAACCACGCCCCCCTCGCCACACTATTTTTTACAGACTTTTTTTTTTTACCTTCTTTAAAGAACTATATAGCAACTTAAGAAATAGAAAAAATCATTCCTTAAAAAGCTGTGAAGAACCTTTATTTTAAGGGTGTTCTCTGTGATCAAATTGCCCGTCACTCACAGCAGTGGAAGCATCTGGATTAAATATTCCCCGTGGTTTCGGGACTGAGGGTCCTTCAAACTATCCCACCCACGGAATGGAGACAAGAAAAACTCTGAACCGACTACACAAAGACAGATGCTGTGATTATCACCTAAAAAACGCAATTAAAGAACTCCTAGAACCTAATCAAGTACTGACCGACTACATCAAATCAGGAAAATTACTTTGAAGAAATTGAAAATGAAAAGGTGAAAACACCATTATATAATTCACAGCACATTATTTGAGAGATTTAACTGTTTGCATGTTTATGGTGGTTTTTATGGCTCTGCTGCTACTATCAATATAGGATGGAAAATTGTTTATGTATGTATGTGTATATATATATATATATATATATTTATGTATATGTGTATGTATGTAGCGAGAGATAGCATCAACATCAAAGAAAATGATATTACTGAATAAAATTATATTTCAAATTTAAAATTATATAGAAGAAAAAATTACTGAATACATTTTTTTTTTTAAATGAAACTTGCAATGGCACAGTAAGAATGGAATCAGCTTCCATTTTTAACATTAGAAACACGGGATGGTCTTGTACTCTCCAAAAAAAAAAAACTGTATTTGTGATGGTTGCATCTAATTTTCTGACCAAGAGGGGTTTTTTTTCAGACTCATCTGGATCAGAAGCTCACTGTTTGTAGCAAACTATGTTTCGCCATCGGAGGGGCCCCGAATCAGGTGGCCGGGAGCGCAACAGCATTCTTCCTTCAGATATATCTACTTGACATTGCACAGGTGAGAGCTCTAGGTCTTTTAGTAAAATATGAAGCCACACTGTAAAAAATAAATTGAAAATTTGTTTTTGTCAATTTTTTTTTATTTATTTGTTTATTCTCTAAATGCAAAATGCCTCATTCAGCCAATAAATTTGTCAAGACAACAACAGATTTCTATTTCAGATATTTTTAATGTAATAACAAAATAAATGTGTTGTTATAATAGCCCTATACAGTATATGGTTAGTGAACTATGTAGGATGATTGTTCTTCTTCACAAAGATAGAAATGCAAAGATATCCAAAATATAGTTTTAAATGGTGGAATATACTGTAGGCTTTAACACTTGACAAACAAACATCACAAACAGTGACAATCAACAAATGGAAAAATGATTGGGGAAAAAATTATAATAGCAAACACCTAATTTATTCAGAGTGCAATGCATGCTGGGAACTCACAAATGTTTAACATTTCAGCAATATGAAATTCTTAGTTCAGACAACACGTTTTGCTTAGTTGGGACACATTTGGGGCAATTCTGTTCAATTTCAAGAAAATTGCATTTCTTAGTTTTTGAGACTCGGAAGCTTCCGGAAACTGTAAAATAAGTAGTTGCTTTTTTACTGTGATATAATACTTCAGGATGTCATTTTTAATAGGGCATATTAATCACAGAATAGCACCCTATTCATTATTTGATTAATTGAAACAGAAGCCAAAAATATTTCTGATTTGCAAGAATCTTACAGTATGAATAACACATAAGGTTTGATGGTATTTATTAATGTAGGCCTAGATGTTCACTTTCTCTTCTCCTGACAGATTAACCCGTTCCAGGCCTCCATGGTGTTGTTCGTCGGTAAGGCTTGGGGGGCAGTCACTGACCCCATTGTGGGATTCTTCATTACTAAGAGTAAATGGACAAAGATTGGACGACTCATGCCATGGTGAGTGGCGTATCATGAGAACTGGTGAATGAAGCAGTGTGTTTCAAAGTGCACCTATTGTTTTTCTCATACTAAAGGCATGCCATTCATGTTAAATAATTTTTTTATGTATTGGTTCCTGATGAGAAAGTCAAGAATATTCAAATATTAACATGGAAAATCAGACCAAGTCTGCGGATTTTCAGCAGTCAGAGTTCATTTTTTTTACTGAAAATAATGGACATAGAATCCGATTTGTAGCATCCAGTTGAAGAATTTCAAACATGTTTGATATTTTGAGGCAATTTAGAACACTTGTACTGTACTTTTCAATAGAGAGCTTTAGTGCCCGTCCACTCTTTCAGCGGCACTGGTTCTGGAAGTATTTTTTCCATTCATTTTTTCTCATGTGAATTTTAAAATAAGTCTTTGCTAAATCATTATAAGCCATGAACCAAGCCAACCAGAGGTGAATCATAACATTATTAACTTTGATTTAAAGCAAAAAAAAAATTGGACAATTTTCGAAAATTGGACAAAAAAACAAAGGTACAAGACTATGTACTTAACGGCTTTAGTGAGGGAAAGAACTACAATCCCATGAAGCATTGCAAGCAGCATAATCTAATTAAAACCGATGGAGAAATATAAAACTACTCATTTACAAATGTTGATTATATATATAGATCCATTGATATGCAAAATATGCATACATATACAAATATTGAAGTATTTTTTGAGCGTATAGCGAGATCGTCGTTCACAGTGCTTTATGGGAGTGGGCGGAGCTAAATAGCTCTTTTGGCTCATTCTGCTCTTTTCGACTCTCTGATTGGTGGAATTTTCTGCAAAGCATGTAGTTTTTCACCACAAATTGCACTGTTAAACATGATTATTTTAAAAAGCTGAAATAATGCGGGCTGATGGCTTCAAAATAAGTAAATAGCATAGATTAACAACCTCGTAGCTTACAGTAGGGCAAAGTAAAGTTAAAGTTATTGTTAAAAATCAATTATCCTATGGAGAAAATGAATGGGAAAAAATACTTCCGGAACCCTTGCACTCACAAAATCAGCAAGCGTATGATGCCTAGTGTTTAAATATATGTTCAGATGTTGTGTAGTGTATTTCAGCCTTTAGTTCAGGATTCAGTCAAAATAGCACTAGCCTATTTCTAACAAATTACATCTAAGCAAGTAACAAACAGGTTTCTGAAGGTTGAAGGCTTCTTAAAATGGGCTTGTGGACGTCTCAGGAGATTAAAGTGATGCCATGCCCAAGATGTGAGTGCCTGACAGGAAGTTCTGATTACATTCTGATGTGACATCATGGTGTCTGGGAGGAAGTAGTTAGGGTTTGTTTTCAGAGAATCACTGCAGAACATCTCAGCCATGCCCATGTGGGCCTTCTGGTGTGTCTCAGTGTTTATTATGCTAAAGCCGTGCCAACACAAAGACAATATGTTGATTTACAGATTCTACATTCTCTTTTAAAAGGGGGAATTCTGCTATATTACTCATCCTATCGGCATCACGCCTGAAATTTCTTCTCTGATGCTTCTTTTGTTTTTAGGTACGTAATCAGTGACATTCTCAAAGCACAGGTTTTTCACCTCTTTTAAATCACATGTTAATGTTTTGGAAGCTCAGTGCAGCTCTGAACGTTTATCGGACACTTAAATCTAAATCTCTTTCTTTGACGTACAGTACAACGAAATTTTGTAATACCACAAAAATATAAAGTCTGTTCCAGAAACAGGGATGTTGTGAGTGAGCAGATTTATAAAGAAAATTCATCTTCTTTTTTTTAATTATTTCTATGCAATTTTTGGGTAACACTTTCATTACGTTCATTAAAAATTATTAACAAATATTATATTATTATTCTTAACTCATCAGTACCCTATTTATTTATTTGTTTATTTTATCATTCTATTATAATTTATCATGTTTTATCTTTTTTTGTGTGAGTAATTGTGGGTTGTACAGTGGGGTCTAAAAGTCCACATGAAACATGTTTTTTTTTTTTTCTGGAAAGATATATTTTAATGTTTAACAGATCAATACCATACATTTACATTTTTATGATCTTGTATCGTTTTATTATATATTTTTCGTGTTTTATTGTTCATTTTTGTGTGTACAGTCCCAAAGTCCAGAGACCACATTAAAAAAAATTAAGATATATATTTACTTAATTTTTCAAATGCACTAATATTTTTAAGTAAATTTCAAATGTATGGAATTAAGTAAAAACTGCTTAATTAAGTTATGTAAAATTATCAACAATAAGTCAATTTAACTTGGCCAGTTAGACTTTGTTTCTACAAGTTCTGCCCCAGTGAATGATTAACAGTATTAGAAAGTTCAGTTGGTTTTACTTAATTTTATAACTTTGATACTTACTCGAAGCACCATTGTAAAAATAACAAACAATTCCAAATAAAATATACTTTTATGTTCAAGCTTTAATTAACTGGCTTGAATTCAGCAATAATATAAAATGTACTTCTTCTTTTTTTTTCTTCAATGTAGAAATTACATTAGTTTTTTTCTGTAGTGTTTTCTTCAACACAGAATCATTTCTATCAGTGCATTTTAACTAGTGGTCTCAGGATTTTTTCCCTCAGGTTACTTTGCTCCCAGAGTTAAAATATCAGGTCATCTCACGTTCACATTCAGCACCTTAAATAGTCAAGTCAAGTCACCTTCATTTATATAGCTACAATATAGATTGTTTCAAAGCAGCTTTACAGTGATAATAGGATATTAAAGTAGCATAGATTGGTTTGGCTTTACAGCAGCTCTGTAAATAAGTTTAAAATGTGTTATGTGTATGCTAGTTCAAAGAGATGTGTTTTTAGTGTAGATTTAAACTGACAGAGTGTGTCTGCTTCCCGGACAATGTTAGGAAGACTGTTCCAGAGTTTTGGTGCTAAATAGGAAAAGGATCTACCGCCAGCAGTCGATTTTTAGATTCTTGGTATTATTAACTGACCGGAATTTTGAGATCGCAATAGACGTGGAGGACTATGTGTTAAGAGCTCGCTCAAGTACTGGGGAGCTAAACCATTTAGTGCTTTCAGCAATATTTTAAAATGTATACAATGTTTAATAGGGAGCCAATGCTCCCTAGAACAGGGCTAATATGGTAAAACTCGAGCTGCTGCGTTTTGGACCAGCTGTAGTTTATTTATTAAGCGTGCAGGGCAACCACCCAGTAGAGCATTACAATAATCTACACTCTTAAAAATAAAGGTTCCAAAATAGGGGTCATAGAAGAACCATTTTGGTTCCCAAAAAACCTTTTAGTGAATCGTTCTAAAAATACAATTTTTTTTTAGATGATTTGGCCGCTCATTCCACCTGTCAGTTAAAAAATCCAAAAGTCAACTTTTTATTAACTTTTGAGAAAGGTTTGTGTAAGATAAATAATCATTCTGTTAAATTTAATGTAATGGTTCTTTATCTGCATCATTGACTCCATAAATAACTATTTTGTTCCACAAAAGTTTATTTATAGTGGAAAAGGTTCTTTAGATTATTAATATATTCAAGAAATGGTTCTTTTTAGAATGATTCACTAAAAGGTTTTTTGGGAACCAAAATGGTTCTTCTATGACCCCTATTTTGGAACCTTTATTTTTAAGAGTGTAGCCTTGAGGTCATGAACGCATGAACTAATTGTTCTGCATTTGTCATTGAGAGTATATGACGTAATTTAGATATATTTTTAAGATGGAAGAATGTGGTTTTAAAGATACGTGGAACTAGAAACGTGAATTTTAAATGAAAGATTGGTATCAAAAAGCACACCCAGGTTCCATACCGTATGGCTCTCTCCATTCACATGAACCCGTCTGTCCTGCTCTCTCTCTCTCTCTCTCTCTCTCTCTCTCTCTCTCTCTCTCTCTCTCTCTCTCTCTCTCTCCCCTTGTACGGTGGCTCCTTTGTGTGGCCGAACAATCAGCAGGGCACACAGAAGTTGCTCCACACTGCAGTAGTGGCATCTGGACTGTGCCAGAATTGGCCACTCTCTTTACCTCCCTGTTCTCTGTTGCTTGTTTTCTCACAGTTGTTTATCCTCTGTGAAAGTGAAAAGCAGTGTGGCACAGAGGTCAGTGTGTCCAGGGTAAACTGCTTAGAAAGTACCTGACCAAACATTGAGGTTTTCTTTACAGGAACAGGGTTGTGACAGTTCTAGAGTTGGCAAGGTCACGTAAGTTAGTATGAAAGCCAACAACCTGAATTCAGCATTCAGCAAACAGTTGCTTACTGTAGGACAAGTCCCGCTCCTGAGTCAAAGGGAGATATGGAAACCAGGGCTATAGACTGTGACTAAAATGCGACAAAAACAAAATCTAGTTGTGAAAGCTTTGTGTGCGTCCATTTGCGGTTTCGCCAGATTTGTTCTCGTTAGAGCGCATGCCAATGTTTCCTGCACACAACAATGAACAGTGTGAGCAGTGATGTTTGATTCATGGAAATTGACTCCTGTAAACCAGTTCTTTTTAATGAACCATTCAAATAAATAAAACAACAACCTTGAACTCACGCGTTCAAGCCATCCCTGAACGAGTCAGTTTTCAGTAAAGATCCGGGAACCCATTCGTTGATGTACGTTTTTTGTTCGTGACACATTACATCAAGTCTTTTCATTATTATCTATCAATCTATCTATCTATGGTTTAATAGATCTATAATAATCTATGGGACAAACACATTTAACGGTTTATACATGTAAAGGATTTCATTGCATTTCAATGTGTTGGCCAAACACTCACATCTACATTTGCATTTACTTTCTATTCGTAAAGTATATTTCTATGTACGCCTTTGCTTCAAGAATCCATGGATAGATGGCACTTTTAAAAAATCTACAAGAATGTAGAATATATAATTTAGCTGATATATGGGGATAAAGCTAAAGAAAAGGCACATTCAGCTGTAGTATTTGAAATCCTCTCAACCCTCCAGCTGACTGCCTCTCCCATAATGGTATGCAAGACTTGTATCAGTATGAATTATATATGGCCAAAACATTCCCCATTCCTCACTTCGTCAAAATAAGACTGTCAGTGTGCGATTCACTGTGTAGCGTCCATACAAACAGAGACAACACTGATACACAAATCTGCTATAAATGTGCACTGTAGCTTTAAGATGATACTCAAGCTGCCCTTTGTAGGTTATATTGATTACCTCAGAAGCTGAAATGGGAGATCAACCACAGGATATCTATTGAAGACAATGTTATTTAGTTCCTTTCCAGCACTTCCTGTGACCAGATGACTTTTGCCTGAAATATTGTCCAAAAACATTTGTTTGTTTGTTTGTTTCACATTCTCAATCATGTGCATACTGATAATCATACTCAAGTGATCTAATTTATCTATCTATTTAATTTTGTAAAATTGGACATTGATATCTCACCATCACTAAATAATAAACAATTTTGGTAGCACTTTGTTTTACAGTATGTGGACTTACGTGTACTTACAGTGTACTTATCTAAGAAAGTACTGGTTAATATAAGGTAATTACATGGGTTAAGGTTAGGTTTTGGGGTAGGTTCAGGGTTACTACCTAGTTATTACCCAGTTATTGTAATTACTGTAATAAGTACATAGTATGCTAATTGAGAACAGGGCTGTAAAAGAAAGTTCTACTGACATTTTGTCTTTTTACACTTAATTGCATTAAGACTTTTGTGTCCTTTTCTCCTCCAGGATGGTGGGCTGCACTCCATTTGTGGTGGTCTCTTACTTCTACCTTTGGTTTGTTCCACCTTTTACCAATGGGAGGTTCATCTGGTATCTGGGCTTTTACTGTCTCTACCAAACTCTCATCACAGTAAGTATCCAGCATATTTGCTTTGATGTTTTTAAAGGTGTACTATAATTTAATGGTAAATAATCGTTTACAGATTAAAAAGAAAAGACATTTCTTTCAAATAAAAAACCTACTGACCCCAAACTATTGATAGGTAGTGTATCTGATGCAGTGTTGCTTCTCAAGTAAATTTTAATCTTGCTAAAAATGCTTGTCAACAAAATTGAGTGTGGTTATAGCCGAGCCTCTTTGATCTCTGCATGGAGTTTTCCATGATTTATTTGTGTTTCTATCCTTTGTTACTATGGCTTGGCTCATTCTGTCCTCCGTAAAAACCCGCCAATAAGTGCTGGAGTGGGGAAGCCGTTCTGACCACATCGGTCTACGCTGTAATGAAAAGTCATTCTAACTACTTGATAAATACATGGTACAACCTGCCTGAAACCACCAGAGAGGATAAATGCTGCTTTCCTCTTTTAGTGTTCCTCATTGTCCTTAAGCACAAAGCTGAGAAACACCAGCTGCTGTTAGTGTACATGTATAAGGTTGTAGTACTGGTAGTTTACATGATTCTAATTAGTCCGTTTTTCACAATTAAGCTTTGGTTTATGTTTAAATAAACAAATCCTCTAGCTACTTAGAATCAAAACCCTTAATGGAAGTCAAATGTACAATATGGGGAACTCTTAAGGAACAGAAGCACTGCTGGAGAAGCACTCTGTAGTTAGATTTATTTTGGTAGCCGTTTGGTCCGTTGGTCTGCCGCAGGGCTGACTTGGCTTTCGTGAGAATTAGAAAAGCTATAGCTGACAGTAGTGCACACTTAGTATGTAAGCAAGTACTTTGATAAATATTGATTTTGTACCGCACATTTATAAGTAGCCTGCACAGAACATGTTGTTCTTAAAATGAATAGCATTGATTTATGAGGTTTCTTTTTTAAATTATATACAACATAAAATAAATGGGAAAGATGATAATTATGAAACCACTGATAAATGTACATGCTCTTAATTTTGGGTCACTCATCATTTTGCTTGCCTTTTTTTAGATCGTCACTTATGAGAGCGTACAGAACGCTCCATAATAATAAACATAAAGCTTCCAATTAGAACCAAAAATTATTTTATTGCCTGAATCATAGGTGGTCCTATTTAACCTCCATGAGAACTTTTTATTATCTGGGTCTTTATAAAAACCATAATGTACTGGTGCTTTAAAAAAAAAACTAGAAACCAAAACCTGGTCTGAAGAAGCTATAATACAGCAAAAATGTAATCTTTGCTCAACCTTAAGCACAGCAAAAACTTTTTAGGAAAGTCTACACTAAATAATTTGTTTATTCATTGGTTTAATATTAAGATTTTTTCACATTAAGCAATTTTTTTTGTGCCATAATGTATTGCATTTTCATAAGACATTTATTTCAGTGTTCAGTTTCCATCTTAATCACTGTTTGTCTTGTATTTTATTCTTAATCTTTCTTGCAGTGTTTCCATGTTCCCTATTCCGCCCTGACCATGTTCTTGAGCACCGACCAGCGAGAGAGAGACTCTGCTACAGCTTACCGTAAGCTTACAGCTAAACAGACAACATTGTTCATCTTTAAACCCATGTTTGGATTTGCTCTAGATAGAATATCAACATCTGATTTCATTGTGCTCCTGCTAAATTCTTGCCAAGTGCTTATATTGAGAACTGCTGTATGTTTGAATGTAAAGAATGATTTAACACTTTTCTGCATGCATATGTGCAGGTATGACGGTGGAGGTGCTTGGGACGCTGGTCGGTGCCGCTATTCAGGGTCAGATTGTAGCGAGCGCACACACTCTGAAGCACTGTCCGCATCGGAACCTGACGACTGGTCACCTGGCAAACAGCAGTGGCACAGAGATCATCAGATCCCTGGCGCTATCACAGGACTTCCTGTCTCATGCTGTACGTGTAACAGTTGTTTAAAGCTCACCTAAAAGTGCACTAGTGAACCACTGGACTTAAAGTAATATTTCACCCAAAAATTAGCCCATAATTTACTCACCCACAAGCCATCCTAGGTGTATATGACTTTCTTCTTTCAGCCAAACACAATCTGAGTTATATTAAAAAATATCCTGGCTCTTCCAAGCTTTATAATGGGAGTGAATAGAGCCTGAGTTTTTGAAGCTCCAAAAAGCGCATCCATCTATCATAAAAGTAATCTATACGTTAGTAAATGTCTTCTGAAACGAAGCGATGGATTTTTGTTCGAATTTATTTTTAAATAAGGCTTTATTAAGTTTTAAAAAGATTTAATTTAAGATTTATAAACTATACAGTAATCACTGGCATCAGCAACGGCCGTATGTGCGTTCCCGAGAGAGTCGGTTTCAGACAGACTATTCTATATATATATATATATATATATATATATATATTCATTAAAACATTTGTTGATATATTCAAATATAATATAATGTAATATACTTTTATATTGTGTATATATATATATATATATATATATATATATATATTGATATCTGAAATTATCAATCATCATTTCATCCAACCATAAACCCTTCAAACTTAATGAGGTATAGATTTCTAGAGCTTGACCTTCGGAGGATCAATTTATATTCATCAGAGTCCTCAGAATCAATAAATTAATGCGCTTGTTTTGCGGGCTGTATAACTCTATTTTGAGCCGTGTCAGTCAAAACCGACTTGTGAGTGAACCGACAGGCTTGGTTTGTGGATGTGGCTTAGGGTTCCATAGTGGAAACCCATGATGGAGAACCATGAAGGCCCACAGCTATTTGGAGCTGGACTGCAGAGCGTCTCTCTGGTTAAAGCTCTCTGAGGCGGCCGGGCTGAACCCAACACGCACCGTGTCACTGCGCATTCTTCTGTGGCCGAGCCGAAAGGCGGTAAGATGGAAGGCTGCGCCAACCGTCTCCTCTGAAACGGCTCTTTTGATCTGGAACAATAATAAAGTGCTTGCCGCGGTCCATGGAAAAATAGCAAACAATCCTGAGGTTGTTTAGGGCAGAGCAGTTCCTGTTTGGGGGAGATTGAAAAGTTCCTCTTTTCTGGGGTTGCACCTAATTTGAGCTCGCTAAAATTTACAAGACCATACAGTACGAAGTCTGAAGCAAACACTACACACAAATTAATATAATGAATTTGGAACATGACAACCATGTACTGGAATAAAACTACAACCAAATATTAAAAATGTATTAAAGATAGAATTAAATGTGTTGACAGATGTTTTGCAGGACTGTTTTCTCATGGTCTGTTTGTCTTTACAGAAGGAAGTGTACATGATCGCGGCCGGAGTGATCGGTGGGCTGTTTCTGGTTTGTACGGTGGTCATGTTTCTGGGAGTCAAAGAGAGAGATGGTGAGCATGTGCAGTAATCATGTGGCATACATTTCTTTTGCCACTGCATCCAAATGGTAAAGTTTGCTTAGTTCACCCCAAAAAATTAACATTTCCAAATGACTTCCTTCTGTGAAATACAAGAGGAGATGCACACTGCTCTTTTCTATACAGTCTAAAGAGAAGTTTGGAGTTGTTGATCTCTGTTAAACACACTAAAACAGTGACTTTTCAGCTATTTATCCTATGTCTTCTGAAGATACACAACCATTCAAAAGTTTGGGTTTTGAGATGTTTTATTGCTTGTGAAAGAAAGTCTCTTATGATCATCAAAGCTGCATTTATTTGATAAAAAAAATACAGTAAAAAATATATTTTATGAAATATTAATTCAATTTTCTATTTAAATATATATATTAAAATAATATAATAGAAAGTACAAAAGAACATAATTGATTTAAAATAGAAATCTTTTGTATACATGTTAAGTCTCTACTGCCACTTATGATCAATTTAAGGGGGTGAACTTTTCCTTTAAATGTGTCATAGTAGTGTCACACTGTACCTCAGAAAACATATCTAACTTGTTTTCCATCTGCATTAGATCCCTATGCTAATAAAACGGATAAAGCCATTCCTTTCCATAAGGGCTTTATTTTGGTCATGAAGCACGGGTCTTACCTCACTCTGACAGCAGCTTTCCTTTTCATATCTGTGGCCATCCAGGTAAAATACTTTCCCTCCAGTATTTCATTCTACAATAGTTCGTTCAGTTGTATGTAACTGAATTATTTATTATAATTATTTATTAGCAGCATATGCAGGTTCATCATGTTTGAAACTCTGAATACATTCCCAAAATGTAGCCTTCAGGTTTTCTTGTAGGGATAGTTCACCCATAAAATGAAAATTCTGTCATTATTTACTCACACTCATGTCGTTCCAAACCCGCGGGCTATTTGTCCGATGGAACATGAAAGTCAAAAACGTTCATCTTTGGGTGAGCTATTCCTTTAATCACAGTGTTTTGGGCTGGATTAATTAATGACATCATTATAACTGTATTATATGTCCATTTGCAACTGTCTCCTTTTGCAGTTGATACAAAGTAACTTTGTGCTGTTCTGCACGTATGCGGTGGACCTTCGAGATCACTTTCAGAACATTGTTTTGACAATTCTGGTGAGTACCTGATAAAGACATGAAAAGCTGACACCACTATGAACTTTATTCAATAAACAGAAATTGTTGATGTCATATCCATTTCAACAGACCTGTCATCGGTTGTTTGTTTGTGTGTTGCTGACGTTGAAATGAAGACAAAGCTCTCTGTAATTCTCTAATGTGTGTATCTTGGGTAGAATGAACATGTGACTGAATTTCTATATCTTCCCAGATGTCAGCAGCAGTGAGTATCCCATTCTGGCAGTGGTTCCTTGAGAAGTTCGGGAAGAAGACAGCAGCGTTCTGCGGCATTACAGTAATTGTTACTTTATCAAGTGTTTTTTTCTTAATCAGTGATCTTTATTCAGTTATAAATTATCAAAGGGTACTATCATATTATAAACAGAAATTATTGGGTATTTTTTACTATTTAGTGTGTCATATAGCAGTGTTTATTCTGAATGTGTCTGATGATAGTGGATTAATCAAAATCAATGGTATTCTGCTGGTCATGTGATCTCAGAATTGCAGCCACTATGTTGGGAAACTAGTTTTATACTGAATAAATGGCTTTTTCTGTGGTACAACAGGTCTAAAAGCACACCGGGGTACAAGGCACATTTGACTTAGTTCTCTTTTAAACCACTAGATGGCACAACACAGCTCTTTTCTTATAGTCCCCCTTTGATGAAAATCAAGCTTTTAATGTTGTATATTAGACAAACCATGTGCAAATTCATAAGTCAGCAGTCAGAACCATTGCAGAGTATTTTGTCCTTTAAAACTGCAGTGAACCAAAAACAGACTCAAAAACGCGGTTAGAAATCACTGGTGTTTCTGACGTCTCAAACTACCTTGTAACCAATGAGATCAACGTGTGATCATCAACGAGTGGATCTGAGCTGGTGCAGTGAGTGGAGGCGGGGCTCATTTGCATATTCATAGTACCATGAATACTAAATGAAGCAAGGGTGTAGAGTTACAAACAAGCTATTTAAGGCATAAAAAAATCAAGGAAAAAACTTTTAAATATGTAATTTTGGTGATCAAAGATGAGTTTTAAGAGGTAACATTTTCGTCGACAGGGGTCTTTAACAACCGCTTTTGATGATGCACATGGAAATTTGTCCGAACTTTGACGCAATCGCGAGCAGCAGCGCAAAGTTGATTTTGCGCTAATTTGATCTAATATTTTTTTTTTAAATGTTGTAGATTTATGTAGCAAATGAGAATTGATAAAATTATTGTCTATATTTTGAGACAAAGGTCTTGTTAACGATTTTAGTTTTGTTGAAGGTAAATAAAGCAACAGTTTTTTTAATAACAGATGAATATGTAAAAGTATGGTATTTGGGGTAAAAAGTGCTTCTGCTGTTGAGGCTAAAGGCACAATAATTAACATGATAATAAAAAGCCGGCTGACTTTTCCATTTGTTGAATCTATTTTCCATAGATTCAGATTGTAAATATATATTAAGTTGGGGACCTTAGAGATAATCACCATATTTATAATGAAACCATCATTAAAAAATATGATATTAATAATATCATAGAATAAAATATCATATTTATTTGTTGTTATTATGGGATCTCATTCAATGCTTTCATAATCTTTTTTAAAGCTGCATTCCACAGTTTTTCCTCTTTGTCGCCATCTCTGTTCGAAATCTGCAATTGCAGTTTTTCGCGGAATTATCAACTGTACGTGGGTTGTGCCTCGGCACGGCACAGCGCGGATGAATCCAATGTTTTGAGGAGAATGTGCTGTCAGTCACTGAGCTGGTGTGGAGACTGTCATTCAGAATCACAGATTCTACTTTTTGGAAGTATGACCAACATAAGAATTTTTACCGGAAAATGTCATCTGAACAAGTTAGCAACATCCACTTTTGTTCTGACCAGCTAAGGGAAAAAAGCATTGCAGTAAATCGCGCTGATTAAATCTAATCATATCACGTAAAACCGTGATAAATTTTTACATTAATTGTACTTTGATATCAAATTGTAATGTGAACAACATCAGCATTGCGTGACTGCATTTAATGCCCTTCCGATATTATCCTTGTTTTCGCATGGGCCCGGTTGCAGTCTCTTTTTTTCTGTAGACACTCTGAAGTCCAAAGTCTTTTGCATTTTACAACTGGTGAATGTCCAGTTGTCACTGGTGATTGTCTTAACCTTTCTGGATCCGCAATCAAAGGGATAGGTTTAATTATATCAAGTGCTGTGAGAAAAGGCTATAAATCTCCACTTCCAACATCCTCACACCCAATATAGCCTACTAGCCGAGACTCCTTCTTTATGTGTACAGATGTGACGGAATGACGCAAAGACATGCTCGATTTTCCCGCGGAAATCCACCAGTACCACTGGAATTAAAAACATTATTACAAGCTTACTGTCTTGAATCGAGCTAAGGCAAGCAGATAGTTTTGAACACTGGCTGGACATGTACGTGCTAAAAAAGATTCTTTGGATAATTTTTAACCCAAAAAAGCTACGGACTGCAGCTTTAAATAATTTTGTTTCTGTGTTTTTTAAAATCAACATAATTTAATGACAGTATATTTTTTAAGCATATACTGTATATATATATATATATATATATATATATATATATATATATATATATATATATATATATATGGTTTTGAACAAGTATTAACTTAGACATGATTAAAAACACATTATTTTAGCTAAAGGATTTGTATCAATAGTTTGTGCCTTTTGCTCCATGCTAGTTTTCCCCCGTGTGTGGGGTAAAAGGCCCACCTCTCCACATCATACATTTATAAGATTTTTAAACAAACAAACTGCTTATGATTTATTTTCACACAAAATCAATGTTCAATAAAAACAGATATATTTTTTCATAGACTATGGAAGTAGTGCCTTTAGCCCCGTTGTACCCTATGACTGGAGCCATTTTAAAATGTTTATCAAATGCATTATACATTTCTGGAGGTTAAAAGCATACTCATTGCAACTCTTAATGGTTTAATGCCTATGTTTCAAATTGTCATCTGTGCAGTGGATCATGCCGTTCACAGTGATGCTGGTGTTCATCCCTAATCTGATAGTGGCATATGTTGTGGCCGTATCATCTGGGCTTAGCGTGGCTGCTTCTCTCTTGTTACCATGGTGAGTCTTCCAAACCGAAATATAATACTGCACTATGCATAAACAAAGAATATGCATCCAATACTTTGTGTTTTTTTGTTTTAAAGCACAGAATGCGTAGATTCGTTTTTGCAGTGGCAAGGGGGGAAAAAAGCAGCGGCAATGAAAAATGCAGCATTTTCTTCAAAATGTAGTATAATTATAGTTTGAATATAGTTTGAAATGTCATGCATTTAAAGGGATAGTCCACCCAAAAATGAAAATTCTGTTATTATTTACTCACCCTCAAGTTGTTTCCTTAGACTAAGGGAAGTTGGGAAGTGGACTATCACTACTTCCGTTTCATGCCGACTTTAAAAGTGATCCATAAAGAGTGTATTATAAGGTTTATTTTATCCGACCAAGCTTTAAGTTTCATATATAGGTTTAATAACCAGTAATCTCCAAATAACAGGTTTCATGGCAAGGTCATACTATTTTTTGGGTTTTAAAGATAGACTCTACTTGATTGGAAAGGCCCCAAATGAGTAAATTGTAGTTTTTATGTGGCGTCTACAAAGAGGATTTGGCTTTATGGTACTTTATTGGCTTTATGGTCAATGTTTAATACGAGATGATGAATGATGCCTCTGCTGTGTTGTGTTTCCTGTTGCTCAGGTCAATGTTACCAGATGTAGTGGATGATTTCAGACTGGCAAACCGCAACTCGAAGGGACACGAGGCGATCTTCTACTCCCTATATGCCTTCTTCACTAAGTTTGCTGCAGGCATTTCTCTTGGAGTGTCCACACTCTGTCTTCAGTGAGAGCACTCTTTCATTACTCTTTCATTATTCTGGAAATAATGATTCATGACAGACCACTGGTGTAAACACTGTAATATTGAGAATTTGATATTTTTCTTTGCTCATTTACATTTGGAAACCAGTCGGTAAATCAGGTAAATGAATGATTATTTTTGTGCAGCATATCCCATGAAAGCTGAATGCACAGTTGTTGTTGTTGTAGGTTTGCTGGTTATGACACAGGAGCGTGCAGACAGCCCCCTCCAGTGGTCTATACACTGAAACTGCTCATCGGCGCCGCCCCGGTGGCCTGTATCACCACAGGCCTCATGATCCTCATGGTGTACCCGATCAGCGAGGATGTCAGATTACGAAACAAACTCGCCCTGGAAGAGCTCAGGTAATGACCCTGTGTCACATTTCAGGCTTACATATAATCCATATATATTTAAGTATATCTATATCTATATCTATATCTATATATATATATATATATATATATATATATATATATTATTACAAAAGTTTGGAGTCTGTATGTTTTTATTCAGCAAGATCGCATTAAATTGAATCAAAAGTAACAGTAAAGATATTCATAATTTTACAAAAAATATCATTTTCAAATAAATGCTGTTCTTTTAAACTTTCTATTCATCAGTTTCTGACATTTATAATAGTAGAACATATTGTTGCTGTTATCAATGGTTCCTTGGTTATGAAAAGCAAAAATAAAGGACAGTACATAAAACCTTTATTTGTATCACAGTTTTCACTCAAATATAAAGCAGCTTTATTTTATTTTATATTTTATTGTTATAATAATTCACAATATTACAGCTTTTATTGTATTTTTGATTAAATAAAAATATTTTAAATAACTTTTGAACATTGTGTGTGTGTGTGTATATATATATATATATATATATACACACAGTATAAAGAAGCATTTTTATATTGTACAAATTATATTTTTTATTATTTTATATATATATATATATATATATATATATATATATATATATATATATATATATATATACTGTATATATATATATATATATATATATAATATTTAGCATATATTATATATAATAAAATGTATATATATAATTTATTTTTCAGAAGCCAGAGCATTACCTGCAAATCTCTCAGAGTTGATCTGAACAGTGTGTAGCGTCCTCAAACAGCAGATCCTGATATTCTAGCCCAGTGCTGGGATGAGTTGTGTTGGTGTATATTACACTATGTGAGATTAATAATATGTTTTAATGTAAACATTTCAGTTTGTTTCTGTATTCAGTCTGTTTCTGTATTTTCACATGAACATATAGCCACATATATCTAATTTATACACATGACATGAATGGATTATATGAGGGAAAATATACTGATAATATATTAAGATGTTATAGTGATTATAAATATTTTTAATTGACTTGATTCCAGGATGAATAAAAAATTGTGCTGGTTCACGCAGCTTCAGCATATTTCAATGATGCTTCAATAAAAATAAAATATAGAATAATGATAATAGAAGCATTGAATATTAATTGCATTGTAGATTTGAAAATCATGCTTTTCCCCATAATTTTTGAATCACGGAAGCTACACCAGATATTTTGCCAAGAAATTTCTTATTTTTATACATGTATCAGACTGAGAGAAACAGGCATAGAAGAATAAGGCTATAGATGAGGAGGTCTTCATTCCAGATTTCTGTTCCCTCACCCCATCATGCCAGCTGTAAATGGTTTCTCTGTGTTTCTCCTCCCTCACGCCTTTATGTTTCTCCTTCCTCTCACCTCGTCATGCCTCTGTTTCTCTGAGTCAGTACAGTAAGGATTGAGCTTATATACACCACTCTGGGACTTATAACTTCCTTGTAAGGTAGAAAAACATGTTGCTTAAATTTAAAATGGAATGTATACCTCATGCTTACACATGGTACAATCCTCTATTCCTCTGTGTATACATTAGTGGTACATTTGCATCAGTTCAAACATTCCTTTCCTTGTAATGAACATGCCAACTGAAGTATCATCATTAGTGGAACATCTCTGCTCAGTGAACGTTACATTTTACATCACATACTTCTAGGCAAAATATATAACTCTCCCAGCTCTCTGCTCAGAACACATGTACAAACATAATCTGACTCCTCAAAATACATTATGAAATTATTATGAAAATGAATAAAGAAAAATAATACTAAAAAATAACAAACAGTAAAATGTTAGTCTTCATCGATGAATTAATGTAGTTCATGCATCTATCTTTGTGTGTGTACAGTATGTTTAAATAAGCCCAAAGAATCATTTAGATTTACTAAAATAATAATTATAATCCTATAAATAATAATCAGGTAATGCAAAAAGGTGCTATTGTGTGGTTCGTGTGTGGTTTACAGAACACAATCTCTATGAAGTTTCACTATGGGTTTTAATAACATTACATTTATCTTCATTTTGGTGTATGGAGAAAAATAGAAACTATTTTTAGCAAAAATAATCAAGCAGGCACTCAAGTATTTCTTCTGAAACATAAACAAAAAATGTTCTGCCCTTGACAACTCTCACGCTACACAAATCTACCATCATTCATTAAATATCAAAGAGGCGAACATGTCCGCAAGAAATTTTCCCTGAGTTTCAAATTTTTTAATATTCCTGTGTTAGCCACAAATATCATGCTAACAAAAGACAAATATTATAAAAAAATCTTTCTAAAAAGTCCTCTAGCGATGATATGGGTTTCATTTTTCTGCATTGGGAGACAGTGGACTTTCAGGCAAAAATTCATCTGTGCCATTCAGGGGTCTTGCAGGAGATTTCCTTCTGGCGTTCCTGATCGTGAGCTCGTCCGTGTGTTTAAACATGAGCGGGACGAAACCATCTGCATCCGCCACCAAGACAATCCACATGGGACCTGTGAGAAGGAGAAAAGTCATTTCTGCACATTCATTTGCAGTCACAGCATAAGGTACAGTGGTTTGAGCAGACACCAGCGCTAGAGATGCACAGCACAAAAGGCTGTAAGCTGATTCAACCTTAAACCCTCAAATCCGATTGCACCACCTAATCACTTCCTATTTTAGTCATTGACAATTAAATGAAGCCAAAGCACTTGAACAATCTGTCTTCAACAAAGGATTCGGTGCATTGCACAGCCTCATTAATAGATCCTATCTGCTCATTGCTGAAAAGAGCAAATCTGTCTGAAATGTCAACACAGAGATCTCACAAACGTTCAGGTGCTTCTTTCAGTGTGCAATGGTTGCAACCACTTTTTCATGCAAAATGTCAGCTTATCAACGCAATTATACATCTTGACTGATTGAACCTCTATAATATGAGATAATGTCTCATACTATTACATATGTATTGATCAAGTTGGTAGAATCAGCATTTTGCAAGGTCTCTATCATCCAGACGCACCATGCATCATCTCCACGACGGTCAGGCCGAAGAGTTCCTGTACCACCCGCAGGCAGAGCCGCCCCCCACACAGCAGCAGCGCCCTCCTCTCATCAGTATACACATTCTCAGACAACTGTTTCTGGAGGAAAACACAAATACAAAGTGCAATCGATGAACACCGTGAGTCACTTTAAGGGAACGTCATTCATAACAGACCTGGTCATGTGGTCACGGATTAAGTGATGATTCCCCTAAGCCAAGTTATGCCGAGGTCAACAGAATCACTTCAATCTGACATCTGCTGACAAAGGGTTGTACTGACAACAGAGTTGGTGTGATGCTTTACAATGCCTGATGGTCTGGCTAAGAGTAAAATGGGCTTTGTGGAGTCTTGGAACTTTAAGTCTTAAAGCTCCAGAAGCAAATAATTTAATCAAGTAATCATTTATTTTGTAGTGTTTATTAAATTTAACATTAACTGTATGGCTACGTCTAAGAAGGTTCCCTAATGGTAGAGGATATTTGACCTGACTTGACCCATAAAGTGGATCTTCAGCTTCGGAAAATGAAGAAACTCTACTAATAAATTCAACAAACAGAAGTCTGCTAAGAACCATGAATGTAACTAATGCATAAAAATCAATAAAACAAACTAATCAATCATAAAAAATTAAAACATTTAACAATGAAAATGGTTGACAAATGCCATCGGTTATTAAGGCCTGTGCTCTTAAATTGTATTGTTTGCATTTAATTGATAAATTATTGTAATGGAATATATAGAAATAATAATCAATATTGTTATTATTTATACTAATTATAAATTATATTTATAATGTGTAGTGTTGTTATTAAATGTGGTGTATTAAAATTATCCTAATACAAAATTCTAAATTATTCAAACCATATGCGTCATATTTTAGTTTGAGATAATTTGCATATTGAGATTAAGATGTTGTTTTTTCAACATAATGCCTAAATGCCATAATGCCAACATAAATTAATCGAACAAATAAAATCAACAGATTAGCACTTTCCACTACTACAGAAGACTGCAGACTTTCCTTGCTTAAGTTTAGACTCTACTGTACGATTAAAAAAAAAAAATCATACCTGACACGTAATGTGCACATATTGCGGTTCATAAGCGGACGGATAACTGCATGCGATCTTCTTGCCGTTCTGGGTGAAGTCTCTGACTTCTGAGAGGCACTGCTGGAGGTCAGCAAATCGGGTGAAAATCCTCTCCATGTTCTGCGTCAGCTGCTCCAGGTTGTTCTCTTTGGACTGTAAGCTGTTCTTTGGTGGAGTGGCATCGGAGTATGATTTTTCCAAGGCCTCGTACCTGGGCGAACACGGCCGACTGGAATCCCGGCTGGCCTGACCGGCTATGGCGAGAGTGGCCATGCGGCTGATGTGATCCATGTCGTAGTTTTCTAGAGTAATGGAAGAGGAACTGGACGCTCTATCCGAGAAGTCGGCGGAGCTTGCCACGGGGCTCAAATCCAAGCTGCGTACCTCCTCGATTAGCTGTTTCCGACTGGATGGGGAAACAATTGCAGAGCCTCCAGGAAGAATTAAATCCTTAATTGTTAGACGATCCTCTTTAGAAAAGTTCTCAGAATGACGTCTAATCCCATGATGTCGACTTGGCGGCTCGGACTTGGGAACCACTGGGGTGACACCTTCCTCGTCGAATACCAGTTCCTTGGCTATTAGCCTCAAGATGTACTTGTCCGTGTTGGAGGAGGGGAGGAAAGCAGGATCATTGGACTTCTGCCGGCCAATCATAAAGAGCAACATCTTGTTGGTGAAAAAGCACACCCCTTTGGGCCTCTCATTCTTTTGCAGCTGGATCTGTTGCACGTTGGGCATGGAAGAATCCGTTATACAGTAAACCAGGATCATGTTGCACGTGTTCGAAGCCACGGCCATCGTGCTCCCGCTCGGATCGAAGGCAATGATGTCAGGGACCAAGATGCCAGGGATGCTGACCTTCCTTGTAGTGGTGACCTTGCGTTCGTATGTTACTAGAATCAAATGTGAGGAGTCCTGACCAGTTCCCGACAAATGATCCCGCCGCCTCAAGTGAATGAGAGGGCTCGGGTCTGATTTCCTGTGTTTGGCGAGAATGTGCGTTAGATCCATGGGTCCGGATGAAGAGGCGTGTCCCGAGCGTTCAGAATCACATGATCTCCGTCTAGAGTCCAAATAATAGTCCATATCCACTGTCAAAACAGGAGAAGGGCGACAAGTCGATGCCTCTGACTCATTCGGTAGGTCGAAGGCGATGCCTGCATTGAGCCCGCAAATTTTATCAAGCGGAAGTTCAGTTGCCACAGCCACTTGAGCGTCGTCTGTGGACTCGATGGCGCAGATGTACCCACCTATATCGAAAACAGGGCAGAAGGAACACGCCACCAGGCTTTTTTGGATGTCGTTCCAAATGTACGAGTGCAGTGCGCTACCGATGGCGACCACAAGGCGGGTTCCGTCTTTAGTCCAGCAGGCACAATGGATCAGACCGCTGCCCTTGATGTCGGCCTTCACGCGCCGATTATCGACCCGCACAGTAAACAAAACTGAGGCATCTCGCTTGGTCAAAACAGCTAAGATGTCCATTTTGGGATGCCAGACACATCCTTGGGACAGCAGTGGGAACGGCTCACTCATTTCGCAGGTCTGCGTGCACAGGAGTTTGTTTTGCTCCGAAGCGCTCAGCTGAAGTTGCCAGACAGTGATGTGCTTCTTATGCTGCACGGCAAGCAACGCCGGGGACCCGGAGCAGCACAACGGCCCCCAGAAGAGTCCCAAGACATGTTCAAATTGTCCAATGACATTGGTGTCACCAAATTTAGGCTCTCCGTCAACAGAATACAACGACGTGAGACAGACCTGCTTACCGTCCGTCCAGGCTATTCCGTGCACAGGGTGAATGGCTTGGTGCAGGGTGTTTAACCCTGTTCTCAGAAGTTTGGCTTTTCCTAGCTCCATGCTTGGTTCAGATTCTCCAATGGAAAGGAAAATAATGTTCCTGGTCATACAGGATCTGAGTCAGAATTGAGAGATAGATGCAACTCTGTGCTTCAGTATGAGAAGACTGCCATCACATACTCCAAGAATAGGTAAAGCCTCTTCCCTCACTCTCTAATCCTTTTGGCCCGAGGGAGGCTCCACTCAAGGATGTCCAGATTAGGCTGACACAACCCCCGACGTCATAAAACCCTCGGAGGTTTGGATGCTACGTCTTTTATTTCTGCCCCAGGCCTCAAATACACAAAAATATATGTAAGACTAGACATATGCAAAGACTGAACATCACAGAAATGTAACTTTGGAAAATGTATGCTGATATGAAAAACAGCCCTTTACAAAAAACAAAAACAAAAAACAAACAAAAAAAACATTACTATGTTAAGTTACTACAGCTATTATAACTACAATAAAACTATGGTGGCTTTGAATTAGCCAGCATGCCAATCAATCGATCAATAATGAATTAGTTAATGCTAATTGTAGTAAAACAACTGTATAAAAAAATTACATATATATAAAAAACTATGGTTAATATTTATAATGGGAAGTCAGTTTACCATAACATACATGATCAAAGACTGAGAAAAATCACATACATTTCACTTTAAACATAATACAAAATAACCCCTTAGCCTACTTAAAAGTTACCATGTTAACCATAGTTAACGTTAGACCACAAAAAAAATCTAAAAGCGTATTGCATTGTTTGAATTTTAGAGTTGTAACAATAACTATCATACGCAAAAAAACAACTAAGGTTTTGTCTAATTTCTCTGTAAGGTGCGTTCGCGAAACTATTTTATTCACATGTAACGTTATTGCCACAATCCCACAAGCTAGCATGTGAAGAAGATCTAGAACAATCCTGAACATTAGAGGAAAAATATAAGATAAATAGCAAACCAGCATTTTCAGAAGGTAAGCTTAAAAACATACCATAATGCTATTGACAACGTTGCGGAAACCATGGCAACTCCGCAGAGAGAAAATCACGTAAACCTGAGCAGTGTCCGCATTTCCCCGCGGAGACATTTGAAGTCATGGACAAACGGGAAATAAATGAATCGGGCATTCTGGGAGTTGTAGTTCAGACACGTTCAAACTCTCGATAGGAAGTCTGATTCATTTCCGCGAATCGATTCTTTCGAACAATTCGTTTTAAAGGGCTAGTTCAAATATATTTGATTATTATTAAACGTCAAACAAAGTCAATGTACATTCAGAACCGCAATAAGATATAGTCTATACAACATAAAAATGACCTATTTTACAAGTGTCGTTAATGGATGTTACACACAGCACCCTATTCCAGAATCTCACAAAAACTGAGGTCATCAGAACGGAATGTTGCCCAATATTATATTTCACCACAGTTGGGCTGATATGACAGTGGGCGGAGTGCAGTAGCGCTGTTGTCTCTCACTCTGTCTCTCTCTCACACACTACTGTAGGAACTATCCGCCCGAACAGAATGGGTGTTGAGATTGAAACAATATCCCCAGGAGACGGTAAGATGCTATGATCTAATAAGTTCGAATTTCAAATTCCCAAACGTTCTATCTAGAATGACTGGCGAATTCGAATGTTGTTTTAGTAAATTGTAGCGGTAAAAGCGGGATTGCGGGAACATTCTGTCGCACTAATGACATCATCTTTTAACATTCTTGAATTTTCATTGCATTTTATTTGCGTAAAGAAGTCAACACTTATACAGATTCAACGAAATACCCCTCGCTATGATGAGGATGTTTCCGCTCACTGTCTATCGTGTGTCTGTGCCCAGCAGAATA
The DNA here is from genome assembly GCA_030578275.1 of Meda fulgida. Lineage (NCBI taxonomy): Eukaryota > Metazoa > Chordata > Actinopteri > Cypriniformes > Leuciscidae > Meda > Meda fulgida. The sequence goes on from CM060635.1 coordinate 5,898,347, forward strand.
ATGTGCCATGCGTGCCAACTCAAACTCTTCTCATGATGATTCCTCATTGCAGCTGTCAGAAATGTGCCTTCAGGATTTCCTCTACAACATGCTTGTAGAATGATTTTGCTGATGAAATGCAGGTAGATGCTGTTGATCGTGTATGTCTCAGATGGCAACATTCTTTGCCCTGGCTAGACATGAGCTTTGATGTTAATCCGAGGCGGCTTTGCAGGATAATATGGGCACAGTTGGCAGTCTCTGCTGGTCTGGTCTAATGGCACTGTGAGGTGTTCTTATGTGTGTCACTTGTTGCATTACCTGTTTGCAAGTGGCAGTGGCAACAAACTGACCGGTTGGCCATGATGCCACTTTCATTGACACAATTCAGAATTGTTGACATTTATATATGGATGTATGTCTTGTATCTGATTGGCCAAACTGGATAGTATATCTAAAAGCATTTGGACCACATATTACTTCATAGCCTATACAAACCACTCAAAAATGTGGGGTCAGTAAGATTTTTATGCTCTCCAAGGCTGCATTTATTTGAGTGAAAATGCATATATTTATTAATTTTGTTATTTCCTATATTTAAAAGGTATTTTTTCTGAAATTTCATCATTACTCCAGTCTTCAGTGTCTCATGATCCTTTAGAAATCATTATATAATGATGATTTGCTGCTCAAGAAATATTTGTTATTATTGTCAATGTTGAAAACAGCTGCATGCTTAATAATTTTGTGGAAACCATGACTCATTTTTTCTTTGATTAATAGAAAGTTCAAAAGAACAACATTTTTGTGAAGTATATTTATTTGTAACAACCTAAAAGTCTTAACTGTCACTTTTGATCAATTATTTTGTCCTTGCTGAATAATATATATATTATATATACACACACAGACACAGAATACTAAATTATCTTTAATATCTAAATACAAATATGCAGATCATTTCATGTGACACTGTAGGCTATCTATGTTATTTATTTATTTATTTTATATAAAGCTTGCCAATATTGCACACAGAAAACATCAAAGGTAAATCCAGTCTATGATTTTCATGATTTTAACCCCAAGTTATTTTATTGGGCTATTACTTTACTGTATTTAGTCACTTTGGGTAAAAACATAAGGGAAGTGACACTCTTGTAATATTCACAACAACTCAACATGCCTATATACTAAAAATGGTTACATTTGTGTTCGTTTTTTTATACTCAGAATTTGGGGCTGAGAGTCTGATTATTCATTTATAAGTGTGTATGGACCAATAGGAGGCCAGTGAGTCATAATAATGAGCATTATTATGGAATGATCAATAGAAGCTGTAAATAAGCGCTGGAGTGACCATGAGCTCATATGATTTTGACACCTTTCAGACGTAAAATTCTTGGCACAAGACATCAAACTCAAGAACTGCCTACTGGGGTTACCAGTGTCAGGAATGGATGTGTTGTAATGGCACTTTTATTTTTCTTGCTCTGCTCTGGTCGCTTGCGCCTGTGGGACGCTCTCGACTGACATCCTATCTGACCCCCACCAGCCTGCTGTCATGTGGCTCACATTCCTGCCCAGCTCCCACACACATTAATCAGACACCACCTCCACCACACACACACACACACTTTGTCTGATCTGCCCTAATCTGCAGATGAAGACCATACCCAAGTCTCATGACTGTAGGAGCTGCTCATGGATTTAGAAGCATGGATTTTATTGATCCCTTTAGGGTTTGTGGATTCAATTAAGCTATTTCCACAATTATTTTTGTGAAATTCTGTGATCTATTATTTGTGGTATCTATTTTAGACAAACTATGGGTTGCATCCAAAATTGCATGTAAAATATGTAAAATAATTGTATTGAATTGATACCTGGGTTGGATGTGGTGTCTGGCTGGGGTGCTAACCAGTGCACACCATGGTCCAAGCCATGGAAAAAAAAAAAAGGGGGCAAGAGGGCCAACCAAGCATAACATTTGGTTATGTCAGTTCACAACCAGACTAAGGGAGCTTGGTTTGGAGGTGCCTGTAATGGTGCCCCGGCGTACTATGTGGAGGAAGACTCAATGGAGTTTAGAAGCTTAACTACTGGGGTGGGGTGTCGCTGGCGGGAATCGGATTATTAAATTAAAGAAAGGTGTCTATGTCCGGGGGGTCTATTGGTTGTGCTCACTGGCAGTTGTGGATCAGCCCCCTGACCTAGAGTTTAGAGAAAATGTACAATAACATTATTGACGGATCTAAATGTATTATTGTTATTATTATTATTAATAATGATAATACTATTATCACTATTATTATAAATCACTAAAGCTAATGCTACTATTGTTGTCATGAATATTATCATTGTGAATATTATCATTGATACTATTACCAGTAATATTAATATATAATTATTGTTATAATTATTGGGATGATTACTACCTTCACTAAAACTATACTTCTACTGCTACTGCGATTATATTAAACTTATATTAAAGTTGTTTTCTATTTCATTGGTTTTATTATTATTATTCATTTTTTTCTTCTCTCTCTTCAGTAGTCTTATAATCTTGTATATGTTACTGCTATTTTTACATATTTTACATTATATGTTAATTTGCTCAAAAAAATTGCATACCTATTATATAGTAGGTGAAAAAAGAAGCATGTGGCAAAAGAAGCATGTCTGAATTCACAGAACTCATAAAAGAGCAGGCAAAAAATCCCCAGATGACCTACAACTTTCAGCGAGATTCTGAAGTGTGCATATGAGAGACACTTTACTCTCCCATGAGGCCACGGGAGAGGATTTATGAATGGCAGTGAAGCGACGCAACTGATGCTAGTAGGTCATGTGATATTGACAACATGGCGAATGTAGTACACCCAGATTACATTCATACTACACACACTCATACTTTATAGAACATACTTTTTAAAGGTTGTGAAGTAATTACTACTATTCAAAATAAGTACCTAGTCAAGAGAGTTTGCGATTTCGAACGCAGCCAATGCTACAGTAATCAGAAATTGGTTGGTCACTTGACATGCCAATCAGACCTTTTCTTCCTGTTTGGCCATAAGAAGCTGCTAAGGGGACAAAGCTAAATACAGTAAATCTGAGTTTCTTTCAAAGATGCAATGCCACAAATCTTGCAAATCTCTGAAAATCTATTACAGCAAAAGCCTCAGAAGTGATCGTTGTACATACAGTATCTGGTAACCCTTGCTACCCAGTCGACTGATTAAGACGTGAGTCTTGAAGCTGTGTGTCAGCCAGCAAATAAGATCGAACCTGGACATTTGCACTGACTGTGCTTGTGCCAGTGGATATTGCGGTATATAAGGTTCGGATGCTATGATTCTTTGCACTAACTGTCTCATTCTCTTCTTTCTTCACAGGAAGAACTTTTCCGAAGAAAGGACAGACATGTGTTGTGCATTACATAGGTAAACTATCTGCTGATGTAAATGTTCACATATGTTGTTTGTTGGCGGTTTCGCTCAGACGACCAGTGCACCCTGCAGACAACCAACTCAGACAGACCGGAAACAGGATGTCGATAACAACATTCTGTCTCCTCTTGTTTAATGTTTTCTTTCCTCTCAGTATCCCAGTTATTCACTTTGAAAACACAGGTAGAACTTGATAAGCGGTGCAGTTCTTTCCCTGTATTGAATTGCTTGGTCTTCAACTACATAATAAGCCCTTATAATTATTGCTTGAACTTTGGACCTTTACTATTGTGCATGACACACAGTGTGTTGCCAACTGGATCAGAAAAATGATGCCTTTTCCACTCATTATTTTCATATTGTTGCTGCTAATACAATAATACAACAAAAAAACCTTATAGAACCCAAACGTTTCAACAGTAGTGATCATTTTTGGCTCTGTAGGACAAAATTGTTATTTCTTACGGAATATTTTTAATACTGCCAAAATAAGACAAAAACATGATTCTTTTCAGAGGGATCTGCACTGGGATTGATGTAAACAGTTTGAGAGTGAATTCTCTGCGTTTTTATAAGCTAGATTCAGGCAGCTCTGACTGTGAGATCATTTGCAGTCAGAGCAGCAAACAGGGTCAGACGCCAATACAGCCCTTCTGCAGCACTTAATATAGCACTGCAGGGCCTTTGCTGAGAGCCCTCGAGCCCTGGAGTGAACCAGATACAGCACTACCACCAGAGACAGGCAAGTCATCACTATTCAGCCACACTCTTTTTGGATGAAATGGAAAAAAATCAATAGGGCAAATGTTTGGAGTGTTGGAGCAGGAGGGAAATTTGGGCTTAAGATTTCAGAATTTAAAATCTGTCTGTATTGACCGGATTAAAAAAAAGAAGCATAAAATATGAAATTAGGGGTCAGAAACCGTGTTTCATCGAGGGCAGATGCCATAAGCAACAGAAAGCGTTTTCTAGGAGATTTATTTGTTTATTTTTCTTTAGCTCATATCAGAGAATTAAATTAACTTCACTGTGGTGAAGACTAAAACAAAAGCTTTGTGACTGACTGTCACTTGTTCTAATATGTTTTATATTAGTTTGTTGACTTTTTTTACAGACTCAATGACTCATATATGCCTTGCGGTCAAGCGCACGCATAAAGCTTGCCGTAAAGCACTGGCAAAATTAGCCTGATGATTATGAATGCGCCGGGAGAAAATAGCAAGGAGACATTTTAATTGTTTATTAATAAACTAGTGTTTTCTGAGTCAGTGTAGGCTGCAAAGATGAAGTTGACATTGCTGACTCGTCATGTCCGCTGTAGTGAATGTGCATGCCTATAGAGGGAAATGGATTACATAATCAGAGAGAATTAGTTTTCGATTCGAATTGGTTCGTTTAAAAGTAGACATTTTTCAGCATCATTACTCCAGTCTTCAGTGTCACATGATCCTTCAGAAATCATTCTAATATGATGATTTACTGCTCAAGAAAACATTTCTATTATAAATGTTTTTTTTAAAAATGGGTGTAAAGGTGTAAATGGAAGGGAACTAGGGAACATTCCATTTTATAATTTTGCAAACATTATGGGGATGTTAATTCTGAATGTTCTCTTAAAAACTGAATAACTTTGAACGAACATTCTATTAATGCTACTGGAAAAACGTTTGTTCACAACTTTGAGAGAACCTTGCCAGAACGTTCTGAGAACATTCCCTGTTAGCTGGGCAGGTTGTATATTATCAGTCATGGTTGGATGCCAAGTGAAACGGGATGGATTTTATTATGGGCTCATGCCTGAATTAGCTGAGACCTCCACCTCGTTGCACACCTACCATTCTCTGACCCAGGCGGGCAGAACAAATCAATTAGCCCAGTCCCGCTGGGGTTTATTATTAGAGCACAGGAAGCCATCAGATCTCTCGTGACTGGCGGCTCTATTAATAACAATGGCAACATGTATAAATATGTTCTGAAGAGACACCCATGTGATTGGTGGTGGCAGGAGAGCACTGTAATGGTAATAAAGAGAAACCCACTATAGGTGTCCAGTTTCCTGAACCTTGACCAGGCAATCAGAGGCAGTAAAGTAGTGATGTCATGTGCAATTATTATGGGTATATTCCCTTCTTTAGATTTTAGAACATACTTCCTTATGTTCGAGCCGCAGGTCAATGATTCAACCTTTTTTAAAGGAATAATTGACCCCGATACAAAAATTGTCTCTGCAGTTATTCTTACCTACTACACATAATGTAATGTTTCATACATTTATTTTGGTTGATGACAAATATTCAACATCATTTTTTTCTCTTTGTATTTTTATATAATTTAAAAACAAGATTATCCCATTAAAATCTATCTAATAAAATGCTAAAAGTAAGGTAAAAAGTAATCAAGCAGTCAGATTATATTACTTAAAATGTGTAATGTAATAGATTACGTTAATAATTACAATTTTCATCATGTAATGAACTACAATTTGTAAGAAATACCCAGCACTGAAAACCTATTTTATTGCATGATCACAAAGATGTTTTCCAGATGTTTTATTGTCCAAGCTGCTCTTTGTTTATACAATAAACTTTGTATAAGCTTTTCATCCATAGTGCAAGAGCTTTTATGTAATCATATTTGGAGAATAGGCTTTGAATTCCCTCTGTAAATAGTATACCATCCTATGATTCAAGATGCTGGCTTATTCTGGCATTCTGTATAGTATGGGTCGTCTGGAAATTGGGATGCAGCCAGGGTTTCAAGTTCTGGGAATGAGTTGTACAGGTCACCACTCAGCAGCCTGTAATATGAGATTGAGTTAGTGTGGAGATTATTGGACAAAATTAAGACGTATACACTACCTTTTAACCGTCAGTAAGATTTTCTTCTTTGAAAGAAATTAATACTTTTATTCAGCAAAAATGCATTCAATTGATCCAAACTGGCATTAAAGACTTTTATATTGTTACAAAAAAATTTGATCTAAAAGAAAATGATGTTCTTTGAACTATTAAAGAATCCTTAAAAAAAACGTATCATTTTTCCACATAAGGTATCATGGTTTCCACATAAACATGCTTTAAAAATTGATTATAACAATCATGTTTCTTGAGCAGCAAATCAGCGTATGATTTCTGAAGGATCATGTGACACATGTGACTGGAGTAATGATGCTGAAAAAATCCGCTTTGCATCACAGGAATAAATTACATTTTTGAATATATTAAAACGGAAAACAATTATTTTAATTTGTAATCATATTTCACAATTTTACAGTTTATACTGTATTTTTAATATAGACTTGGCACTAAAAAGTGATGTCTTATATTTATATGCATATATGTATGTGCTGTTTATTGATGTTGAAATAATAAGTCAGCTGCATTTTTAACATCAACAGCTAAGGATTAAAATAGGAACATTAATATTTATTAACATCAATATTTATTAGCACCATCATTCTATTGAAATACCAAGTATTGTTTGTCTTAATAATCTTCCAGCACCATGTTTTAGCTTTCTCTCTCTGCATCTGATGTTTACGCCGGAATACTCCTGTTTGATACATGAACCCATGAGTTTGCCATGCCATGTGGTTTTCTGCTGACATGTTTTTGAGTTGAAATGTGCCAACAAATCTATAAGAGGCAGGTGCATTCAGGTAGCGTGTGCATCTGATTACACTTGACGCTGACTGAGAGAAACCGACTGCCAGTTCGGGTAGACAGATACTGTAAGCTGAGGTAAAAATAACCATCCTGGCCTCCGCCTGCTGTACTGGTTCACTCTCTTCCACCGATCTCTCACGCACAGGTTCAGGAACCGAGATTGACTTTAGGTTTTTTCCACTGAAAGCAGTCAGTTGATCAGGTTCACGTCTGCTTGTCTACATCCATCGGGCACAGAGAAGCTCCCACCCAACATGACCGCTTGTCTTTTCTGTTGTGACATATATCCAAGTGAAACGGCTTTTTGAAAGAGAACAAATGTTGGTTGGAACTTGATTTTGTCCATGGGGAATTGATTGGATGGTTGTGGTTTGCTATTGGTCGATCTCATGAGTGACAGGTTGCCCCGCCCTCATGCCACTAAACACATCATCAGAGAAGAGAAGAGATGATGCTGCAAGAGGGAGGGGAAGTTCTTCTGATTAGAGTTTACAAGGCACATGAATTTTTATAAAATATCCATGGATAAATCATTAATAATATATGCTGGGATATTCCATAAAAAAAATGTGTCATGCTTCATTGCGTTATCACAAATAAAACAATTGTCTCCAAGCAAAACTACGCAATATGCTTACAAAAGCTTTACCACATTTTTAATAATATTTAAATATGTCAAGGTCAAGATGTCCTAGGCTTTTGGCCACTACTGTATACAGTATATACATATAACATGACTTGATTTATACGTATATTTGTTTTTGGAATATTTTTAAATTGATGGACAATTATAACAGTACACACGATTTAACAACATGCTAAAAACATTTGCTCAGGCAAGCACTATTCGCATTCTGAAAATGTAAAAATGTAGTTTATAAATGGTAATTGTACAAAAAGTTCCAAAGGTTTGATAGAGCAACGCTGGATAACTTCAGTCAGATAAGTTCATTCATAAATATACTTTAGTTGGTCCTTGTAGTAGAACAAGCTTCTATTATAATATACTGTCTGGTTTTGGAATGGAGCCCACTCTGCAGATATCTTGGCGCAGTGAGCTTCCTGGAAGTCCCAGTGAAATTCAAGGGGGAGTGAAAGCTAATACTTTACTGTACTGTCAGAGAACCATCTCTGCATAAGGAACCTTTATATCTCCCTCAGCATGCATGAAACTGAAATGAATGCTTCATGATGGTGTGTCAGACAGACTCTCCATGTTATAGTTATAGTTTATTTTTGCTGTTAAAAAAGGGGGGAAACAAAATTAAAAAAAGAAAATTATAAGGTATAATAGGTTAGGTTTGGATTTTTTTATTAAAGGGATAGTTCATCCAAAAATGAAAATTCTGTCAGTATTTACTCACCCTCATGTTGTTCCAACCCCGTAAGACCTTCGTTCATCTTCGGAACACGAATTAAGATATTTTTGATGAAATCTGAGAGCTGGATCACTCCTCCATACTAGTCCATAGGCTTCTTCAAGGATTGAAACTTGCCGGCCTCGAAAAGTTATTAAAAACATCGTTAAAATAGTCCAAGTGACTACAGTGGCTCAATCTTAAGTTTATCAAGCGACGAGAATACTTTTTGTGCGCAAAAACAAACAAACTATTCATTTCCTTCTCGTGGGCCTCTAGTCAGTTAAACTAGTATGTTTGCGTAGAGCTACGTCACACGTAGGCTCACTATTGGCCGACGCTGGTCATGTTTGTGATGCGTGTGACGTACAACAACAGAAGCTTACGCTGTTTTTCACTAGTTTAACTGACTCAGGAGGAAATGAATAGTTGAAATAAAGTCATTATTTTAGTTTGTTTTTGCGCACAAAAAGTATTCTCGTCGCTTGATAAACTTAAGATTGAGCCACTGTAGTCACTTGGACTATTTTAACGATGTTTTTAATAACTTTTCGAGGCCAGCAAGTTTCAATCCTTGAAGAAGCCTATGGACTAGTATGGAGGAGTGATCCAGCTCTCAGATTTCATCAAAAATATCTTCATTTGTGTTCCGAAGATGAACGAAGGTCTTACGGGGTTGGAACAACATGAGGGTGAGTAAATACTGACAGAATTTTCATTTTTGGATGAACTATCCCTTTAAGGTACATTTTTGGTGATGTCAATTTAATATGGTCATTTCTTGATTAATAAAAAAAAATCAATTAAAGGTGGTTAAAAAGCAATAGAATTTTTTAAAAATTGATATATGCTGTTTTAATATTAATCATCGTATCATATAATTCATTCATAATTCATGTTTTAGTTAAATATTATCTTCAATTTTATTTCAATTTTGATTGACACCCCTAGTTAAAATATAAATGTATAAATAGGAGATATTTAAAATGGCATTATTTATTTATTATTTTTTAAATACTGTACTTCTGACAAAACTAGGCAGCTTTTGTTGCTAAATATTACAATCTTTTATAATGCTTTATTTTACATTTGGCCTTTATGACTAAAGACATTTTCTTATATGCCTGCTTATACTATAATAATGGAGGACCAGAGTGTTTCTGTGTGTATCTTCCTCTCTCTTTCTCTTTTTCTTCCTTTGATATAGACGGAGGCAAAAGGTGACCTACTTAAGCCGGCTGAATAATCTGTTGATTTAGGCCAGTGTTTCATATTTCATTCTTTTTGTTCATTTAGATCACAAGAGCTCAGATTCCACAGGAGATTTGGATAAGCACAGAAGCGCTCCCTCTGATAGGTCAGCTGTGTGTTAGTGGACCATGCCTGATTCTAAAGCCTGTTTGCCTGAAGACATCATGAAGGAGTTAACTAAAGAGAAATTAATTTAGCATCGACCTCTTTATTACAAATGTTCTCTTATTTTCTAAAGGATTAACTTTTGGATTCTTACATGGCACAAAATGAAATGTTAAGAAAAAAATCTATAAACTTACATTTAAAAAGAAACTTAAGGCATGTCTGGAGACCAGAATATCACACAGACTTCTGGGGCCACCCAGTACACCCTAAAAACTTCCAGACCACCCTAGCAGCCACCTAGCGACATCCTAACAACCAATCAGAACACACTAACAACCACCTAGCAACACCTAAAAACCACCCCAGAATACCCTAGCAGCACCCTAAAAACATGCAGAACAACCTAGCAACACCTTAACAACCTTGCAACACCATAGAAACATTCAGAACACACTAGCAATACTCTCAAGCATCCAGAACACTCTAGTAGCAACACCCTAACTGCCACCAAGAACACCCTAGCAACACCCTAACAACTACCCAGAACACATTAGCAACACCCTAACAACTATCTAGAACACATTAGCAACCACCTAGCAACACCCTAAAAAGCACACAGAAGACCTAGCAACACCCTAGAAACATCCAGAACACCCCAATACTCTAAAAACATACAGAAGTCTCTAGCAACACCCTAACTACCCCTAGAACCCCATAGCTTAACGGCCTGTGCAAAAGTTGCAAAAATCTAGTTGTCACTGGGTATTACTGGGTGACATCAGTACAAACAGCTGGGATTATTGGATCTGTTTGTGTGGCCACTCCACAGGTGGCGGATGGTTGATGTGGACTGTCTGTTTCACCAGCTGTTGTTTTGGGACCAGTGTTGGGCTGTCAGTAGTTTTTTTCCACCATGTTGAAGTCTGAATCTGCAGTTAAATGGACGCTTGAGGATGTTGTGCTGATGGTATCTGTTGAGCTCTTGGTCCAAGGCTGCAATTACTGTCTCATGTGAGCCTGGGAACTGCAATTGTGCTTGTTTCTTCGTCAACTGCTTGTCTGTTTAGATGTGGTAGCATTTTCTCCTAAATCTTAGGATTCGATTTTTGCGTTATGAACTTCATACGTTTTTAGGGAACCACCCAGAATACTCTGAACTGAGTGGTTCTCTTTTTTTCTTCAGAAAAGACCAAATTAGTTTGTTGTAATGGTGATAATTGTGTATTTAAATTGTATGTTATTTAACTGCAGGGATGCTGCAGAACGGAAAGAAGTTTGACTCGTCACGAGACAGAAACAAGCCCTTCAAATTCAAGATCGGCCGACAGGAAGTGATCAAGGGCTGGGAGGAAGGAGTCGCACAGGTATCCGAGTCTGATGATGTGCTGCATGTACTCTGGAGCTAAACTTTCTTTGGAGTATACTTGCTCTATAATATTTCCACCTAATTTCAGATGAGTTTGGGTCAGCGGGCGAAGATCACCTGCACCCCAGATATGGCTTATGGGGCCACAGGACACCCTGGCGTCATTCCTCCCAACGCCACCCTTGTATTTGATGTGGAGCTGCTGAAACTGGAGTAAACCACTAGCTGGTACCCATACGGAAATGTAATATGTGGAGACATATGAAATATACATATATTAAATATATCCACATAGAAAGTGAAAACATATATGTAGCCTACAGAAAACCTACTGAGAAAATGGAACAATTTCATATATTGACATATAAAACTAGCCCATATATTTTATGTATGTATAATACAGTCCTTTATGTGTGTAATTGGAACGATGCTCCAACTTTCATTTTCCGTTTCTTCTTTCCACTCAACAAGGGCGAACATTCTTCATCCGTTGGTCTCTGAATGCGCGTAATTTGGCGGTCTTTTGATTGCGTTTGAATTAAAGAGTTGTTAAAAGTTCAAGATGTTCAAATAAGGAAAATAAGGAATGAATTAATAAGGAAACCATAAGCATGCAAAATGTATGTATGTTGTTTAAATAAATTGCCATATATAAATTAAACATATTGGTTATAACATACAATATTATATAAACAATAATCTTATACATTCTATTAATATATGTCAATATACTATATTTAATATGGACAATTGATATATGTTATAAACCTATATCAACATATCTAGAGATATGTATATATGTGATAGCAGTATATTGTCTTGACAGCATCACTTGCGATATAGTGACATATGACATATATTACATTTCCGTATGGGCTGAAGTCCTCAAACGGAGAAGGAGAAACACTAGTCCCGACCCCACCAACAAAACCTTCATCTAAACACTCTAGAAATCATCTTTTGTGTTTGTTTGCCAACAAATGCAACACTGTTTAGTTACTTTAAATCTTTTCTACACATGATATCTCGCTACATGCAGTGTTTTTTTTTCATACTACATTTTCCTGAAAATATGTGAATACAATAGAATCATTAAATCAGTATTTAAATTTGTACCAGACTGAATCCACCGCCTTGCTGAATTTAGTAGGGTTAGTATTTTACAGAAGGGTTATAATGGGTTATAATTCTGTATTCCGAGGGGCATTAACAACCACTGTCTGCATTGCCACTTTTGATAAAAGTATATCCTGCTGATTGCATGTGATATAAGGATAATGTTAATGTATTTACTATATATTTTATATATAAATCTATCCCTTATAAATATTTGCTGTAAGTCTCATTCGTGGAACAAACTGAATATGTACTATGGAGTGCTTTGGCTTCAATGAACATTTGATCAACTTGCTCTTAATAAAGACATTTGAACTCTTGGAAATCTTTGTGCTGTTGATGTAATTTGATCTGATACACTAACAGTGTAATGATGATGCATAATTATCTGTTCTGCTACTGTATAAGATAAGAGAGAGCAGGAGATAAGAATATTTGGTTTCATAACTTGGAGGCAAGACATTAGCCTAAATTTTACATTAAACATTCGTTTTTTAAGCATTTTTTTCTTCTTTAATATAATACAAATTAAATTGGCTGAAAAATATTAAATAATAAAATATTTAAAACTTTTTTTATATATAAAAAAACAATAGTCTTGATTTCTTGGATAATTTGTATACATCATGTTTATGAAACATTTCATGAACATATATGAAATAAGGAAAGACATTAACATGTTATGGCCATAGGCAACCTTTGAGTGTTTTGAAGTGAAATAAAAGAAATTATGTAAAAATTGCCGTTTGGACTTGTGCCTTGCACTGTAGTCTGATGTTTCATAATGCATATTTTAATTACTGATAATGCATTGCATGTGTGCAAAAACAATATTTTTATGGAGAGACACTACAGGTTTGAAAAATTATCAGTCGTTATGAATTGTAATAATGACAAATAATTGTGAAAACCTGCAGCGTATATTACATAACTTGGCATATGTCACCACCTGCTGGAAATAAGGTGACATAACGATTGTGCTGCCATAACACAATCGGCGAGACGGTGACGTATCTCATTATACAACCTTAAACGGAACCTTTGATTCAAAGCCTCAATATCATCCGTGAAGTTATACAGTGCACATCCGGGTCAGAGTTGATGCTGATTGGCTGAATCTGATTTGTTGTTAAATGTGATTGGCTGGAGCGTAATACGCCTTTCAGCGTGTCATCGGCAGTGTCTGGTAAATAGAAGAACGCAAGGTCAGAAATAGCTTTTGTTTTGCTCTTAAATGTTCTGGTTTAAAACATTATGATGTCACCGCTTGCATTTAAGTGTTATTTCGTCGGCCACTGTCCTAGATGATCAATTATTGTTAGTATGCAAAGGTTCCGAACGGGATAATCTAAATAGGCCTGTAAGTTTGCAAACTTTAATGGATAATAGTGAAAGTCGTGGCCGATGATTCGTGATGTATACGGCTTTAAATGTGACATTTGCTAATATATTTTGTTTAATGGTAATATAAATGTAACCTAATCTAAATGCTATAATATAATAGCTACTGTTTGACGTGTTTGCTAGTGGAGGCTTTGCCAGGTATTTTTAGTCATAACAGTCGTATTGTGTGGGTGACTTTCAGTCTCCAGTATCAAAGACTGCATGCTAATCATCACCACAAACTTATTTATACTCAGACACATACACTCACACATAATAAAACACACAATATATATATATTCTTTGCAGTGAAAGCCTGCTTCTTTTTATTTCTTTTTTTATTAGATACCCTTGAGTAACTAAACTCGCTCTCATATACTCAATGCATACAACATGTTGACCGCACGAAAGGCATGCGTGTCTTTGACAGCCAGACGACTGCTGGGAGCGTCTGTATCCTCGACCCTTGACCTCCAGCGCCATCCCAGACAGTTCCGTACGGCCACCCCACACCGAGATGAAGTGAAGATCCACGAGGGCTGGGCTGCCCTGGCCAAGAAGCAGCTGAAAGGGAAAAACCCAGAGGATCTGATCTGGAAGACCCCTGAGGGCCTCTCCATTAAACCCGTATACACTCAGGCGGACACGGCCGATGTGGAAGATGTGCTGCCCGGGGTCTTCCCGTTCACCCGAGGGCCGTACCCCACCATGTACACCTACAGACCCTGGACCATCAGGCAATATGCTGGCTTCAGCACTGTAGAGGAAAGCAATAAGTTTTACAGAGACAATATTAAAGGTATGACATCACAATATTAAAAATATACCAGTTCACTGACATGAAAGTTAAATATATTCATTAAATTATTAAAATAAAATAATTTAAAAAATCACAATCAAATTAAAATATTATATAAAATTATTTGTGTATTATATAAAATGATATAAATATTGTATACATATTTTGTTTGTTTATCCGCATTTCATGTGATCATTAACTGACTTAATTTAATTAATGTGATGTTAATTAATGTGTTGTTGAATTATTTTAAAATGTGCAATATTAAAGGTATAATTGATCCAGAAATGAAAATTCTGTCATAAATTTCTCACCCTCCTGCTGTTCCAAGGCCGTTTAATCCAAGTCTTCTGAAGAGACTCGATTGCTTTATGACAAACAGATTGAATTTAGGCTTTTATTCACATACAAACATGAATCAGAGAACATGGAGCACTCAATTATGGTAAACAGAAGCTCAGCCGTACTATTTCATTTGTGTTCTGAAGATGAACGAAAGTTTTATTGGTTTGGAACGACATGAGAGTGAGTAAATATTGACAGGATTTTCCTTTTTTGGTGAACTATCCCTTTAACTTAAAATCTTAAAATAAATATTTTAGGTTAAAAGGGGTTCAGTTGACCAAAAAAAAGATAAGTCATATAAATTCCCTTTTCAGCGGGCCAGCAGGGCCTCTCTGTGGCCTTTGACCTCCCGACGCACAGAGGTTACGACTCGGACAATCCCAGAGTTTATGGGGATGTGGGAATGGCGGGTGTAGCTATCGACACCGTAGAGGACACCAAGCTGCTGTTTGACGGCATCCCGTTGGAGAAGATGTCGGTATCCATGACAATGAATGGAGCCGTCATTCCCATTCTAGCCATGTTCATCGTGACCGGAGAAGAGCAAGGTGTGCCCAAGGAGAAACTGACCGGCACCATCCAGAACGACATTCTCAAAGAGTTCATGGTGCGAAACACCTACATCTTCCCTCCAGAGCCGTCAATGCACGCCATCGCCGATATCTTCGCCTACACGTCAAAGGTACAGCGTGTGTGACATGACATATAAATGTCATTCTTTCTCTATCTTAGGCGTATTCTTTTTATATTTCTTCCTTCTACACAACTTCTATAATTGCTTCTTTTTTGTCTATGAACTTTAAAAACGACTTTTTTATAAACCTACTTTTAAGAAGATTAAGATTACTTTTGATTCTTCTACTGACTTGTATTGATAGAATGTTCAGCATATGATAGTGATGCTGAATTTGTAATATTTACATATTGAATTGTGATTGATTTCTTTTATCTTTTTTTCTTAAACTCTTTCTTAAGTTCTTTATCTGACACTTTGATATTTTGTGATCCCAGCATATGGGCTTTTCACAGCCTCGTAGTTTTGACTGTCTTTGCTGAATCAGTATTGAGAGGGTCTGTCTCCTCTACTCCGCGTAACATATTGAATTGTCTTCTTACAGAATATGCCCAAGTTTAATTCTATTTCCATCAGTGGATACCACATACAGGAAGCTGGCGCTGATGCCATCCTGGAGTTGGCTTACACGATTGCCAATGGACTGGAATACTGCAGGACCGGACTGAAGGCTGGACTCACCATCGATGAGTTCGCTCCCAGGTTAACTCTGAGATTCAGTCACATTTACATTCATCTCTCTACAATTCTATATTATTATTATTGCTTATATTATTATTATTATTATAGGCATTGTGTAATATATTATTTAACATGAATTTATTTTAATAATAATAAAATAATGATAATAAAATAACTGATATATAATGATAGTAATAATAGAAAAGCACATCAATTATTTTTTTTGTCATTAATACAAACTTGAATTAATACATTTTTATTAAGTAATTAATTATTAATGAAATGTATTCAACTGAATTGATTGTATACACTATTATTATTAGTAGTAGTAGTAGCAATATTATTAAACATGTTAAATTATGTTACACAATACATATTATATAGAAATTATAATCATATTGATAATAAAAGTACATTACTACTACTACTATTATTATTAACGTTATTAATCATAATAGGAATGGTTTCTTTAATATTTTTTTTAGTAATTTAGTGTTTTTATTTATTTTGAAAAAGTTTACAAAATATTTTCCAATATAAGAAAACTTATAAAAAAATCGAGTAAAAATCCCTGTTGAAACAGTTTTACTCACCAGTTGCCCGATAACTTTATATGAATTTTGAAAATGCGTGGTGGGAGGAAAGTGATGTGGCATAGTGCGATCATCAAATATCTGCGGTTGTGATGTAATTATATAACTACATTGGGGGCGTGGTCAGGTTTTCCTTGTTTTTTGTCTTTAGCTGATCACATGTTGAGTTTTCTAAAGATTTCATTTACAGTACTGTGATTTCCGTGCATTATCTCTTTTTAGGCTGTCATTCTTCTGGGGCATCGGCATGAATTTTTATATGGAAATCGCGAAGCTGAGGGCTGCACGTCGACTGTGGGCGACACTCATCAAAGAGAAGTTCCAACCCAAGAACTCCAAATCCCTCCTGCTGAGAACTCACTGTCAGACATCTGGATGGTCCCTCACCGAGCAGGTACTGTGACTGCAGGCTCCTTCACAGCTGAGGATTTCACAGCTGTATCTCTTGCTCTTTGAAAGATGATGGACAATAGCTTGTTAAATAAGCCGCGGTGGTGCAGGAAAGCGTCATAGTGTTAACTCGCGTCTTTTGACAAATTGTATGTGACATTTTGCCATTTGCTTGTCTTCAATTTCTGTTGATGTCATGCTGGGTAGTTACTAGTCACGTCCCAAGGGGAAATATCATTGGTCCAAAATTTGTAATCCAAAAGTTATGTTGTGACAGGTCTCATGATTAAATGTACCCCATCTGTCCTTCAGGACCCTTACAACAATGTGGTCCGTACCGTAATCGAGGGCATGGCGGCAGTATTTGGCGGCACACAGTCTCTGCACACTAACTCTTTTGACGAGGCTCTGGGTCTGCCCACGGTCAAGAGCGCACGCATCGCCCGCAATACACAGATCATCATCCAGGAGGAGTCGGGCATCCCGAAGGTGGCTGACCCCTGGGGTGGGTCCTACATGATGGAGGCGCTCACCAATGATGTGTACAACTCAGCGCTCACGGTTCGTACCACAGAGAACCGCTCATTATAAACCTTGATATAATACAAACCTTCCTTATATTACCTTGATAAACCTTCTTTAACTTGCAGATATTTATGTGTGGATGTCTAATGTTATGCATCATAAATTATAATCAGTGGTGATAAATGTATTTAATTATAATCTGTTAATGGATTTCCCCCCCATTTGTCTGCATATTGATAAATCCACTTGACTTTACATAATATATATAGATCTGTAATTAAACACGTGATGCGTCTTAAAAAGCACATAATGAAGTGATTAATGACAACACACACAGGCTGGGGACATTTTGGCAGTATTGTAAATCTATACCGTTATAATAGTAATATTATCATTACTAAAATTAATAATCATGTTTAAAATAAATAATACATTTGTTGACTTAAATGGCAAATATAAATGATTATTATTATTGTACATTTAAATTCGTAATTCATTTTAAATATGGTAATAAAATAAGTCTTTAATTAAAGTGACAATAGAAATTAAAATGAATTAATCTGTTTTATTGTTTTGTTAAAACAATATTTAATTGTATATGAAGTAGAGCTGATGTAGAACTTACAGCTAAAATAGAATTTTAATTTTGAGATAATTTTGTAACTAATTTTAAAACAATCTTTATTGTATAAAGCGCTATAAATAAATGTTATTTGACTTGACTTTATACATTTTATTAAATAATAAGTGTGTTAAATTGTATTGATTGTATGATTATTATTATTAGTAGTAGCACTTTTATTATATTACTGCGTAATTTCAAATTAACATAATTACTATATTTTTATTTAACGCATATTAATAATAATAATAAAAATAATTAAATGACAGCCATATCAGTTATCTGTCATAAAAATGTATTTCAAATTTCAAACATTCAGATTTGTTGCTTAAGGTCTAGCAATATATGTGATTGTGTATGTTTACAAGAATTCTGTTCTCGTTGTGTCTTTAGTTCATCACTGAGATTGAGGACATGGGAGGTATGGCTCGCGCTGTGGCCGAGGGAATTCCCAAACTGCGCATCGAGGAATGTGCCGCCCGCAGACAAGCGCGCATTGATTCAGGTACCAAAGCATGCATACATAATTACAGCCCAGGACATGTGACTAATGTCCCATTTAACTATGTATGTAGTGCTACTTTTAAAAAAACCCATGACCAAAGGAAGTGACCTCAGCAAGTCACATGCATTAAAGGATTAGTTCACTTCAGAATTAAAATATTCCGATAATTTACTCATCCCCACGTCTTCCAAGATATTCATGTCTTTCTTTCTTCAGTCTAAAAGAAATTAAGGTTTTTGAGGAAAACAATCCAGGATTTTTCTCCACATAGGAGACTTCAACAGGAACCAACTTCAAAGGCTCTACACGATCCCTGCCGAGGAATAAGGGTCTTATCATTTTCGAAAAATATAAACATTTATGTACTTTTTAACCACAAATGCTCATCTTGCACGCCCACGACTTCACGCATTACGTAATATCGGTTGAAAGGTCAGGCGGTAACCTGACTTAGTGGGAAAATGTTGGGTAGGGCGAAAAACTCTCATTTTCTTCTCCAACTTCCAAATCGTCCGACATCGTTGTTTTACCTTTTATTTATTTATTTATTTATTTATTTATTTATTTTTCAAAGGGTGTTTTGACTTAGTCTGCATGTTCACTTTGTAAACACTAAGTAGGTAAATCAACCTACGTCACGCGTGACCTTTCAACGTGATTACGTAATGTGTAGCGCATCACAGCTAGTGCAA
The DNA here is from genome assembly GCA_030578275.1 of Meda fulgida. Classification (NCBI taxonomy): domain Eukaryota; kingdom Metazoa; phylum Chordata; class Actinopteri; order Cypriniformes; family Leuciscidae; genus Meda; species Meda fulgida. The sequence goes on from CM060635.1 coordinate 5,917,748, forward strand.
GACGAGCATTTGTGGCTAAAAAAGTATATAAATGTTTCTCTTTTTTAACTGGCCGATTGTTTTGCTAGAAAATACCCTTATTCCTCGGCTGGGGCCGTGTAGAGCCTTTGAAGCTGCACTGAAACTGCAATATGGACCTTTAAACCGTTGGTTCCCGTTGTCCACTATATGGAGAAAAATCCTGGATTGTTTTCCTCAAAACAATCCAGTTTAACAATTTACCCCAAAACAATTTGCTTAATTTCTTTTAGACTGAAGAAAGAAAGACATGAATATCTTGGATGACGTGGGGATGAGTAAGTTATCAGGAAATGTTTATTCTGAAGTGAACTAATCCTTTAATACAAGAACGTTGCACAATACATTAAAATTATAGGGTAAGAAATACGAGTTTGCAATATCAAGCAGCAGAACACGTCTCTGCTTTAAAAAAGCATCATCACTACAGTAAGCTAGGTTAGCGATGACATTGTAACCATTTCAGGAAGTGATCGATGCACCTGATTTTTGACTCCTAGAGGGTTTGCTTCAATGGGAAAGGGTCTGCTATTTACGGAGAGGATTTGACATCTCCTCTTCTTTGACAATAAAAAGATAATAAGCAGTGAGTGGGTGTTGAGGCAGACGTCACGCTAGGATCCTCTCGCCCGCTGTGGAGACATCCATCAATCAGTCGAGCGAAAACTGGGGCTTTTCTGAACCTCTAAACGGCTTACGTCAATGCACTCTGGTGACAGATAGTTTTCAGAAGAACTGACATGCTTGCCATGAAAAATCAGCAACTTCTGGATGTAGGGCGTGTTTTTGGGGTGACATCTGTTCATTTTCAACTCAATAGCAGTAATACAACCTGTCTCGAGGGTAATAATGGCCCCAGCACCGATGGTGCGAGGACCCTATTGGAATTGCTCTGTTTATTATGTGACTTGTTATCAGTGTGACAGGCTCAGACATTAGATTTCTGAAAAGGCATTGGAACACAATTGCCTGGAAAGAATTTAAATTGTCTTGTCAAGCATCAGTTTTATCACTTTCACTGTCTTTGAAAACCTAGAAATAGCAGGGAATTTTAAAATTGAAAAAGGAATGGAAACCTCTGAAGTTAACACGCATCAGAAATGTGCTCGGCTTTGAAATATTAGCATTGCTCTCTGCTGTCTTTATAAAATTATTTTATTAATTTTATTAAAAATTTGATATTTATTTTTATATACTATTAGATTCGATTTAAAAAAAAAATAATTTATTTTTAAATGTTTTTTTGCCCATGTCACAGACTTGCAATTATGAAAAATATTTTAATTACATTTTAAAGATATTACTGTCTCATTAAAAAAAATTAAAACGATCATAAACCATTACAAATTGTATTAAATATTTTTTGTCTTTACACAAATTACAACTTATGGCATGTGATTTTATGAAGACGACCAACAAAAATTCACGGTAAAGCACTTGTGAACAAAACATTTTAGTGTGTGTGTGTTATTTCCACCTGTACGCTGTTAAATACATCGTTTGAGATGTGATGGAAATGACAGTGTGATACAAAAAGTTAATTATTTTCAGGGGGGGAAATGAATTAATGTAAATTATTGGACATTGCTAGAAAAATTAAACTAGTAAGAGAAAAGTGTGAACATTTTGGTTTGCACCTTGTGGCATCTGCTGTTGTTATTTTGAAGTTTTGATTTCTCTGGTGTAACCGGAGGACTTGTGACAGATGGCAGTCGAGATCTCTATACACAGATGTGCATAAAGCTCATCAACAGTGAACCAGAGCTGCAGATGCAGAGATATTAACAATGATTATTATTTTTTTATTGGTGCTGTGTAGTCTAAAAGCTAAGTTCGACATATTGACATGCTATCGGTAAAACTCGAGTGGCTCCCATTTCTCTATGCTTTGCTGATTGAGAAGTACGGTGCCACTAGGGGGCAGTCTTTTAACATGCATAACACGCGCATACAATAATCATTATGCCAAATGCCTCAATGATAAACTGAAAACAGAATATTTTCACTTTCACATGCATGCTTCTATTTCCAGTCCTGAGGCCTTAAATTTGATGTCTTAAAATGCATGTTGCTTCACATCAGGTACAGTTTTGCAAGTGGCTCTTTCTCCAAGGAATTATACATAATTTAAATAACTCACAGATGCCGCACAGCTGGATATTTTGGTGGATGTTGGCCTGCGCAAGTGATGTTCTCTTTGTGTGAACGCCACACAGTTATCGCTAAAGACTTCAGAAGCCACTCTAATGCGTCCTGGATAGAAAGTGTGTAAATAAATGATCACATTAATGAAGTGGTGGAAGCATTATCAACACCTGCCATGAACCACACACACATCTTATAAGAGCCTATTATCGCACTGCTCTCAAGAATGAGCGTGAAATTAGAAGTTTCTTTGGAAAGTATTTAACTTTTTTTTTTTTTCTCAACTTTACATCAATTAACAATTTGAGGTAGAAGTTCAATTGAAAAAAAATATTTTCTTTTTGCTTTATTGACAGCAGTGCTTGGACTAAACTACCTGAAATATGTCTAATTCATTTTACATTTCTTTTTTACATTTTTCAGAATCCTTAAACTTTATTTACAAACTTTATTTCAAATCCAAGATGTTCAGTGTGGTCTTAGATGTTTGTTTAAATATTTACTGAGTGGACAACAGGGTCCTTGAAAGATGCAACAAGCAACATTTCAAACAGAAACTAACCCATATTGGGTTTTCAGTTGATGTTTGAAGCTCCCCGGGTTTAAGGCCCCAGACAGTCAAGGCATTGATCTTGAGGGCCCTCGATGGATTTTTCTCATGTGTGTGAGTGGTGGAATATGTATGAATAGACCAGCCTGTTATTTATCTTCTGCCCTTTCATTCACTTCAATTGTTCAGGGTTTACCTTTCTTTATTTTCAGAAAGCCTTTCTCTTTTTTTAAAGTCCCCCTGTAGTCAATAACTGTATCCCTTAAAACTTATCTTTGATCACCAAAATGACATAAACGTTTTTTCCTGGAAAAAAATTGTCATGCTTTAAAATAGCTTGAATGTAACTCTACACCCTTGCCTCATTTAGTATATGTGGTTCTATGAATATGCAAATTAGCAACGCCTCCACTCACTCACACCAACCGTTGACCTGATTGGTTACAAGGTAGTTTGTGACGCCAGAAACACCAGCGATTTGAAAGCACGTTTTTGAGACTGTCTTTGGTTCACTGCAGTTTTAAGGAGAAAATACTCAGCAATGGTGTTGACTAATGGTCACATGGTTTTTCTTAAATCATATATATTAAAAACACCACATAGACATATAAACAATTATTAAAAGCTTGATTTTCACCACAGGGAGACTTTAAGTAGTTGATTGGTCAGAACTTTGCTAGTTGCAGATGGTATTAGAGGGAGGGGCTTCTTCATTCTAAAGAGCATTTAATTGGACAAATCTGTGTAGTGTAGGGTGAGTAATACATTTTTTTAGTTTGCTTTCCAAATTTTAAACGTGTAAATTCTTATACTCAACAAGGCTGCATTTTTACTGAAAAAACTAAGTTTTATTACAATTTAAAATAACTCCTTTCTATTTGAATCTACAAATATAAAAAATGTGTGCAATATCAAACATTCAGACTTTATATTTGTTTAACATATCCTTTCATTTATTCACATTCCCCTGCATAATTATATCTTACATATGTGTACATGCATTGTCTATTGTCTCTTTCTTTATTGTATATTTTTTTTATTCACATGTCTGTATTTTATTTAAATTATTTTCAATGACAAATTCGTTGGAGATACGGGTTAATAAATCTCATTCTGATTCTGGTACGCTTGATTCCAATAGCCAAAACTCTGACTACCCAAGACCCAAGTTTGTGTTTAATGAACATGTGCTGTAAGGTAATAGAACACTCCCTGTGAGCTTTCGTTTCTGTATGTATGATTATCCTCGCCTTATAATGAGGTGAGAGGAGCCCATTAAATCTGGAGCCTCTGATCTTTACCTACAGGGCATGCACAGAGATCTGCGAAGCTGTGATGCTTTATTTCATCTCCCGGTGTCTAGTGTTGCCCTTCATTTTTTTTAGGCTCTGCTACTGATGCCCTCTCGCTCTGTCTCTGTCTCACTATAGGCTCTGAGGTCATCGTGGGGGTCAACAAGTACCGCCTGGAGAAGGAAGAATCTGTCGACGTGCTTTCCATCGACAACACAGCTGTGCGTAACAAGCAGATTGAAAAGCTGAAGAAGGTTAGTTCCCTCTGGCGATGACTCACAGCACGGATTTAGAAGTCGAGTGCCTTCATCCGTATTGACGTGATCTGAGATGGTCACGTATAGTCCGTTCCCAACCGAACACTCTGTGAAGTTACCTAATCACAATCAAGGGCTTTAATTCAATCGAGCACTTGATCTGCTCCATTGAAATGGTCATAATGGATCATTTTATTCTTCAGAGTCAGAAAATATTATGTCTTTTTTGCCATCTCAAAAGAAGATAAACTTAAATTTGTGAACAAAATGCACTTTTGATACATATTCAGCACCTGCTGCACTATTTCAATCACTAAATCAGTGGGACATTCTAAAACAAAGCAAAAAAAATTAAGTTCCTTAATCAACGTGAATTTTTTTTTCCTTAAACATATTTTAATATCATATTCCGTATACACCTTATTGATAATGTGTACTTTATATATATATATATATATATATATATATAAAGCAAGCTGAGACCAGAATATGAACGCAACATGCTAAATGGTTAAAAGTGCAGTAAGCGATTTCCTTGAAACCCCCATTGAAAGTGGATCGGACTGAGCACCACAACACACTTGTAGCCAATCAGCAGTGGGGGGCGTGTCCACTCATGATGGGGGAGGAGAGAGAGTGAGCAAGAGGGAGTTTTGAAGAAAGACTGTAGAAAGAGAGATGGCTGAGAGCCATTACAAAAGAGAAAACCTCAGAGGAATATCACTGGAAAAATAAGGGTTATGATCAGGCAAGAGCTTTAAGATCCGCGTTAATATTAGAAAAGCTTTCCAGCGCTGGAGAGAGATAAGCGTGAAGGCCTGAAAACGGATGCAGAGGTTGTGTTGTTTCTGCTCCACATGTGAGTAACATTGGTTTTTGCCAAGATATGCTGTAGTTGTAATGTTAGCTGTAGTAACAGGACAGTTTTAAGTGTCATTGTTTCTCTGGAGCTGGTGTGCTGGTGACTAACAACCAACTCCTTGTGTATACTCTTGTGTACTGTTCATTTTTGTTCTTAGTCGTCATTCTTTCATCATCTTCGCTTTATTTTTCGCGAACCATTATTTTGCTGCACATTTTCTTTATAATGGTTTTCTATAAAAATACTTCACAAGAAACTATTCTGAGATCATCTACTTGCCTTTACATAGTATACATCATCAATAAGTTGTATATTGAATTTGTCTTTTAATATCACTGACTGTCTTAGTGGTTCAGCGGATCACAAAACTCATGGTTTGAATCATATTACGGTTTTTGATTAACGTATTGGATCCTTTTTTTGGATCAGCTCAAAATTATTTTGGGGATTAGGGCGGCAAATGTAACTTTGCTGTACATTTCTTACCTAAAGCACATTTTAAGTACTTCGATACCACAGCAAAAACTACTGGTCTAACTAATAATGTTCAAACATTATTATTTCATAAAAACATTTCATTAAAAAAATGAAATCAAATACATTAATTACAAGCATATATAATTGTTTTGCCGAGATGGGTATCTTGACATAATTTTGTGTTTGTGTCCGTTCAAGCGCATGGGGATTCGGAAAAGGAATCAATTCGCTGTCCACACGCTATCTGAAACGCGCCTCTGTGTGTGTGTGTGTGGCTGTGCACACAGACCGTAAAACCGTAATCCGTAAAACACGTGTGTGCTGAACCTTGGGGCCAGGTCCGTACGGATCAACTACAATCCGTTTGTCCCCTAGTGTTTAGAATGATAATGGATCATGTGACACGTTACATTTTGCCATCACAGAAATAAATTGTTTTACAATGTATTAAAATAGTTACAAATAATGTTTAGTTAAACATTTAAAAATGAATGTTAACATTTATAATTTTATGATATTTTGCACCTTTACAAGATACTTCTTTCAAAAAATCTTACCAACCCCAATCTTTTGAAAAAGAAAGTATGTGGTACATTTTCTCGTTGTTTTGTGTGAACTATTGTGTTATTTTGAGAGCGACAAGCGAACATAGCAACTCAGAATGTCTGAGAAATATTAATAGCCAGTTTTAATGATATTCAATGTGAGGCAATTGCAGTTGGACCACATAAAGCGACCAATATGCTCAAAGAGGACGGTTGCATAAACTGCTTTGAGTTATCTCATTTTTCTTTTTTCTCAAGACTGGTCCGAACTTTTTTAATTCCGCTACATGAGAAGGTACTCGGTCTACTTTGAAATGGAAAAGTAAAAATGATTACCTTTGGGTTAACTGGTTGTTGGTCAAACTAGTTAAGACAGTCTTAACATATGGCTAATTTAATGCAACTGACCCCTGGAGTCAAAGTTGAAGTTCAACAAGTTGACAGAGAGTTTCCTGAAGACAAAGTTCTCCACACTTCCAGAATCCGGCCTCAAACTAACACTAATACTTAGTCATATGGATAATTAGGTTATCAAATGATAGTCTTGTGATAGGTTAACAGTACAGATAACTTTAGCAACATCCAAACATAGTATTCTGTTCTTTACGCATATTAGGTCATTTAAAGACATTATCTTTGAAACTTTAACTTAACTTGAAATGAATTACAAAACAAGTACATAGTGTTTACTCATTTCTTTCAGAGAATAAATGTTACTGCATTCTTGACATAGGTCAGACCCTTTAATAACCTCTCAGACACCAAATACAGGCATTTCCTGTAACATAAATACCAGAATAGATACACTGCTTTTAAGAAAACTTAAAGCAAATTCATTGCATCCATTTCCAATTCATTATATAATACAATAAGAGGGATTGTAAATCCACCCCCTTTAAGTGGAGTCACTGAAATGCATTTCATTTGCTCATCATTTGATCTCCCGCTTCAAATTCGATAGAATGCTTTGAATATTATCTTGCATTTATCTTTCCTAAGGGATTATTAATATATCTCATGAGTGAATCAGTTTGTTTGGCATGTAAATGTTCAAGTTCAAATGCCTGTGTTTCGCTGATTGTCTTGCAGTTGTAATCGAAATGATCCAACCCTCATTGCAAATCACGTTTATTGGCAAAATTGACTGACTTTCAGCTGTTTGCAATGAACAAATCAAGCAAAAGTAATTGAAACAGCTCAACACAACAAATGTTTCAAGTGATTTCCCCAAATTCAACTGAAAATGCATCTTTCAATGACTTCTTTTTGTTCATTGCAAACAGCCGAAAGTCAAAATTTTGCATTCCCATACAACAGGAAAAAGGTTCCTAATAATTGTTTCTCATACACCAGACCATATGTAGTGTCTGTGTTGCCCTACTCTACCCTCTGAACATTGATTCAAATAAATGTCATGAGTTTCTAATAATGCATGGCTCTTTGTGAAGATTAATTAACCACTTATTTGTGCTGCGTGTTTTCTATGAATGTATAAAGCAGTTTGATATGATAAAGTGTGCATTTTGCATGTTCAAATCACACCGTGATTTTGGCACTTTGTGGGTTTATTGCCATTTCCCTGGAGTGAAGACTTTCTTGCAGGTTGTTTTATCTGTTGTCAAAATAATGTACTCAATGTTGTGAAAAAGAACAGTAGATATGTGTAAAGTAATACATAAAATAAACATTTCAAGCTGCACATTTGTTCTTTTTAAACCCTCAAAATCAATGGGCCTGTGTACTTGCCATAATTATTTTATTTATTTTATTTTGAAAAAGATACAAGTATTATCTGTGATGGACATTATGCCATAAATTCAACTAATAGAGCTTAACTTATATTGGACCTGCAACTACCTTGTCATCTCTTCCCTCTGAATGAGACAACTTTATTTTAGTATTATTATATCTAATATTATAAGTTGTCCTTAGAGAAAATATAATGTATGTTATGAAGATTCTGGAAAGGAATCAGTATTATTACTTTGAGGTTTGTCATTATTTAGGTGCTCTTATAGTATTTATTAATTTGAATTAACTGTTTATTTTTATTTTTAAATTTTAGTTTAAGTTTTAGTAATTTTGTTCTGCATTTTTGTTTTTTATAACCCTATATAACTTTGATTATTTTTTTAAAATCCTAGCTTTATTTGAATGACCAAATTTTTAATATTTTTATTATAATTTTGTATTATTATTTAGTTGTATTTAACAAAACAACACTGAAAGGAATTCCCTTTTTAGCCCAAGATATCGCATAAAGATCACATACTAACAAAGACGAACATGTCATGCTCTATCAATATGATTGGTTACACTGTTTAAAGCAAGCCCCCACCCTTCATCACCCTTTGTTAGTGACATCAGCTAAAAATATCCTGTATCCTCAAAAAACATTGTAAAGGGTTAATATTTCAGTCAAATCATTTCTCAATACAGTCAAAGAACAGAACGTTTAGTCCATTTTCAAAGCTCCAAGGTTACATTGAGTCAAAAGTTTGTTAGATGGTTAGATCATATCGAAAGTTCGTCTGATGGCTACATCCTAAAAAAGGAAGTAAGCTTTATTTTGGTTTATTGTTAGATCTAGAATGGAAAGTTAGTCACCATCAGACATAAAAATGGGACAGAAATATAAAATCAGATTTTTATGATTAGTAACATAATCTTATCTATTAAAATTTCCACGACACACCCACTATGTATTAGTGCTCTCCCACACCTCCATCTGCATGATTTGAAATGTCACCCATGTTGTTTATACACTCCATACTGATTCCATGTGTTTGTATGGCTCATCCAGGGTCCGTGTTTGCAGATGGTAATGAATCTGCCATTGCTTTGCAGGTCAGAGAGAGCAGAGATGCAGAGGCGGCGAAGAGGTGTTTGTCTGCGATCGAGCAGTGTGCACGTACCAGAGATGGAAACATACTGGAGCTCGCTGTGGAGGCTGCGAAAGCCCGGTGAGTCTGCCTACATGACTTCCAGATGCAGAGGGCTTTGGAAACTGTCAAACTCACAGTTGAAAACACAAACACACTCATGAAAGGTTTATTCCAACCCCTAAAGGCCTGTTCACAACAAGAACGATAACTATAACGATTAAGATATAAGAGAAACTCTTTTTTTTTTTTTTTCTATCTGATGAATTATAAAAACACAGACAGCCAATCAGAATCCATTCTGCTTTAAAGAGCTCAAGCATTTACTGTACTAGTTATCATTATAGTCATTTTTATAGTTGTCATTGTTGGGCCTTAATCTCTAAATATTAGGGTGTGACTTATTGGCATAAACTATTAGTGTGTGACTTGCATGGTTTGCGGTAAAGACGTGAAAGATTCCGTCTGCACATGCAAGCCTCTCTCACACATTCAGTTTTGTGATACAGAGCTATCTTCTTTATTACATAATATATTTATCCAGTGTTTCATTTATTATTCATTAGATCACAAATGATTTATCAGTATTGTGCTCATTTATTATTTATTAGTTTTGATCTAATGATTTGCATAAATATTAATCTTTCACAAAGAAACTCCGGTGAGGTTGCAGCTCTATTTTGCAAATAGAGTCCTGCTGTCCATCTTCATAATTTGAAGCGACAGGAAGACCAGAGCAAAGTACAGGTGTGATGTGTCTCATACATCAGCACGCATGAAACCTGCACATGCTGCTCATAGTCAAAAAGGTATCTTTTTTTTATGGTTTTAGTTTGAGTTATAATTACAACCCTGGTGCACATATACCTAGGGGTGGGCGATATACCGGTAGACACAATAAAACGGTAGAAATTTGTCCACTGGTAGAGTTAGTTATGATAGAGATAGGTCTCAGTTATGATAGAGAAGATAGTCCTATCATAGAGCGTGCGAGTACTGACTTGAGTTCAACGTTCAAATACATAAGCTTATGTGTCAAAATGCCTGACATCACGAGTTTCCTCGTAAACAGTCGTTTATGTCTTAAAGTCCCTGTGTGGTGAAAATCAAGCTTTTAATGTTGTTAAATGTCTATGTAGTGTTTTTAATATGCTTTAAGACGAACCATGTGTAAATTCATAAGTCAACACCATTGCTGAGTATTTTGCTCAGATCATTTGTAACTTTTTTTTCTTCTCCCCCCCCCATATTATAAACAATATTATCTTGCTTTTGGATGTCTGGCTGGAAGAGCTTGAGTTGTCTGTGTGCCGCGTGTCTGTGTTTCACTAAGCTTAGTGCAAAGCTTCTGTTTCTCAGCTGCAGATTGGGGATCACACGCTTTGAACAAGCGATTCTTGCCTGTTTAATGCACTGCAAACATAAATTCAATCATATAACAATCCAAACAAAAATAAAAGAATTGTGTTGCATGTTATTACGTGTTATCTGTGGATTAAAGGATTCTGTTGGTTTCTGTAGGTGCTCGGTGGGGGAGATCACAGATGCCATGAAATCAGTTTTCGGGGAGCACAAGGCCAGCACACGCATGGTGAGCGGAGCGTACCGCAGCGAGTTTGGCGAGCATGAGGAGATATCGCTGGCGCATAATAGGTAAGAGTTTGCAAATTCCCCTTCCCAAAACTGAGTGCCACTTCCTGGAACTGTACTCATTCCTCACCTATATATGGCTGCTTTCGTACTGTATAGTATGCTAAAAGCCGTAAATCAAATGAATAGTATGTCCAAATAAGTGGACAAAAAACCCCCCAAGATTGCTTACTAGTCCTGCCCAGGTGTGCATCCGACTTCCCAAAAACTTCCCATGAGGCTATGGGAAAGGAGCTGACATAATTAAAAACATACATGCATGCATACATAAATATGTATATATAGTATAATATAAATATAATGTATGACATAATCGAAAATGTAAATGTATATTATGTATATATTTATAGAGTAGTGGCCAAATTGTGTGTGTGTGTATTTGTGTGTGTATTCATATTTATAAACACACAGTAGTGGCCAAAAGTGGTCCGAAATGCTCACGCGTCACAATTTCCGTTTTATTTATACTGCCTTTGTGCGTTTCTGCCTTTTTACTATGAAGAAAATGATGAGAGTATGGATGCGCATGAACTAATAAAAATCTATTTGCTCAAAATTGGGCTTTCATTAGGGTAGTAGGCTATAGGCTATCTCTAATATCCATGACCTTTTGTACGCTTTAACGCATCCTCTGTGACAGCCGAGAAACCAGCTGTAAAATGGGCTGATGGTGCAATATGGTCGGGTGGAGTTTTGACTGACAGTTTGAGGAGCCAATAGAGTTGTGAGGTTTAGCCACAGCACCTTTTAAATGCTTTTCATTGGTTAAATATTTCTAAAATCCACGTAGAGATGTAAAGGATGGTCAATAGCATTCATTTTATTAAAAAAAAAATGATGAAAAGTTACGAGGTTTCGGCCTGACAGCAATGATATTTTCTGATTTGTAGCATTTATTTGTACTTATTTTTGGGAATTTGATCGTTTTCCACGGCACACCTGACCTGACAACCTGTCACGGCACCAGCACAGTGGTTGGGAAACACTGCTCTACGGTATATTCTGCTCATGAAGACTCCAAAGAGGTCAAATGTTGCATTTTGACATTTAATCTTTTTTTTGCTCTTGAGCTGACCCCATAACTCAGTGTGATATCTTCCTTTTGACCCTTATGGCATCATGATTGTTATTTCATAAAACACTAAATGTATTTTTTAGTTTGACAGATTACATGAGATGAGAGTGTGACAGTACATATCAAACATTACACCATAAATATTTAACACAAAACTTTCAAATGATCCAGATCTTACAACCTGAACATCTCAGACTCACATTGTACGTTGTATATTACATTAAAGGGGAATTATTTTGCACCATGTAATTTTAAAGTTGTATGCTAAATTGCTTTTGTAGTTAATTACATAAACATATAAAATAAATACTCTTGATTATCCAGGCCTTTAACACCAGATATAGTAGCGTTTGTTTAGTAAGAATGAGTGTTCTTTTAGTATTATTTATATGCTATTGAAGTAATTAATATTTTTTTATTATATTTATTTTTTACTTCTCAATTTAAATTTGAGCAGATTTTTTTTTTAATTACAGGGACAATGCACAATTAAAAGTAATTGCACCAGAGTTAGCTAATAGCTAGTTTACATCTGCTGTCCCTGGGCAGGTAAACAAATATAAAATAACATACAATATTACATATACACCACATAAAACATCACAATACATATGTCCAGGAATGTAAGATTTACAAAATCAGTATACAAAACAGATAATTTACAACACAGTCATTAATGGTTGCAGATTTGTTCTGATAGAAGCCAGTACTTAAGCTTGTTTTTAAAAATTGAGAAGCTATCAATGCTTCGGATGTTTATGGGTAAGGAATTCCACTATACTCTACAGAAAAAGCTTTTTGACCGAAGGCTGTTTTTCTATACTGCGGTACCAAATCTCCCCTGGCAGATGCTCTAGTCCTACCGGCACTTCTGTTATAGGCCAGGCATCCCTTAAGAGGAGGTGGAGCAAAATTACGAATCATTTTTTACATCAGGCACACATCTGTATAAAATATGAAATTATTCAAATGTAAAAAATTGAACCTTTTCAAAATTGTACAATGATGATAGTCCCTTGGTTTTTTGTCTATCACTTTCATCATTTGTTTATGGAGGGAGTACACAGGCTTAAGTGTAGTTGCACCTGCTTGTGACCAAGTTGGTATACAATACGACAAGTGAGGGACAATCAGAGTATTTACAAAAAGTAGTGCAGCTGATTGAGAAAGCTGGTGCCTGATGTTTTTTAAACTATTTAAATTAAATTTAACATTATTTATAACCTTCTTACTTGCTTTTTAAAAGACAAGTGTTTGTCTATTATTATTCCTAAATATTTAACATTTGTCACAGATTTGATTGCTTCACCATTAAATATGATGTTTGGATTCAGCCGAGTTCTGTTTTCGTACAGTGAAATACATGCAAACTGTTTTGCTTACATTAAAGCTGCAGTCGGCAAGTCTGGCAGGTTGAGTGGATTTAGGCAAAATTTTGAATGTTTACAACTCTCATGCCCCTCCCCCACTATCAACGAATACCCTCCCACCGAGTTTGTGCTCGTCAGTGCGTGGGACCACGAACCTGCCCAACAAGTGCAAACGTTAGCTATCCATACCAACACATTTGGGCAAACATACTTAGATTACTAACATAACACTAAGAAATAAAGTATCTCTTTTCCTGTGTTGTTTTTACCTTCTAGCTCTTGAAGTTAACTGAGGAATCGGAATCTTTCCGCCATCACTCTTCGTTACTGCGCGAACTTCAGGCGTGTGCATGTGATTGTAACGTGCGCGAGGGGTGGCGTGTGCACGACCTGTGATTGACAGTCAGATCTCACACCCCTGCGCTGATTGGACACAATGAACCGGGAGCGATGGATTTTTGCAAAACAAATAACACGCTCCAGGTGGAGTTAGAAGCTGGGGTTTTTTTCTAAAACCACTTTGTTGTTCTGTTGGATTATATTGTCGATTTCACTGAATATGATCAAAAAAATGTTGCCAACGGCAGCTTTAAGAGACAAACAAGACATATTTAACCAATCTAAGACTTTCGCCATTGCAGATGACAGTTTGCTTGCAGCTATTTCTTTAGTTCTTGCATGAGTAAAAAGCACAGTATCATCTGCATACATTATAACGTTAACACCAGGACATGCTTGAGGGAGATCAATTTTAGGACCTATTTTATTTAGTATTTATATTAATTATAAATACTAAATAAAACAGGTCCTAAAATTGACCCTTGAGGAACCCCTATAGGACAGCTAACAAAAGAAGAACACTTTTGAACTGATTTATTCTCCTTTATAATTTTTTATTTATTTTATTTTTTATAAGGATTTAAAATCCTTTATATACTGATTTATTCTCCTTCTCCTTTATAATTTTATCAATATTTTTCCAAATTAATTTACTATTTCCTTTAGAATGATAAATTAATTTAATTAAATAATTAGCTTTGGCCTGCCTTAATTCTTTTACTACTTTATTTGGCAAATTCTGGAATTTTCTCTTATCATTTGGTAATTTAGATTTCAGAGCAGCTTTTAATGCCAAGTCTCTCTGCTTCATAAGCTTCCAGAGCTGTTCATTTAACCATGGCAGATGCACTTTACTCGAGTAAGAGACATTTTTACTAAATTCATTTTTAGTCTTATTAACTCTATCCATCATATAAATAAATGCTTTTTCTATATCACCAGACTGCATAACATCATTCCAGTCCAGGTGCTTTGATTTCTCCTCAAATGGACCGACTAGACCGACTTTTGTTGTAATTTTAGTACTTCAACTAATATTTACATTTTATTTTGTTTCAGTTTTATTTCAATTACCGAAAATGGCTTTTTCAATTATTGAATAAAATTTTTAGTTATTTAGTTAACGTGAACAACTGTCTTAAAAGAAAATATATGAAGTAACCAACCACAAGTTACTTCTTTTAAAGGAATAGCTCAGCCAAAAAATGATTTACACACCCTATGTTGTTCCTGTTCCAAACCCTTTTGACTTTCCAAACCCATGTGACTCAAATTTTATGCTTCAAAAAATGACACAGAAGCACTTTTATTTAGTCAGTGTGTTGATGGTATCATCCCCTGTGCTTTTGTTTCTCAGAATCGTAGAGTTCAAAAAGCATGAAGGTAGAAATCCCCGTCTGCTCGTGGCCAAAATGGGACAGGACGGTCATGATAGAGGGGCAAAGGTCATCGCCACTGGATTCGCAGACCTTGGCTTTGATGTGGACGTCGGCCCGCTTTTCCAGGTATGAAAGACACTATATCCGTCATGGTGCATCTCTACTTTTTTGTTCCCATTTAAAAGAGTTTTTATTTGAATGCGTTACTAATCTTTTGCAAGTGAGGGTAAAAATATCCTCTCCTCTGAAAGTCATCCATGTGTCAAAGACGATCAAGAAGTCATCTCATGGAGCTTAACTTTTCTTAATCGTGTTTATCTCCCACATTTTGGCACTCGTGTTTCCTTTAAAGACAAGTCTATCATCAATTAAGAGATCCTTTCTGAACCATATAGACATCAAGCGATCAAGTGCATACCTCTGAGTTAAGCTCCCACTTCTCCCTAGTTTTCAAAATAAGAATAATCATTTGTGCTCCATGAATACTTTCCTGGACAAAACTATTTTTGTATCAGATTATTATGTTCATTTTAAAAGCCTCTGACCCTAAACACATGAATAGACACCACCGTTCAAAGGTTTCAGTAAGATTTTTGTTGTTGTTGTAGTTTAGGAAAGAAGTCTCTATTGTTTCCCAAAAACTGTAATATTGTGAAATATTACAATTTCAAATTAAGGCTTTCTATAGTTTAGAAAACTATAGAAATAAGTTTTCTATAGTATAGTTCAAAATGTAATTTATTCATATAATGACAAAGCTGAATTTTCAGCATCATTACTCCAGTCTTCAGTGTCACATGATCCTTCAGAATTCATTCTGATATGCTGATTTACGGCTCAAGAAACATTTCAGATTTTTATCGATGTTGAAAACTGTTGTGCTGGTTAATATATTTTTGTGGAAACCATTTTTTCAGGATTCTTTGATGAATAGAAAGTTCGAAAGAACAGCATTTATTTGAAATAGAAACTTTTTTGTCAATATAAAATTAACTTTATTGTCAGTTTTGAGCAATTTAATGCATACTTGCTGAATAAAAGTAATAAAGGGATAGTTCACCCAAAAGTGAATGTTGTTCCAAACCCGTAAGACTTTCGTTCATCTTCAGAACACAAATGAAGATCTTTTTTTAGAAATCTAAGAGATTTCTGTCCCTCCATAGACAGCTATGCAACTGACACTTTGACGCTTCAAAAAGTTCATAAAGAAATCATAAAACTAATCCATATGATTTGATTGGTGTAGTCCAAATTTTCTGAAGAGACTCGATCACTTTATATGATAAACAGATTGAATTTAGGCTGTTATTCACGTTTAAACATTGATCAGCGAGCATAAACAGAAGCTCATCTGAACCTGCTTGACACGTGAGAACAAACCTCTTGCTGAAGCTCAAACGTGCTGCGTAACACGAGAATTAACCTCAAGCGGTAGTTGGGGAGTCTCAGAAAGCTCTCACATTTCATCAAAAAGATCTGCATTTGTGTTCCAAAGATGAACAAAAGTCTTACGGGTTTGGAACGACATGAGGGTGACTCATTAATGCCAGAATTTTCATTTTTGGGTGAACTATCACTTTCATTTCACAGTCTAATACTTGTCACTTCACTGGATTTTTTTTGTCCGTTTCCATGATGACAGACCCCGCTGGAGGTCGCCCAACAGGCCGTAGATGCAGATGTGCATTGTGTGGGGGTCAGCACACTGGCAGCTGGACACAAGACACTCGTGCCCAAGCTCATCAAGGAGCTGCGTAACCTCAACCGGCCAGATATCATGGTGATCTGCGGAGGGGTCATCCCACCACAGGTAACACCTGACTCCTGACTCTAGAAATATGAGCAGAGGCACAATGTGAGCTGAATTGCTGCTTACACATGCAGAGAATTGTCTCTTAGACTGAAACTGACAGATTTCTCAGATCAAATCACAAAGAAAGTGGAGTATGAAAATTGATATCAAATTATTCAAAAACTTTGAAGGCATTTTTCTCAGTTAGTTAGCTTGTGTAATTACTGCTTTGCCTTGCACCATATCCTAATGCAACGCCCATATTAATCTGAATTTTTGTTCTAACCAGCGGCCGAACAACAGCAACATAAAAAGTATGACAATTAGAATCTCAGGTTACAGGTACTGATTATAAGCCTTATTTAATGTTGAAATAATTTAATGAGTTTGAATATCATTTTGCATGACTGTATAGCTATACTGAAATATAGTGTTACTGCGTACTTACCCACTATTCTATGCCATTTTGTAGAATAAATAGTGTGAGAAGTGTTATCACACTGAAAATTCCCAAAAGAAAAAGTGCACTTTAAACACCAGGATGATGCACTTACTTAAATAAAGTGTGGCTCTTTGGACACTCAATGGTCACAGCTTTTGGGTGTGTTCACACCTGGCATGTTTGGTTGGATTAAAACGAACCCTGGTGCGATTGCTCTGTTGTTGCGGTTCATTTTTATAAGTGTGAACGCTGCCATCCGAACCCTGATGCTCACTAAACAAGCGGACCGAGACCCCGGTTCGACTGAAATTTGATCGCAACACTGACCAAAGACATGCAATCGAACCAAAAACAGGACATGATGTCACAAGGTGCGACCCTAAAAAGGACAGATTGCTCAGGCACAGCTGTTTTTCTCGTCATAGTCGCACTGTTGCCCATCGGTACAGGCATCAGAACAGCGTCTCCTCGCAGCAGATCTTCATTTGTGTGTGTGACGGAGGGATTCCTGCTGCTGTTTTGACCCCTTTACATATTTGATGAGCTCTTCACGAGTTGAGCTGTTATCTTTTGTTTTGATATGGACAACACTGAAATGAAATTATCTGTCCAGAACCGAAGACATTGATGTAGATTAGACTTGACTGAACTCTGTGCATTCATTCAGAAAGTTCACCATTCACAATGTGTATGGAAAAGATAAGAAACAGCTACTTTCATGGCAGAAATGTCAAGGTTTTTTCTCTATTAATCGTTAAATCTTTAAATCTCAATACAAAAAAGGTAATCTGACTTTTTTGCACTGATTAATAAAGCAGTAAGTCATGATGGAAGGAGACACGTTACATTGATTAAGGGCACGACACACAGCATAGGCCGCTTATGCCTGCCGAGTAACATGATTAGAAATCAATTTAATAAGCATTCTGACCTTTGCCACATTTATATTGAATTTGAATCGTAAGGTCTCTGATTCAGTGGATGATGCAACACTTGCTGTATTCATATGGAATTTAATAGATGTGCACCTACATGTGGGTATACAGTATATTGGATATTTTTTAGTAGTTATTGACAACACCAAGACCAATGCTTTGATTTCTATGGAATGCATAAACTGATGAAAAATGTATGCAGCTTGGTGTAAAATGTAAAGATACTGTTTAAAAGTTTGGGGTCTGTAAGATTGTTGTTGTTGTTGCAAGAATTCTCTCATCAAGGCTGCATTTAATTAATCAAAGATCAATTTAATCAAAATAAAATATTACTAATTAATTTTCAAATATAATTTATTCCTGTGATGCGAAGCTGAATTTTCAGCATTATTCATCTAGTCTTTAGTGTCACATGATCCTTCAGAAATCATTCTAATATGCTAATTTGCTGCTCAAGAAACATTTCTTATTATTATTTACTGTTTACTGTCACTTTTGATCAATATAATGCATCCTCCCTGAAATATATTTTTTTAAAGTCTTACTGACCCTAACACTAGTTTAAATCATCTAGTCTATCTTATTTTCAGTATTGCCTGATTCTTAACATAACACTGTCGTTTGTGCTCATTCAGATCAAATAATTAACATGCGTCCTTTCATCTTTTCATCTTCAACCAGAGATCATTTGCTCTCCCAGCAGAATACAGATAAATTTGCATCTACAATAGATCATCGATTCATTCAAATATAGGTCTGTTCGCAGTCACAGTGGGGTTTATTTAGGACCTTTATGAAGTCAGTCTACACAATCCTACATAATGATCTCCTAGCTAGTGTATATGAACGTTGGATGTATGCAGCAACCTGTATGCCTGCAATACACTGGCATGCTAGATACTTTGAATACTGCAGCATGTCTTTTTGAGCTTGCCCGCATATGCATAAAATAGATTCCATTTACGTTTGGTTGCGTTGAGGTCTGAGAGCGCCTTAGTTCTTAGTTAACTGAGTGCCATTTAAATGATTATTGAGTGTTAACCAGCGTTTGGCATAGCAGTTCAAATAAACTAAATATAATATAAATGTAATAAACTGCATTTAGCGGTTTCACTTTCTGAGCTTGTGGATCTCAACGAGTGGGTCACGACTAATTAATCACGCTGATTGTGAATAATAAAATGCAGCTGATCATATAATTGTGTATATTTAGGATGGAAAAACAAGTAGCTCTCCGAAAACAAGGAGACTACGCTTTTATTGTCTTTTGTTGTAAATGTCAGAGTTTGCGCTTCCAATCAGACTTTACAGTACTTTATATTATTGATACATTATTTTAACAATTTGGTACAGTGCATTTCAAGTCATACGCTTTGATAATAAAATCTGTCTATCCATCAGCATATTTTGCCAGAATGGTTACTTTTTTGGTTATTATGGTTTAAAAAGATAATTCAGACAGATGAGCAAGTATATATATATATACATTTTATTTTTTTTACTCATTTTGGAACTCTTTTGTTTTTATAAACTAGAATAAGGAATTTACCATAGTGAACATCTTGTTAGAGACTCATTATAATCAACTGTTGAGTTCCTGAAACATTTTTTTGTGTGATCCAAAAAACACGACATTTTGAGCGAACAGTCTATTTCAGTTCGAGACTGTTTCTGTTTATGACCGTGATTGTTGTTTTTATCTCAAAGAAATTGGTTGGACTGAATTAGTTTCAAATTCAATATGTGCTCCAAAGCACACTTAAAATGTTCAATGTTCAAAACAAGTTAATGTACTCAATGAATTAGTTTACTAATCATGACATAGTGAAATAGTTCAGATGCATTTTCTTCTCTTTTTAGGACTACGAATTCCTCTACAATAGCGGCGTCAGCAGTATCTTCGGCCCAGGCACCAGAATTCCTCAAGCAGCAGTGGAGGTTCTTGACAACATTGAAAAAAGCCTGGAGAAGCACCGACATGCCATGTAACCAGAGACCAGTCAGATTTTGTTCTTCACACACACTTAACATCTCAAAATGCACTTAAGCTTTGAGCAAGACAGCAATTCAATAGGATATTGACTAAGAATAATTAGAACATTTTTATATTCCAACAGAAATCACAACATGATGTAATCAGTTTGAAATAATTGACTCTCAGAATTGTGTTTGATTTGAAAACATGTGAAAGCAGTCATTAGTTTTGTCTAAAATGTGTATAGTTTGACATAATACATTAAACTCAGTGTTGATGTTGATCCTCATCAGGGTGAAGCTGTTTTATTGTTTTGTTCAACAATAGAAAATACCATAAGCACAGTAATGTATTAGTGCATTTTAGAGATAAACAGTAATATAAGCTGTTTGTCTTTGCTTAACGTGGCCTTATGGACTTTTTTTTCATGAACTCTATCTTTTTGAGCACCATCTGTTTCAGCTTTTGGTAGAAATGAGCACATGGATGTTAAGATTATGTTTCTACACTGGCATGAAACCGGAAACCCTCGTGATGTTAAAGTGAGCAGCTACATGTGACTTTCTCTGCGTTTTATCTGATTTTATTGCAGCACTGTGAACTAATCCTAATTTTAAAATAGTCGCTTAATGTTGGTAATTTCACATGTTTAGATTTCTTTTTGAAAGTAAGTTCACACTTTGGTGTCCATCACACTTAATCTCAGCGGTCACTTCACATGATCCTCATGTTAATGCCAGCGTGTTTAGTCCGCATGTAGCGTTTGTCTGCTCCAGCTGCGTCCAAAAGAACCCGAGTATGACAGGACATGTGATTGAGTCTGACGTTTTGTTCGCGTATGCCGTTGGCTGTGAGATTCGCAGAAGACGTTGGGAGATACACTCATGCTGTGTGCCTGTTTATGTTGTCGACAAGTTCATGTGCCAATTTATTAATGTTCTAAATATATATATATATATATATATATTTAAAAAAAATCATAAAATGAAAGGAATAGAGGGTATATGCGCGTGTCACTGTCAGCCGGAGTGACTGACGTCACTTCCAAGTGGTAGAAAGACTGAGCGGCATCATTTGTTTTTGGCGTGAATGCCTCAAACACAAATGAAAGACCACCCAATTTCCTCATTAGCCTCAGATAGAATGTTATCAAAACAAAGCTAGGCAAACAAATGTGCATTTATAATGAAGCTTTTAAAATATGGTTTATATGGGTGTGTTCCTGATCTGTTCTTAAACAGAGGGCATTCAACACATTTCTTATAAAACTTTTTTAAAAATGCTTGATGAAAATGTGTGTAATAGGCTATATCACAACAAAACAAAGCAAGTTTTATTATTCTGTTTATACGTTAACTCCTACTCTCCCACCATATCTAGATTTAAAATGAAGCGTGAGGATTTGCCACCCTGGGTCACATAAAGATTAAATTACTTCCTTGATGTGACCATCGTATGTTCCCTTCGACTTGTGGAAGGGCTCTTTGTGAAGGGATTCAGTCAGTTTGTAATGCCCCTCATGTCTACATGCCTAAATGCAATGAGTTGCTGCCATGTGATTGGCCGATTAGATATTTGTGTTAACGAGTGAGTAATTGTAGTTATTTTGTTTGGACACATCTTGTATAAAATTGAGAAAAAAATATTTGTTTCACAAATGCCGCAGTGGGCCTTAAAAGTCAAGTAACCTAACCTAGTAACCTAATGAATATTTAGAGAGCGTTACATAAAAGCTCTGAGTTGATCATTCTGGAGTTTCAGCCTTTTGGCTGACAGGGAAGATGACATAGAGTTCAAAGCAACTGCACTACTAGTGCAAAATTAGATTTTTCATGTACTTTACTGGTTGTCAGTGAGATGCAGGAACATTCCAGGAGTCTCAGAGGAATGCTATGAGATAAACACATCCAGATTTCAGTCTAATATCTTGGAGTGGCTCCTCAAGAAATATATAGAGTATGTGCAGTAGAGCCTGTACATGTTCTGAAGTATATGTACAGTACTTCATTTTTGAATGCAACAGTAATGGGGCCTTGAAAATCAAGTGATACGTTTGGTCCTACTAGGTGTTAGGTGTCTTTAACTACTATGTACTTGCGTCAAAAAAATGTTTCTTTTGTTTGTTACAATTTACATATTGTGTTCGTGTTGTATTGCAAAACGCTTTTGCTTCAATTGAGGTGGAATACGGGTAAGGTTAGGGACAGGTTTGGTGGTATGATTAGATTTAAGGGTGGGTTAAGATGTAATTACATGCAGGTTCTTAAGTAAAACATTATGATTATCTCCACAAAACAAAAAGCATGCTTGTGACGCCCTTGGTCAAATTGTCACGTCAAGTTTATTTCCATATAGTGTTCTATACAATAGACATTGCTTCAAAGCAGCTTTGCAAAACGAATAAGTATGTGTAGCTCTCAGTAGTTTCAGTTTTCAAGCGCAAATTTAAGTGTGATTTGTAGTTATAGTGTATTCCACAATACAAAATGTATAAACAATGATAATCACACCATTCACAGTCATTGCTGGGTATTCTCAGAGGGATATTGAATTGTTAAACCTAAAAGTACTGTAGTTGTTAAGCCAGCCCAGTTTTAAAATTCCGCTTCAAGAAAATCTCTTTTCTAGGAATGGAGCCTTTGAAAAGCTTTCAGAGGGGATGTTGAGTGCGGTCAATACTGGCCATTACTCACATCTTAAGTGGTGTGTAACTTTATTTGGTTAAACCTGTTATCTGGTGGCTTGAGGTGAGCACATGCAAGTGAGGTTCATTTTCACCAGCGTAAGCTCTGATTGTCATGGTAATGCAGATGTCAAGGGGAGATGGGCTCTGCAGAACAGGTTAATCATTCAAATTATCCACAGATCTTCAAATGTTCAATGTGCAGTAGAAATGGGGTTAATGGGGTATTGATTGCCGATCCCAACATTTCCCTGTTCATTTCATTATCTTACATTTTCAATGAACTTCTTGATGTTTAATGGCTTGTTGCTTCATTACCATTTCTGTTTTTGAGCCAAATAGCTGCATGTGCCATTGTTTGACAGTTCCCAGAATATATTATGCACCCATATAATAAACACTGAACCATGTAGATGCTAACCATGAAGAGGTAAATAAGTTTTATATCTGTTCTTTTAATATAAAGTTAAATATAAGCTTTTTTGCTTGCTTCCTTCTTTTCTGTTAATGTGTTTCTAGTAGTTTTCAGTAGTCATGAACAGCAATTTACTGCATTTATTAATTTTGGAGTAGTGTCTGTGTCCGTGTTCTTGTATATACAAAAACTAGGCCAAAAATGGAGAAGCCATGTGTGACAAACTAAGTGAAGCCTTACAGCTTCCATAGGAATTAATAGGGTAAGTAGCAGTCGGGCGCTGAAAATCAAATAATCTGAAACAATGTCCTATGGACAGACAAGACCAAAGTGGAGAAGTCTGGCTATAATGCACAGCTCCACATTTGGTAAAAACCAAATACAGCATATCAGCGCAAACACCTCAACTGTCATTCCGGTGGTGGACGGGTGATGATTTGGGCTTGTTTTGCAGCCACAGGATCCTGGGCACCTAGCAGACATTGAGTCGACCATGAACTCTTCTACCAAAGTATTCTGGAGTCAAATGTGAGGCAGATAAAGCTTGGCCGATATTGGGTCATGTAACAGGACAATGATCCCAAGCACACCAGCAAATCTACAACAGAATGGCTGAAAAAGAAAATAATTAAGGTGTTGCACTGGGCCAGTCAAAGTTCAGACCTCAACCCCACTGAAATGCCGGGGCGGGACCTTAAGAGAGCTGTGCATAAACAAATGCCCAAAAACCTATATGAACTGCAGCAACGTTGTATCGTTGTATAAACGTTGTAACGTTGCAGTCATTGAATCATGTCAATACCATTCAAAAGTATGATGCTAAACTGAAATTGTCAGATGATCATTCAGAAATCATTCTAAAATGCTGATTTGCTGCTCAATAAACATTATCAATGTTGAAAACATTTGTGCTGCTTAATATTGTTGTGGACACCTTTTTTTAAGGATTTTTTTTATTTTTTCTTGATGAATAGAAAGTTCAAAGGAGCTAAATATATTTTAAATGGTAAAATTTTTTACACTGGTACAAAATATTTCTGACACATTTGGTGAATTTAATAACTTAATGCATCTTGTGAATAAAAGTCTTAATTTTAATTATTTAAAAAAAAATCTTACTAACCTCAAATGATTGAACAGTATCATGTATGTAGAGAAACACAAGTTCATTCCCGCTTTGTTCATTTAACAACTCTCTTTCATTATCACTTCCTGAGTATTACAAAAGAAGAAAGGTTTGTTCTTTGTAAGCTTTCACTTAAAGCATTTCTACTTTCTTGCCCTCAAGATTTGGCTAACTTCAAGCATTTTTATCTCTGTTTTGAGGGACTCCAATGAGGAATTCGAAGTTCTTCCCACAATTCCACCAAATTGGGTCAATCCATCTGTGGCTGAATCCACTCTAAATAAATAAGATTAAATTGCTTTTCTGGGCTTATGAATTATTGTTTTGTCAGGGAATAACTAATAGTCCATGATGTAGTTTTATTAGGAAAGGATTTGTGAACATATTTAGTGCAGTGAGTTTACACACAGACTTGATGTGACAGTGGTAAAAGTGGTGCTCAAACTGGGACGTTTCACTGGGTTTTAACACCTTTATCAAACATGCATGTTCATCTTAAATCTGAAATAGAAACAGTCTGAAACAGCAAGTTTAAAAGCATGTGTTGGTATGTGTCTGACGTAACAAATCAAATATTTATGTTTAGCTCTAGATGCTAATATTAACCCTAAAAGGTACATTATATAACTTTTTTTCTGTTCTAAATTAACAATTTAAATGAGTTAATACCATCAGTCCTTGTTTTCACTCCATGTTTTTATCTTACCCTGCTTAACTAAGCCTATAAGTGTTTATATTTGAGACCTGTCAGGATGGTTTTCACTGAAATGATTAATGTTCATCAATCAACCGGTGAGTAATGTTTTTTTATTGAACAGGTAAACTGCCATAGCTCTCTAAGAGATCACTGTAAAGAATTATCTAAAAATAAAAATCTTTTCAAGGAAGTACCATGTCTATGAATTGGTATAGTAACGTCTGCAGCTTGAGATCCTTTCCATCTAAACTGGTTCTATCTCTTAAGACTATAGTGAATGTTTTATGAGCAGCAGGATAACCATATTCATCCGCAGAGTCATACAGAGCTGAAGTACAACAAAATAATGTTCTTCCACAAAAATCATGCAGTTTTGTTTGTTTAACTGCTAGAAGTTACATAGTGTACCTTAAAATATTGAAAACTGGGTCCCTGCAATATTCTGGCATCAACATCCATTTTTTAAGCTTAATATTCTCTAATCTTTTTCATTTAGGCCTATTTGTTGCTTTCATGGGATTTTTAATTATTATCAATATTGAAATGCCCAAAACATTTTTCAGGTTTCATTCATGAATAAAAAGTTTAAAAGAACATGATTTATTTGAAATGGTCATATTTACGTTGTAGATGTCCTTATGGTCACTTTTTATCAATTAAGTCCATCATTGCTTAATAAAAGTATTAATTTATTTAGAAAAAATTCTAAAAATGTATATATACTTAATATTTTAAGATACAATATTTTAAAGGACAACACGAAATTGCATTATTTAAGAATTATGTATCGTCTTTCCCATTATTTTTCTTTAATAGATATTTTATGTTTCTCCCCAAGTGTTAAACACAATGGAAATTGTGTTGTTTCATAACAGGATATCATGTGCTTCAGCCTGCTGTGTGAACCAGTGCAGACACTCATCAATGGTGGGAAACTACCTGCATAACAGCAACGTCTGCTCTTTCCCACTGATGAGATAAATGATCACTGTCTTTTACAACACCTCATGATACAAAAAACCCGGGTTCTGGCAACAGAAGAGTCAATCAAGCACTGTTCATCAAAGCATCCACATGTTCTGTGGCTCCATTTCTTTTCTTTTTCTTCAGGACAGTTTAGTTGTGCTGGGTTTCAAAACTAACCACCAAAATCCATCAAACATTTAACAAGTTTTCATTTAACAGGAAAATGAGGATGATGCAGATACACTGAAAATAATTATGGACCATATGACTTGGAATTGGTTTACCCGAAAATGAAGATTCTGTCATCATTTACTCACCTTCATATTGTTCCAAAACCTGTGACTTGAAACCCTAAAATCTGAATAAGACACTTATGTGATCTTCAGGTGGAGAAGGAAATATTGTTAGGAGTTTTATTTGAATTTTACATGCTGTATTTCAATTATTTTAAAGGATTGTACAAATGTACAAAACAACATACGATGTACAAAACAACTTAGTCCCTGTTTACTCCTGGTATTAAGATGTGTTTTGGTTGATCGGATCACACGTGTATACGTGTATACGGGGTCCAAAATGTTCGACCACTTCCAGCGGTAGTTGAAAACAAATTCGCTCGGATTGTTTTCGTAGTGTAAATGCTCATGTGGTCGAATGTGTTTGAACAGCCACAAAAGTCCTCCTACCCTCCTCCTTCTGACTAACACTAGGGATTTAAACTTTGCTGGCTGAAGACCCAAGTTTGGTTTGAAGACAAAGAACATAACAAGCACAATATCCTCTCAACATTCCTGATTCTAACACACACTCACAGCGTTCAGCGTGGTCTTGCAGCTGTCGGAGCAGAAACTAAAGCTGATGCTCTCTGTATGTTCTTCAGTCATCTTCGGGTCCGTTTATATGTAAATTGCACAAGCTTATTTTGTCCATTAGATCGAAAGATCTGAAAAAAAACCCATAGATTTACCCTCCCCTCCAAGAAATCAGGACACAAGTGGTTGAACGTGGACAAAAGATCTTAATACCAGGTGTAAACAGGACTTTATAGACAACAAGTGTGTTAATCACTCACCTTTCATGGTTTGCTTTATGTAACATTTAGTTTTTTGATACCATGTGTTTTGAATGCATTTCCTCCTACGAAATCCTGACTCGTAGGTACAAGCTTCTGAAGTGCACTTGAAGGCAGCATAGAGCGCTGCAGTCATGATATATTTTTGTATCCAACCCAGAAGTTTGCATCACCCTGGTTCCCTTGACAACAACCCAATAGGATTTTTGTCATTGGTTTTTGGATTATTGCAGAAAATAACAAAAGTTTATGATTCTTACATGTTTTGGTCACCACAGAAGAGAGAAAATAATGATTGGATTTTCATTTTTGGGTGAACTTTTAGAGTAAATATCAGTGGTCTTGAAATCTATTTGAGACTTAGCATGCTGAAACAACAGACTATATATGATATCTCAATGAAATGCTCTTTTTATAAAGCCATCACATAACACCTAAACCCCTAAATAATACGGTGTCACAAAGTAATGTGCTATGCCATACGTTGTGATGATATGGATCCGTATTGCAGCTTGTGGAATAAATAAAACAAACACACAAAAGGACCACTCCATGTGCAATTAAAGCATGAAATGGAAGTTGTGGTAGTCTTTTTGTTCCTGATGTGATGTATATCTGAGTTAAACGGCTTCTCAAACAAGAAACATTTTAGGGCAGGACTTGATTTTTTTAGCAATGGGAATTGATTGGATTGTTGGATGGTTGTGGTTTGCTATTGGTGGATCTCACGTGAGTGGCAGGTTTATTTTGATTAAAGATTATGAGCGCACATGAATTAAAAAAAAAATGATGATGTGCAGAGAAAAATAATTTATAATAAATATTGCAATATTACATAAAAAAAGTCAATTTTGATTTAACCAAGCAAAAGTTCCCGTTAACTAATGTTCTGTACATATTCATTCATAAGTGTGCAAGTCACAGATCCTACTAATTTGGCATAAGTTGAGTCTCATTCTCCTTGCTCTTCTCTAATGACTGTTCCCCTGCTCCAGGTTTGGACTTGTTTGGGTCACACACCATGAAGATGGTATTCTCCGGGTCGATTTTGGCATCAGATGTACGGCAGATGTTGGATCTCCCGCAGAGGCGGCTCAACTGGTTGACTTCTCGTTTGAAGTTCTTACTGAATACATAGTAGATGACCGGGTTGTATACAGTGGACGTCTTGGCGAACAGACACGGTAGCATGCTGACCTCAGGAGGGATTGAATCACCAGGCCGGTAGATGGACCACAGACTGATGATGCCATACGGCGCCCAGCAGCCGACAAACCCAATGCTGATCAACACAGCGATCTGTGAAAGCAAAGAATAACATGCTGAGATCTGTTTTGATGTTTGTTCCTGCCCAACACTGCATGGTGGAGCCAATATGGGCTTGAGATATGGGCCCTACATGGGTTTGTCCATTGGTTGGCCCAGCATGGGCTAATTCAGATAGGGCCGAAATAGGAACCATAGGCAAACCCATTTAGGGGATAATTCAGATACTGCCAACATTGAACCCATTGATAAACCCATTTAGGGCCCATACTGGGGCTAATTCAGATAGGGCCATCATAGAACTCATTGACAAACCCATTTAGGGCCCATACTGTGGCTAATTTAGATAGGGCCGAAATAGGAACCATTGGCAAACCCATTTAGGGCCCATACTGGGGCTATTTCAGATAGGGCCGACATGGAACCCATTGGCCAACAGATTATTATAAATAACACGGCCTAGTGTCTTGCAATGCTACAGTGTAGTGATTGGCACCTCTTTTTGAATACATTCAATGCTATGAAAACATGAATGCTGAATGTGTCTCTAAACAACCTTCAGGTGACGTGAAACTTCTGCATACAGCAGCTTTGAAATAGTCTCATGTGGGAACAACAATCACAGATAAGAATATGGGAAAAGAAAGCCAGTGATAATTTAATCATTTACGGTATTTTAGAATAACTGTTGCTTCCGAAAGCTCAAGGGCATTAGGGATGAATAGAGCTCAGTTTTGAATGAGTTATGTTTAAAAATCCAATTCATACTACAGGGAGACATATCCCTCAGCATCATTACACTAGGAATAAAAATGTCCAGGTTGAGATTGCTGAAAGAATCAGAGTTTGAGTGAGGTGTGATGTAAGGATTGGTTACATCTACCCAATGTATTATTTTTTCTTCCGCTTGTCAAGGCTTTCCTTTTCTATATACTGACAGCAGACAAGGGAAACAGTCGAGCTCTTTAAAGTAGTCCATACAACTGCTTCACTTTTCTAACTTTTCTGCAGCCATACAATTGCATTAAGAGCGGAAACAAACTGAAATGATTTTTCACATTGTTCACAGGAGCTGCGCACAACAGTCTTATTTTAGTATCATTGATATACTATTATAGTTTTTGTTAATACAAACCCCATTTCCAGAAAAGTCGGGACATTTTGTAAAATTCAATACAATCCACAATCTATGATTTGTTAATTCTCTTGAACCTTTTTTAACTGACAAAAGTTTTGACAACATAATTGTATTTTGTAAACATAAACAAATTTTGATTTTGATTTTGATGGCTGCAACACATTACAATCATGAGAGTATTGTCAAACAATTCAAAAATAACATTTCTCAATGCAAGATTGCAAAGAATTTATGTCTTTCACCATCTTCCATACATAATATTGTGAAAAGATTCAGGGAATCCAGAGAAATCTCAGTCTTTGTATAGGGCAAGGCAGGAGACCTCCATTGAATGTGCGTCACGCACATTCAACGGAGGTCTCCTGCCTTGCCCTATACAAAGACTGAGACTGTGAGCCCTCAGGTGGCACTGCATAAGAAACCATCATGCTAAATATAGCCACATGTGCTCGGGAGTACTCTGGAAAACGAACACAGTCTGACGCTGCATAAAGAAATGCAACTCGAATCTCTGTAACGCAAGGAAAAAGCTATACATCTGTTCGATGCAGAGATGCTGCTGAGTTCTCTGGGCCCGAGCTCATCTTAGATGGTCTAGAAGACTGTGGAAATGTGTGCTGTGGTCAGATGACAAAAAACAGACATCCAGTTTTCAGTCCTAAAGATGAAAGGGACCATATATACATTCATCAGCGACAGCTGCAAAAGCAAACATCTGTCTTGGAATGGGGTGCATCAGTGCAAGCGGCATGGGTGAGTTGCATATGTGTGAAGGCACCATTGACATGTATGGATTGTGCAGAGACATGTACTGCCATCAAGATTACATTTTTCCTGGGAAGCAAGACCATGTCAGGCCTCATCCTGCACATGCTACAACAGAGTGGTTTCTAGACACTGCCTGCCTGCAGTCCAGATCGGTCTCTTATTGAAAACACATGGCCCATCATGAAAAGGAGAATCAGACAACGATGTCTTATAAAAATTCCACTTGCAAAACTGCAAATTGGTATCCTTAATTCCCAAATTATTAAAAAGTGTAATTAAAAGGAAAGGTGATGTGACATAGTGGTCAACATGCCTCTGTCACAGTTTTTTTTTTTGGAGTATGTCGCAGCCATCAGAATCAAAATTAGTTTATATATGCAATTGATTTCTGGCCATTGTGACTTAAATAACATGACTAAAGATAAAAGCTAGAAAGAATCTGACGTTCTTGGGTTTCATTTCACGTTCAGATGAAACTTAATGTGCAGATCTTATGTTGCATATTAGAAGTGTAGCTGGTACACACTGTAAATCAAACACACTCACCACCATGAGCCGCCGCTGCATCTTTATCATGTTGGGTATGTGGTTGCTGTCGTCCATAGACTTGTAGGTGACGTATAGTTTCAGAGCGATCCCAGAGTAGCACGACATGATGATGATGGCTGGGAGGATGAGGTTCATGAGGAAGATGGTAATGACAAAAGACTGGCTTTGTTCCTTCATGTCCCTCCAGGCCAGAGTACAGGACAGGCCGAAGGACTCTGGTCCGTATTTTCCCCATCCAACCAGAGGGAAAAGAGCCCAGAGTAGCGCGTACAGCCATGTGGTTGCCACAAGTATCTTTGCATTCCTTTTGCTGATTTTCTCTTCTATGGACAGAGACAGACATTTCTAGGTATGAAAAGGGGATTAAAATGAAAGAAGTATGTATCATTTAGCTCTATGACCATTTCTCATGCTATGATTTTTAAACTGCCTTTTTACTGTCGCTATTGCCTGCCGCCCTGTAATGAACTTGCAATTAGCTTGTGAAGTGGCAATGATTTTGCATTCATTTAAAGGAGTGATTCAATGAATTGGTTTGTTATGTAAATATAAACAGAATAGAAATCCCTCTATTTTACAAAACTATAAAGTTAGACAAACAAATAATATGAAAATAATTCTGAAATAATTTTTGTTTTCATGCATATATTTTTCATATGTTTCATATATTTAATCATTTATTTGATTTGGTCCACATTTAATTCATTTTATTTTTTAAAAGAACAAAAAAAATCCTGTGTTCTATTCAGTATGTTCCACTTATCTTATTTTATTGGTATATACTCAGACATTTATCTTTGAAATGGAATCATTTCAAGACGAGTTAGGGCTAAAGGCCTCAGTCTCTGTAGCACATTTAGCCTACTACTGTAAGTGGTTGAACAATTATTTTGCTTACAATTATCACCAAGAACAATAATATAATGGGAATTGTAAACGCTGACCTGTATAACTGCCCTCAAATTAAGAGTTCACACTAAATGCCACAAAATATGGGCAACTGTATCTCTTATCTAGATGTGCCTGAACTTGGATGAGAGAGCGGTTTGAAATCACTGCCATGTGTTTGTATGCTTCATTAAGACAATGTGCATACTGAGCCTTTCCTAGAAAACTGGGGAATGTGTGGTTTTCCAGATACACATATAAGGTTCTGCCAGTAAACTAACACAATCTAGATCCTTTTATTTAGCGGACCGTTGAGTGTTGTAACACTGTCAGCTTTACAAGTCAGAAAAGAGCTATGGTGATGTCATCAATAATTCAGAGCTGCCAACTCTCACGCATTGGCCGTGAGACACCCGCATTTGATTGGTTTCACACGCTCACACGCCACACACCCCCGATTTCTCACGCTGAAATGTCAGCCCCGGTCGGTCAAATGCCTGAGAGATGAGTTTATCTATAGATCTACCTGTTGAGCCACTCGTGATCGAGTAGTTATGCCGCAAATGAGTTAAAATCTCCCGGAATCTAGAGCGAGCGCGCATGCGAGACAGAGAACCCGCGTGGCGCGCGCGCGCGGACGGCAGAGCACGCCAAGCTAAACTCAAAAGTTGGCAGGTATAATATCAGGGACGTGCACAGGGGGGTTGCTCAGGTTGCCTGGGCAACTGCCCATATGCCCTTCTCGACTCACGTTGCCCTTCCAAGGGGGAATAAATAAATCGTACAATGATGCAGAATTTCACGTAGGCCTAGATTAAAAAAAAATCGCAAAGCCTCATTCACTTCCATTCGGGCACCGAAAATGAAAGTCAGTATGGGAAGCTAGCGCAAACTCTGTTTACTTGGCTGCAGTGCTCACGCGACCTCACGCGACCGGTGTAGCTATAAATCACGCGTAGTTGCCCAGTTACCATACGTACCATCAGAACTGAATGTACGGGAAGCCAAAAGGTTAAAAAAGGATTGTATTTTTTCCCGAAATCTAAGCGTTTTTTTATTTATTTTAAGTTTTTCCCCATCTGTCAATTCAATGCAGATGATTTATTTTCCATTTTTTAAAAATAAATAAATAATAATAATTCGAAAAAAGAATAAAGAATAATATGGGGAACTCTTTTTCTCATGTAGCCTATTTTGGTGACATTTAACCAGAGCCGGACAGTGACGGAGTACATTTACTTGAGTACAGTACTTAAGTACAATTTTGAGGGATCTGTACTTTACTCGAGTATCATATTTGGGGAGTACTCATGACTTTACTCAAGTACATTTGAGATGCAAATATTGTACTCTTTACTCCACTACACTTCTATCCATAACTGTGAGTACCCGTTACTACTTCTAAAAGAAAAGAAAAAAAGGAAAAATATCAGAAAACCTCAATTTGTTGTTTCCCTCTCAAACGTGGCCCCACCTCGCCAGACTATATTAATGTTCTGAATTTTCTGAAATTTTCTTAAATGTTAAATAGAGCAACATTGTAAAAAGATGAAAATGACTTGATTTTACTTTAAATTCCTTTTACATTCTCCAAGGTATTAACATTAAAATTTTTCATTACTCCATGTAGGACGTTTCTGGACATAAATGTAAGCACTGTGGCAGTAGTTATGCAATATTTAGAAAATGTACTCTTGTACTCTTGATACTCAAGTACTTTTAAAAACAAGTACTTCAGTACTTTTACTTAAGTAGACATCTGACTGTAGTACTTTTACTTGTACTTGAGTAAAATTTAGCAAGGGGTATCTGTACTTTTACTCAAGTAATGAAGCTGTGTACTCTGTCCGCCTCTGCATTTAACATATACATTTTGTATTCTGTTTACAAAGTTGTATATCATAAACCTGTCATCTCTGACGTTTTGCAATCTTTATAAATAATAATAGCAGGCATTGAGTTTGGACATAAACACGGTCAGATAAGGCAATTTGTACGGGCAAAATTCAACTGAATATATGGATTTTCATGACTCATGTTTTTCTGTGTTATTATTAGTAGGCCTAGTAGTTAAGGTGATAAGTGATTTTAATAAAGACCCTGTTATTCTCAGTTCTTCATATAGCTCGTGAGTTAGTTTTTTTTGGGGGGGGGGGGGGGCTTTTTTCACATTCCGTGCCCTTTTTTTTCACATCACATGCCCTTTTTTTCAGGTCAGAGCAACTGCTCCTCAAAATTCCTGTGCACGTCCCTGTATAATATCATACATTCCCATCACCTTTTTGAGCTCACAGGAGAAGTGGCGTGTGACTGTGAGCAACACTGTAGATTTTTTGACCAAAAAAACGATTTTCAGGATTTTTTTGTCAATCAATCATTGTATTTTAGGCCCTGTTTACACCACAGTCTATGGTTTACACCTGGTATTAAGATGTGTTTTGGTCGATCGGATCACATAAACGAGGGAGACATACCCGTTTACACCCGTTTGTCTCTTTGTCCACTTTCAACAACATCTGTCCTGATGTCTTCAAGGGGAGGGTATGTGTTTCAGATCTTTCGATCTAATGGAAAAAAACAAGCTCGCGCAATTTACATATGAACGCGTCCGGAGACAACAGGGAAAACATACGGAGAGCAGCAGCTTTAGTTTTTGCATTTATACCCGCAAGACCATGCCGAACGCTGTAAGCGTGTTAGAAATCAGGAATGCTAAGAGAACATCGTGCTTGGATGGAATGCTTTTCGTCTTAAAATCAAACTTTGGTCTCCAGACAAAGTTTAAATCCCATCTTGCTAGCACGGTCGATTCCCTTAATGTGTACGCAGTAGGTCAGTAGGCAGAGAGTAGCCTACAGTCTTTTGCGGCTGTTCAAACGCATTCGACCACATGGACGTTTACACTACGAAGCAATCCGGTTCAACTACCTCTGGAAGTGGTCGAAAGTTGAAGACACAACCTTGTTTCTACAGCCACTTTCAGCATGTTCCCTATTCATCTGACGGCATGAAAAAGTCACATAAACCACGCAAAATCTGATCATAGCAGTCCAGAAATTCGTTTTGAATAGGATTTCAAACCACATGAATGTAGCTCGAAACAGATTTGTAAAAATTGCATTTCATGTGATTTTTTTTTTTTGCCACTTGATTTTCACTGGCTAAATCTGATCGGATTTCAATCAGATACATTTGGAATGACAGTCTGAATGTTCCGGGACTGATCGCTGCAATGTTTCTAGGTCCCCATCCGGGGATGGATGTTAGGGTGCTGTTAGGTAGTAGTATGTTCTGGGTGGTTGCTAGGGTGGTCTGAGATGTTACCATAGTTGCTGAGATGTTCAGGGTGGTTGTTAGGGCATTGCTATGCAATTTCTAGGGCGTTTTGGGTGGTTGCTAGGGAGTTACCAGGGCATTGCTATATGGTTGCTATGTTGGGTGGTTGCTTAACTCAACACCGCCTACTGAATGAGCTCTTCTGGTGTCGTATCTCTTTTAGCTCTTATCTAAAGATTTGTAACAAGAGATCCATTTATTTCTCTACACGGCAGTTTTTCCCATGCCATGTTTCATTTCAATAATTCAGTGCAGCCAAAAACTCTATTAAGTTAGCTTTCTGAACTGCCATGTTGAGTTTGTGTGTAAATGACAACTATGTGCTGTAACAGAACTCCCCAGCAACTCTTAGCATGAACACGACCCCTTACAGAGATGAAACCGGATCGCTCCGTCTGTCAAACCATTGCTGGATATCAAAACCTTGTTTTGCTATTATAGTGGAAAAAATCAGAAATGATTGGCTGTTTGCACAACCTATTTGGAGGATGTCAGGTGTGAGAGATTATTTTATTTCGTATTGAAGAAAAAACACTCTCTTGGTGGTGATGTCATTTGCTTTCTTTGCTGGACTGTTGAATTAGTTGGAGGGAAGTAAATGTGTCAACATTTAAAAGACAAGTTATCATCATCGAAATTAATATTTGTTATTTAAATATGTTTGAGACTTATCAAAATGTATATCCTTTTTAGTTTGTATTGGCCTACTAAATCTCCATCCCTGCACTTTGCAACAACAACAAAAATCCCTTCTTTTTACTCTCAAAACTGATATTGCAATATTTGATGTATAAATTAACTCTCATGTTCTGTTTGAGGTCTTCGAGATCTCAAGGCTCACTTTCATAGCTTGAATATTATGGTCAAGAGCATATTCCAGGTTTGGTCCAAATTCGACAGCATTTTTGGCATAATGTTGATTAGTATACCACCAAAAAAAAAAAAAATTAAACTCATGTTCCCTTCAAAATAAAACAAAATATTCAGAGGTATTTACAACAAAAGTGAATGGAGTCAATTTCTGGAGGATTTAAAGCAGATTATTTAAGCAGAAATTTGAAGCTTATAACTTTATTGTCACATTCACTTAGTTATGTTTTTTCATCACCTGCATTTGTCACTAATTTGTTGTCACGGACACTAATCACATTCAGTTGTGCACTCATCAGTCACCGTCATTAACACCTGTATGTTCTATTCTGTTTCAGTTCAGTGTCCGAAATCATCTGTTTAGTGTTTGTTGCTATAAGTTTGCCTTCCAATTACATCTTTAGAGAATAAACCTTTTGAATTGAATTGTACACATCTTCCTCATCCGTCTGCCAGCAACCACCCGTGCCATTTATAAAAACACTTGACTTTGTTCTTCTGTGAATTATTTGAGCTGTAAAGTTGTTTAAATCCTTTTTACATTCGTTTTACGGTTTTAGAGTTAACGGTGTTGCGTTTTCATGGCGACTAAATTGTATAGAACTCTTCACAGAAAAAGTTAGTATGCGATGATTGATTCATAATAAAATCACATATTGTTTGTCTTGTTGTACTATTGAAACAGTGATCGTTTTAACATTTACTTTTTATTGTAAGCACAGCACTTAAACTCAGAATTTAATTGGAAATTGTAATAATTATCTCAAATGCTGTTGATTAACCTTAAATTGTACTGAACTTGGAATATTCATTTAATACCTACAGATATTGACAGGATTTTTATTAAAAAAAAAATCTTATGAGAACAGATTATAAACAAAACGTCAGCAGATAACACGCATCAACCATCTTCCATGAAAATTTGGGATATGAATTGGGTATTCTGGAAACCTGCAATAAATTCTAAAATTCTTTGATTTCTTTCTGCAATGTGCTTTAGGGTCAACTGACTCCAAACAGAAATAAGTTACTAGAAAGGATATGTTACATTCCTGAAAAGTTCATGTGTGCATGTATAATATCTGTAAACTGAGTTTGATTAGCTCAGATTAATCTATTGGAAAAATGTGAACTACTACAATTCTGAAACATACATCATTGTCTTTCTGTACAGAACATTCAAATGGTAAGAAAAGGCATTCAACTGTATCTCAGCCAGTAGCCTTGAGGTTGTATCACTCATTAGGAATCCATGCTGAATTCAGAATAGAAATAGGTCTAAGGATAGACCCCTGAGGAACTCACTGGGTGATTGAAGTGTTAAAGACACGATGAAGCGAACAATAGCCATAATTGTCAGGGTCATCATGCTAGCTGCTCCAAAGAAAAATCCCATCAGGCCGTAGTACACACAGGTGACGTCTCCTCCTATCCAATGGTGGTTCCAAGCTGAGGCTACAGCCAGCGGGTACATTGTGACGGCTGCTCCCAGATCTGTCACAGCAAGATTCACGCTTAGAAGCTCTGGGGGCTTCATGTGGTTTGACCGCTTGTACGCCATCACAAGAACCATCAAGTTCCCCACAATGGAAAAAATTGCTGCATATGAAAGATAACAAGGAGAAATATACATAAAAAGAATTAGGTGTGTAGTGTAAATATAGCAACATGTTATTCAACCGGTTTTACTCATTTGAAACAAAGCCTTTAATTTACTAAGAATCACATTTATAGTGCTTTGTTGGCAAAATTGGATAGGGTGAAACATTTATTTTTCACTTAAAATAAATATTTCTGCAAGGCTGCATTTATTTTATTAAAATACAGTGAAAACTGTAATACTGGAAAATATTATTACAATTAATTTTTTTTAATATATTTTAGTGTCATTTACTGCTGTCATGCAAAGCTGTTTGCATTTTTTCAGCATCATAACCCCAGTCTTCAGTGTCACGTGATCCTTCAGAAATCATTTTAATATGCTGCTTTGCTGCTCAAGAAACATTTAGGTTTTTTATCAATTGTAAAAAAAAGTTGTTTTACTTAATATTTTTGTGAATACTGTTATACATTTTTTTTCAGGAATTATAGTTACTTTGATGAATAGGAAGTTCAAAAGACAGCATATACAGGTCCTTCTAAAAAAAATTAGCATATTGTGATAAAGTTCATTATTTTCCATAATGTATTGATAAAAATTAAACTTTCATATGTTTTAGATTCATTGCACACCAACTGAAATTTCAGGTCTTTTATTGTTTTAATACTGATGATTTTGGCATACAGCTCATGAAAACCCAAAATTCCTGTCTCAAAAAATTAGCATATCATGGAAAAGGTTCTCTAAGCGTGCTATTAACCTAATCATCTGAATCAACTAATTAACTCTAAACACCTGCAAAATATTCCTGAGGCTTTTAAAAACTCCCAGCCTGTTTCATTACTCAAAACCGCAATCATGGGTAAGACTGCCGACCTGACTGCTGTCCAGAAGGCCATCATTGACACCCTCAAGCAAGAGGGTAAGACACAGAAAGAAATTTCTGAACAAATAGGCTGTTCCCAGAGTGCTGTATCAAGGCACCTCAGTGGGAAGTCTGTGGGAAGGAAAAAGTGTGGCAAAAAACGCTGCACAACGAGAAGAGGTGACCGGACCCTGAGGAAGATTGTGGAGAAGGACCGATTCCAGACCTTGGGGGACCTGCGGAAGCAGTGGACTGAGTCTGGAGTAGAAACATCCAGAGCCACCGTGCACAGGCGTGTGCAGGAAATGGGCTACAGGTGCCGCATTCCCCAGGTCAAGCCACTTTTGAACCAGAAACAGCGGCAGAAGCGCCTGACCTGGGCTACAGAGACTGGACTGTTGCTCAGTGGTTGCATGTCATTCGGAAATCAAGGTGCCAGAGTCTGGAGGAAGACTGGGGAGAAGGAAATGCCAAAATGCCTGAAGTCCAGTGTCAAGTACCCACAGTTAGTGATGGTCTGGGGTGCCATGTCAGCTGCTGGTGTTGGTCCACTGTGTTTTATCAAGGGCAGGGTCAATGCAGCTAGCTATCAGGAGATTTTGGAGCACTTCATGCTTCCACCTGCTGAAAAGCTTTGGGGAGATGACGATTTCATTTTTCAGCACGACCTGGCACCTGCTCACAGTGCCAAAACCACTGGTAAATGGTTTACTGACCATGGTATTACTGTGCTCAATTGGCCTGCCAACTCTCCTGACCTGAACCCCATAGAGAATCTGTGGGATATTGTGAAGAGAAAGTTGAGAGACGCAAGACCCAACACTCTGGATGAGCTTAAGGCCGCTATCAAAGCATCCTGGGCCTCCAGAACACCTCAGCAGTGCCACAGGCTGATTGCCTCCATGCCACGCCGCATTGAAGCAGTCATTTCTGCAAAAGGATTCCCGTCCAAGTATTGAGTGCATAACTGAACATAATTATTTGAAGGTTGACTTTTTTTGTATAAAAAACACATCTTTTATTGGTCTGATGAAATATGCTAATTTTTTAAATTTTTGCTTTAATTTTTTTTAGATTTAGGGTTTTCATGAGCTGTATGCCAAAATCATCAGTATTAAAACAATAAAAGACCTGACATATTTCAGTTGGTGTGCAATGAATCTAAAATATATGAAAGTTTAATTTTTATCATTACATTATGGAAAATAATTAACTTTATCACAATATGCTAAATTTTTAAGAAGGGCCCGTATTTTACCCCAAACGTTTGAACAGTAGTGTGTGTGCATATTATTAATATTATTATTAACCATCCCATTTTGTTTAACACTAATTATATCTGTATGTCTTGATTCTTATTGGTCAATTGCTGAATTCTGTTCTCAAATATTTTTGTATACCATTGTCCGTGGCAAGCATTATCCAACGGATCTGTAGCGGCAGTTGTGTCTTAGAATCACTTCATTCTCTAAAGTGACATGTATTAAATCAATTTTTCTTGTCCATTTATTTACAAAACAAATGACATATTGCGTCTGGGTTTTGATTTTGAGATAATGACTAGCTGACTGTACACATCCCTCTTTATTACTAACAGGATTTTCCTCCATAAACCTGCTGAGTAAACCGATGCTGTATCTACTACATATATGGTTCTATCTATGCATTTGGCTTTTAACTAAAGTGACATACATTGCCTTTAAGTTTCATTTGATCAGTTTGTCCATTTTCCATGTTCTTGGCACTGCTTGGCTCTCCTCTGCAGTTGAAACCACAGCGAGTATTGAATAATGTGTTTTGTTTAATGTCAGGGGCAAATCCCAGATGAATTCTTCTGCAGTCTAATGTAACCCCATCTTCAAACAGTCTCTTTTGTCCATTCTTTGTGTCTTCGCCTCTCTTTAATATCAGAAACCAACAGTATGTCATCTTGACTCTATGATAACCTTCCTGTTGTGCCCTTAAGCCATGTACAGTTTCACAGCGAGATGTCGAGGTGCTTTATCGCAAAATGATACAGGTCTGGTCCATTCATAATCAAACTGGAGCTTTAGACTTCATGATAATAGTGTACAATAGCTGTGGGACTTAGATATACTGTGTGCATTTGGCAGATACTTTTATCCAAAGCAACATTTATTGCATTCAAGGCATATATTGTAAACACTTCATGCATTCCCTGGGAATCAAACCCATGACCAACTCCACAACAACACTATTTTAATTTGCTGAATGTTACATTTTACTGGCATTATCAGGTTTAATCTGTGCTGTGCTGGTGAAATCCTTCAGCCAGTAGGTTGACCCCTGTGGGTTACATTAAATACAAGCCATCTGTAGTTATACCACTAAAAGAATTACACGCAAGATTCTAGGATAAACTAATAGATCTCCCCGCGGCGAAAAAACAACAGAATACCTACATCTGCTCCAGCAAAATTAACAACAGCTTCCTTTGCAAGGAACAAACTTGTTTAGGGAACAGAGGATATTCAGTCAACAGAGTCTTATTGTTAAAGTGTGTACAAGTCATCTTTACCCCTTATCCTCAGCTTGTCAATAAGTTCAATGCTCCCAAGGATTTAGCAAACACCTGCAGTTTGCTGTGACATTGAGGAGATTAAATGTCCACAGTTGCAAAGACCTGAAAAATGATGTGGGGTATAAACTACTGAGTCAACATCCACAGGCATTTCTCAAAGCAGCCGAATGAATATCTATTTATGATGTTTCAATATGTGATTTACAACACAATTTTCTGAAGTGTGTGGACTTTGAGGCGTGAAAAGACTCAAGACTGGATGTCAAATCTGCAAATCTTGTAATAATTGCCCACTGTAGAGCTGCTTTATAGCTGAATTGAATTAATTTCATAACTGAATAATTTTCTCTCGCCTCTCGAATTCATGACATGACAGTCAGATTTTCTACTACATGAGTGAATTAAAAGACTGAGTGATGCTGATGTCGAAGGATGGGAGAGAAGGAGAGGATGCAGGCATTTATCGGTTCACAAATAGGGTGGACTGGGGATAGTTACACTTTTAAAAGCAAATAAATTTCTGCGTAAAATCATATTTAAATGCAATTGAACAACCCTTACTGCTCAGAAAAAAAGGAAAGTTCATTGAACACACCATATTGGGGAATGTTGTCACAATGAAACCTGCAAGAAAATATAAAGGGCAAAACAACTATGAAACAGCAAACTTTTTTATTTAACATACAAATATATCACTATATTCATTGTTTTGGACAAAAACATATTTTAGTTAATTAAAAATTGCATAAATTTTGATTACTACTTAAATGTGAACGCTTCAATTTGACGTTTTGGAGAAAAAAACCCCCTAATAAATCCACCTTTGTCATATTGGCTAGTTGATTCTAGATTACAGTTTTTCTCAGTCGCTTTGGAACATTTCTCAAATCAGAAATGACATTCTCAAAACTACCTGTTCAATCGTCACATCATTGTGTCACTTGTGCACATCAAAAAAGCAGTTTCTCATTTATTAGAACAAGTTGCAAATGCTTTGCTACATCCAATCAAATGAGACCGGTATGTACAACTCTCTGCTGTTTCCTACATCATCATTTGCTTATGTCATGTTGATCAAAATGTATTATAATGGGTCTCTGTTGAATAGTCTCACCCCCCACAACATTTAGGCATTAGTTCATAGCATAAGTCTTTACATGCATAATGGTTGAACAAGTTGTCATAATATGTCAAGGATATTTCTATACATTTCCATTAGACTTTTTTTTTCTAAATCTGTCCTGTTCACATTTCTACTTTTGTTTTGTTTTTCTTTGTGCAATGCAGTGCTGTCTTTTCCTTTCTGTATCGCAATGACCTGGTCTGTCAACAAATTACAGTACAAAAAAGCGTAAATGTGAATCTTGTCCAGTCTCTTGCAATCAAACTCCCACATACACTAAGGTGTAACCCACAATTTACAATAATTGTCATCAAAACATTAGCCATAGTTTACATCAGAACATCCCTCCAGAGTACATTGTTATATTGACAACATGACTAAGCAATTTGACGGTCTTATCCGTACACAAGACACAAGGACTGATATTTACTTTTAAGAGATGAACTAAGGATTTTGAGCAAGAGACTGGCTTTTGCAGGTAATCCATGGTGTTTTGCTATGTAAATTGTTTTGAGAAATGCATTTACTGTTTTGCAAATGTCGAGGATGACTCGAGAAATGTACCAAAGCGACTGAGAAAAACTGTAAATGTATAGTATGATTTTTAATTGTTTGTTTACTTCTATAGCCCTAAAAACATAATGATAATTTCAGTGTTCTTCAGACACTCATATCATTCCTGAAATGTATATAATACCTCTTCCAAAGAAAGAAGGGGTGGAGAAATTACTGTGATTAATTACCAGCCTGTAATCTTATGAAAACTCTAGAGAGAATTGTGGTAAAACAGCTTTTAAAGTCAGAGGGTAAATTAGATACTTATCAGTTTGCGTATAAGCAGTACAGAGGATGCAGTGGTAACTCTAATACTGAAACATCTCTTTGTGGACTTTACCTCTGCATTTAATGCAATACAGCCAGAGCTTACTGACAAAAAATGATTCTTACTTGATTGATTGGTACTACTCATTTTTGACAGGTAGAATACAGATAGTTAGAATCAATCAGAAAATTTGAACTTGTTCTTATTCAGGAGCGCCTCAGGTTGGGTGAGCACATCTTTCCTTTTTATACAGATGACTGTAAAACTGATATCATAAACGCATATTGAAGTTTTCAGATGATACTGTGCTTTTGTCTTTATTAGAGATTGAAGATGATTCTAGTATTCATCAGTGTTGTATGGATAGGTTAGTGGAGTGGTGTGAAAGGAATTCACTTTTTATAAATGAAAAGAAGACAGGAAATGATTTTTGGTCTTCCAGTGAATATTTATCAAACACAAGTGACTGTACATAACATACAGATTGAACAAGTGTCTTATAAATACTTATAT
The DNA here is from genome assembly GCA_030578275.1 of Meda fulgida. Classification (NCBI taxonomy): domain Eukaryota; kingdom Metazoa; phylum Chordata; class Actinopteri; order Cypriniformes; family Leuciscidae; genus Meda; species Meda fulgida. Next base: position 5,960,973 of record CM060635.1, read on the forward strand.
TTGGATGCTGCTTAATCATGCAATGAAAAATATGAGAGGGATTAAACATAATCCAATCGAGCACATATCCAATGCACATATAGATTGTTTGATGTAAGGTACAACAACATAACTATTTTCTTAGGATACTACAGTCCTTTGGAGCAAATAAACTAATCTTGCAATTGTTTTTTTTATCTATAATATGGAGTGTTATACAATATGGAAAATGTGCATGGTGTAAGCTGTCTCTCTCTTCAATTTAAAGCTTGATTGGCTAGACTGCTATGTATTTGTTCAAAGATTTCAAAGAGTCAAGTTTTCAAGATTTATATACTAAAATAGTTTTGTCATCAGGAATATCAGCTTTTACCATCAAACTGAAGATTTAGCATATGCTGGAATGAACAGATAACAGATATCTTTTGATCACCAGTCTGTTTACTTGGGGATCAATAGGCCTCTGGGTTCTGAAAACATAGAAATGACTAAATTGATCCACTGCAGCCAGTTATGAGTTGCATATTGTTTTATGTTGTTTATTGTGATGTATTAATTGATGTGGTATTGATGCGAGACAGTAAACTCTGTGGGATGCGAGACAATTTTTGGAAGAAATTACAACAATAAAGTGAAATTGAAAAAAAATGAAAGGGACACATTCACAAAAATGAAACTAATTCAATAACGCTGTTTGACAACAAAGCCATTACTAGAGAAAAAGTAATTGTGTAGTTGGGCTAGTGTTGTTGTTTAAAAGCCTTGTAGTTGCTGTGATAGGATATATTTCCCCCTCTGGGAACTTCTCGAGTGTGACAACTAATCCCGGTTTCTCCTAAATGAAAGGCTACCAAAGATTGATAATCTTCTCTATAAACTCGTTTTCGGAATAACACATCCCTTTTGAGTCAATTATGTAAGAAGTGAATTTCAGTAATCCGCATGGAAACAAACAGACTCGTTATTACGCAAAATCGGTTACCAAAAAAGTTGGAGATCCAGAAACTCAATCTTACCAATGAACAGCAGGAACGCCCCAACCCCATAATCCACAGCGGAAGATAGTTTAGAGGAATAAATATCCATGAGGACAAGTGAGGTGTGCTCTTCAGCGGGAAGAGATGATGTTAGTTAATTCCCGTGCTCGACATGGATCAGTGCAGTTGGGAAAAAAGTTACTGAAAATATACGCGCCGCGTAATGATCCACATTGCGGTCATGTGTCAGAAACATCTGTTGTCCAAGAGAGATAAAGAACGCGATTAAATGAAGCTTCGACCACGCAAACAGACCGAGAGAATGAAACGATGCCGTCGTCTCTGCTCAATAAGGAGTAAAACAGAACACACCATTAGCAGTTAGTGGTGCGCGTTGGACACACTCACTCCAGCGCGACTGAACTGCAGCGTCTGATATAGCCTATATAACAAGCTTCAGTCAAGTCCTCAACAGACAACAGGAGGGGCTTCATAATCACTGGACCACTCTTGCGATAGATAGATACTAAAGCTGTAAATTGCAATCATGCAATCCTCACAAAACACAGAAACACAGTAAACGCTGTATGAAAGAAATAAGTGGATTCTTCTTACACAAGGAAATTAAATCAAATCAAATCAAATCAACAAGCTTCAGCTGTAATTATTATTTCAAGAGTTGGATTTCCAACCTTAATTAAATACAACGAAATAAACTAAGACTTCATCCTGTAAAATATGAATAATTTACTATACTGCATTATCAAAACTGGAGCCATTTTGAAGTGCACTAAGACAGTTATGTTCTGCTCTCTTTGATGTCTCTGAATGAAAATGAAATGAATCCATAAAGAATAGTCAAACTGTGAGATTGAGCGCATAAGCAGATACGGTTTGTGTGCAGAGCAGAAATGAATCAAATTATGCAATTAAAGCACAATGCTCTGAGGAATTTGTTTGGGCACAATTCACAATTAAAGCCATATTTTCATCTGCAATCTCTTTTCAATTTTATCAGCTGGTTGTTTTTCAGCAGAAAACTTTGAAAGTCTGGTTAAAGAAGGATCTGTTCTGTGTCCCAATTGTGCTTATTTGTATGGAAAATATGTACCGGTACTTTTTGGAGCGTGTTCATGCACATATCAAGAATCCACCAGAATAACATCCTTACACCTTTGACTCATTGTGTTTTAACATACTTTGATTTAGGACACACTAATTCTGTTCTAACATACTATTTAGGATGTTTATAATGGAGGAAATCAGGACTGATCAGGAAAATGTGCATTCAATGCACTGCAAGTTGCTTTAGATAAAAACTAATCTGCACACATGCAATGGATGCGAACAAATAGCTTTCTCCAGGTTATAGACCTCCTTGGTTAAGACAAGAAGATGTAGGAAAGACAAAGCATGAATGCTAGTGGGTTGAGCATGGCATCTTTGATAGTGGCGTTTCCATGAATCACTTTGTTGTTGTCTTTTCTCATCTGCTCTTTTCACACTCGCTCCTGCAACACTTGTCTCATGTAGCTCTCTAGTTAGACATTTTCCCAGCACAAGAAAAGTTCTCTGAACTTTGGCCAACTTCTGGCAAAGTTTCCTTGGTTATAAACTGAGAACACAATTCTAGTAACATTAATAGAATGGTAGTTCAAACGTCTTTAATAATGTTCTCAAAATGTTAGCAGTGTTTTTAAATGTTACTATTTCAGAATGTTCAGAGAACATTCAAAAGCCTTACCCATAATGTAAGGGTTAATTAAAAATGATAAAAAAGTTAAAAAGAACAGCATTTATTCAAAATAGAAATCTTTTCTAAAGATACTGTATAAATCTTTGCTATAATTTTTAATCAATTTAACACATCCTTGCTGGATAAAAGTATTAATTTCTTTTGAAAAAAGAGAAATAAAAGACTGACCCCAAACTTTTGAACGGTAGTGCATATTGTTACAGAAGATTTCTGTTTTAAATAAAAGTTGTTCTTTTTCTTTTTTTTCCATCAAAGAATCCTAAATAATTATCACAGATTATAAAAACAAAATATTAAGAAAACTGTTTCCAAAATTGATTAAAAACAAAATCATAATAAAAAAGTATAATGTGACACTGAAGATTGAAGAACTGATGGAAATGCGGCTTTTACATCGCAGAAATAAATTATTTTTTAAAAGTATATTAAAAAAGAAAAGCATTATTTAAAGCAACCATGTAGTTTTTCAACCTTCATAATATATTTCCAAGACCCTTGTGATGGTACATCGACTTACAATAGGTTGAATGGCACTTCTGCTATAGCCTGACGGGGTCTGTATCGTTTTTACTGGCACTATGGAACTTCGGGGTTCGGGTAGTTACCCGAGCACAAAAAGAACTACAAAATTCGACTGCTTTACGGCATACCTAACTTCCCCCACCACCCACAACTCGCTCATCCATGTCTTTATGGACCTTGCTTTGTGCACTGGTGCGCAGTCATGTTGGAACAGGAAAGGGACATCCCCAAACTTTTCCCACAAAGTTGGGAGCATGAAATTGTCCAAAATGTCTTGGTATGCTGAAGCATTAAGAGTTCCTTTCACTGGAACTAAGGGGCCATGCCCAACCCCTGAAAAACAACCCCACACCATAATCCCCCCTCCCCAAAACTTTACACTTGGCACAATGCAGTCAGGCAAGTATCATTCTCCTGGCAACCGCCAAACCCAGACTCCATCAGATTGCCAGACAGAGAAGCGTGATTCTTCACTCCAGAGAACACGTTTCCACTGCTCTAGTCCAGTGGCGGCGTGCTTTACACGCTCTCTACGCACTGTTCTTAAGCTAATCTGTAGGCCACACAAAGTTTGGAGGTCTGTATTGACTCTGCATGCGCTGACCCCGCTCTGTTACTTTACAAGGCTTAGCACTTTGTGGCTGAGTTGCTGTTGTTCCCAATTGCTTCCACTTTGTTATAACACCACTAAAAGTTGACCGTGGAATATTTAGTAGTGCGGAAATTTCACGAATGGACTTCTTTCACAGGTGGCACCCTATCACGTTACTATGCTTGAATTCACTGAGCTCCTGAGAGCTTCCCATTCTGTCACAAATGTTTGTAGAAGCAGTCTGCATGCCTAGGTGCTTGATTTTATACAACTGTGGCCATGAAAGTGATTGGAACTCCTGAAATCAATGATTTGGGGTTGCCCAATACTTTTGGCAATATTAAAGACATTGCAGTTAAATAACCGGCAGCACATGTTCACTGAATACCCATAAACTCTTTTTGCCACTAGTCATTAATCTGTGATTATTCTTAATGAAGTGCTCACAGCCTCATTCACTGTTGCACAATGCTTCCCTGGACGTGGCATCATTTTTCTGATGGCACGAGAGCTTAGCCCTGGGGTTCCAGTGACCTTGACTGATGCGGACAGCAGAACTCAACAATCATCAGATCTCATGCCTCACTGACCATCTTTACGTAGAAATCAGTCTGTTCAGGTTAGTTTGGCTGTGAACGTGTCAAGCTGCAAAGAATTGAGTCTCAGATATCTGATTGGCCTTTTAAAAAACATTTGCGTATAAGGTAATGCTGAATGTAAATTCAAAAGGGAGCACATCAAATCACATATTTTGTAACCTTAATTGTGAAGCTGAATTCTCATCTCTTCCCAAGATCAGCGTGTTTAAACCTCTGTGGCATATATGCAGTCACTACCACCTGAAAGGACACTTAATAATCCCCCTTTGCCTGTAATGTTGTTGTTGTCTTGCCTTTCTAATAACACATTTGCATTGCTTATTTAAAGTTGTCTATACCTTTTGAATTATTCATAACTCTTATCTTTTAATTCATTTTTAATAGTTGAAACAGTTCTAATTAGCAGGATTTTGCATCTTTCATCTGGTGTTATGTATGTATGCAATATTTTATGTGTGGGCTGTTTGTTTCTTTAAGGAAGACATAAAACGCTAAACTTACAAGTCTTAAGAAAACATGAACATTATTGAAATTAGGTTTGGACATGCTGCATCCAATGTGCCATTAAAAAACAGGGAGCAATCCCAGCTGGAAAAAAAAAACATTTTGAACAATCAGAAATTATTTTTTTAAAACTTAATGATAAAATGGAATGTTACCATAACCAATACATTTTTTTAATTTAAAAACTGGACATTTTGAACATCCAGAAATTATGTTTTTAAAACTTAACGGGAATATTAGCAAACTGTTGGATGCATAATCAATGTTTAACTGTGCATTTGTGCTGCTCCGGAGAATGATATGAGAATGTCTAGCTTCATGGCTGTTCTTCATCAACTGGCAGACTTGCAAACTAAACCATTTTTGTTTTCAAAATCTGTCGAGTATGTCCATGTATATGATTCATGTGAAGAAGGGTAGTTGCATAAGCTGTGATGGTGAGAAATATAGAAATCTGGTGGGCAGCACTGACAGCTCATGAATCTCTGTGATATCCATCTTTGCAGAGTATGAGACCCTTCAGACCAACTTTGGAACTAGGAACTGAATTACAGCACTTCTGACATGACTGGGTGCTTTATTGTTTACTGCAAAATTGCTTTTTGTTACTCTTGTAACGCTTCGGACAAAAGTGTTCACTACATGGATAAAAATGGTTCAAATGAAGTGTAGGCCTAATGTTAATAAGAAATCTTAAAGTTGGCAGCCTGGCTGGTCAATTCTTCAATGGGAACAGCCCTTTAAAGTGAATACGTGTCTATGTACAATAGGTGGGATTGTTGTCGGTCAGGTTTCAACAAACCATCATTAATCCAAAGAGCTAATAATAACTGTTCACAGTTTACAGTCTGACTTTAATTAAATGCGCACTATTGAAAGCATTGGTGTTATTTAGGCCTACAGTATGATTCATAACAGAGGCCTATTTTTATGTATGAAAATACATTTTGGGGCATTTAACATTGATCAAAATTACCTGATTTTCAGTAAAGATATCTGTTCACTTGTCTCTGAAACTTGTCTCAGTAGCAAAAAATGGCAAGTGTGCTCAGGCTTTAACCAGTTAACCAATTGCCACTATCAATAATTTTATAGTGTCTAATTATTCTAATTGTATTTATTGAAAACATTTAAGAATTGAATGTGAATGGGGCGCATACATTTAAAGGGTTAGGGTAGAAAAGTTGCAAATGCCTCTAGAAATCAACTTTATGGGGGCAAATATCACCCCTTAATGGAAAATTTAATTTCTCTGCTTATAGGTTCGGCATTATTTTATTTGATTTATTTATTATCCAGGCTTCACTGAATCCTGCAGTTCCCTCCTTTTAGTTATTATAAAAATGGCCATCCTAGGCTACATAGCTACTCACATTTCATTGAATAAGTTGGTTTGGTTTCCTGTAGCTCAAATAGTAGAGCGTTGGCGCTTGCAACGCCATGGTCATGGGTTCAATTCCCAGGGAAAGCAAGAACTGATAAGAACGTAAATGAGTACCTTGAAATACAATACTGCATAAGTCGCTTTGGATAAAAGCGTCTTCCAAATGCATAAATGTAAATGTTTGTTGCAATTCTGGTTTGAGTAATCAGATGACATGTTTCCAAGAAAAGACTGGACCCTGTTCAATCCAGTATAGTGCTCTCTGTTTGTAAACCCATTTATTCTGTAGGGCTGAGCAAATATGGGCAGAACTCTTTACTGACCTAATTAAAAAAAAAAATTCAAGGTATACATGTGAATTTAACGTGGCACAATGGCCTTCATCATCTAGTGCTAGTGCTAGTGCAAGGGCTGATTGAGAACTGTAGAGACACCCTAGGCACAGGATGGTTCTGTCGGGAGATACAGAGTCATTTGCCCTTCAATGACACGTCTGTACCATTTGCTTCACAGAACATGTGCTTTTAACTACATACTGTTTATTTACTAGTGTGTTCTAATATGAAACTATGCCATGTTTGGTCTCATCTGACAGCTTATAAACTGAAATGAATGGTGGTGAACTTAATAGAGATATTAAAGTATACTATGTTCAATCTAGGTAATTTTGGTTAAACATGCATTGAGGAGAATATGATCACCACCCATTTGCCTCATCTTTTGGTTTCCTGTCGGTCGGTTTCGATGTTTGTATTCCACTCATGTTTAATAATGCTTTGCTCAGGGTATAAGAAGAAAAGGTAACTGTTGATCTGGGAGAAAGGCTCTAACCCCACCACTTCTGCTCACCGGTGCGTAACCTCATACTACAAGAAAAGGCTTTTACGGCCTCTTCTGCACAACAGTGCATTATTTGTTACAACTAAGTTTTCTATACAGTATATTGTTCAATTCTACTGTCTATATTTAAACATGTAACTTAATAAATAACTTTGCCTGCTTTAAAGTCTTTGAGAATCTTTCCTTTTATCACTGGTCATGTTGAAAGCTAAAGGGATTATAACTTTCACGTAGTCCTATCAGTTCTAAGAAAGACCTTTACCAGTTATAGTGTGTGACATGACACACTTTAGCTTTAAAGTCTCTGATAGATGCAACGTATCATCAATGCTGAGTTCTGAAGGAGGAATGTCTTTCTATTGTCTTTGAACTATCTGTAGAAGATGCAGCTCTCTTCTGAATACTGAATATAATGCACACATGGAACACTTTTAGGAGCACACCAGCATACTGATTGCCAGTATTGGAGGAGGTAACGCATAAGTAATGTGTTCCCTCATTATCCCTGATTAGTATCAGCTGTTTCTGATTTATCCTAGTTAACTCTGTCTGTATAAACCTGGTTAACTTAGTCACTCATTGCGAAGTCTTGTATGTGTTAAACTGCATTCTGAGCGCTCCTCTTGTTTCCTGTTCCATGGTTTTGACCCTTTGCATGTTTTCTGGATTGCCCTGTTTGCATGAATTTCCTTCCTGATGTTGGTTTTCACGTGTTTATAACCTCTTTCCTGTTTAATGGATTATGTCTTTGTATTATGTCTTTATTAAATGCTGCATTTGGATCCTCAAACTTGTTTCTCAGAGCAGTTATGTAACAATGTGTATTATGCAATCAGACTTTTTTTTATTACTTTTTTGATGTAACGAGTGAAGTAATGCATTACTTTATAAATGTACGCATAAATATTTGAGTTACTTTTTAAGTAATGCACATTCCTTTTCAGTTAAATTAATTTGCACTGGTGATTTCATGTTCACTTTGTCTGGTAATTAGAAGTTTTGATAAAAATACACACACACACACACACACACACACACACATATATATATATATATATATATATATATATATATTTTTTTTTTTTAAATACATACATTTGTGGTGATGGTGTTTTGGCAAGGATGAATGTATTGCTCTGACACACCATGCAATCAAAGACACTGCACAGCATAATTATATGCTCTGACATATAGTGAACATTAAAGCACCTAATGCATCTAATGCAGCTTTTAAAGGAGCTGACACACATCAGACGACTCTGATCGGAAACACGATTCCTGTAAATAGTTTTCAAATAATTCTATCCAACAGTAAGTTACCATTTATGCCTCATAGCTTGACATGATGAGTGTGACTTTTTTTTTCAATCAAGTCTCAATGGAGATTTTGTATTGAAGGAGTCATGCAAACAGCCTTCAACAGGATCCTTCTTTCAATCATTAAGTCACCCAATGATCAGCCCCTTACACTGGTAATTGCAGTTTGGGATGCATTAATGTGGCACTAATAAATAAAAATTAACATTGATTATTGAAAAACAAAGAACACAGGAGGGAAATACAAAGAAACAGATAGTGTGAAAAAATGGTTAATGAAAACCAGGTTCAATAGAAAACTGAAATGAACATTCTGAGACATAAAATCATTGGAACAAAGTTTTGCAAAAATAAAATCTTCATAATGATTGATAAATCAATCAAACAACCATTCTTAACGACCATTAAGTGTCATTGTCATCACTACTGCAATAACTCCCCCCTTATCTCTTCATGGGCTTTTAATGCACCACAACATAGAATAGGGAAAAAAAGAAAGAAAAAAAAGGAATATGTATGGAAAACCTAACAAACACCAAGGCAGGCTAGACAGGCGAGAAGTGGTTTCAACGGGACAGCATCTCTGTCCCAATTTGAGACACTCTCGCACTGTACTCCCTCTATTAATGCACCTTAGACATTGCACATAACAACAACAACAACAACAAAAAATTAGGAAAAGATAGGGACTGATGAGATGTGGGGAAGGTCATCTTATATTATCTTATTATATTATCTTTTATTCTGTACAGGATTGACAATGGCAATTGTTACATAGGAGGAAGGATGGAAATAAAAATATTGGCAATATGGTGGCAGTGGGGAGTGGGGTGGTGATGGTAGTGACAATGGTAATAGATAATAAATGGTTACTTTATTTACGCATACACACACATACACACACTCACACTCACACCCGCTCACATACACACTTAGATCAAACAGGAAAATCACCTATGTCACTTCTGGAATTAAGGATTTATAAGATTGCTCACTACTGCACTATGTTGGTTTGTATGTATGTCTGACTGTTAAATAAATAAATAAAAAAATAATAAAAAAAACCATTCTATCTTCTTAGAAAGCATTTATCATAAAGGATTTCAATAGCTTTTATCTCACAATGATCTGACGAAAGCGAAAAGGTTAGACAGCGATAAAAGATAAGAGATAAAGATAAAAAGATAGATAAAAGGACAAATGAATAAGACATTGCTCAAACAGATACACATGGGATTGTCAGTAAACAGAGAACACAAGGGAGTGTGTTTAATTCATGCTGGATCTCAAATCACCAACAGTCTTTGAAACAGAGAATATCCTAAGAATATCTGGAATGAAACTATATTAAATATTTCCAATAGTTTAATATTAAATGTTCTCAGCCAATTGCTTAATTTGTGTCCTACTGTAACAATGTGGTTGAATCATAGGAGGAAGCAGGATCCACGTGCAGCACACTTTATTTAAACAAACTCAAAACTTGACAAAGACAGACTAGGGAACAGGACACGGGAACAGAACAACCAACAAACAAAATCAGGAACTCACAAAGATTGAACTAGACACAGGGCTTAAATAAACAGGAAACAAGCTTAACAAGATAACAAGGGGGCGGGGCCAATCAGAAACACTTGGGGAGACTAATAAACAAGAAAAACTACAAAGGACTACAAAACATGGCACAGAACAGGAAATAACGAAAAGTCCACATGTCCATGAAGAGGAAGAGGGCCTGGAGACTGCGACAGGACAGGAGGCAAGGGCGGAGCAGGCTGTGCAGTCGACCAGGGCGGAGGAGGCTCTGCAGTCGACCAGGGCGGAGCAGGCAGTGCAGGTGGCCAGGGCGGAGCAGGCAGTGCAGGCGGCCAGGGCGGATCAGGCAGTGCAGGCGGCCAGGGCGGATCAGGCTGTCTAGGCTAACAGGGCGGAGCATGCAGGGCAGGTGGCCAGGGCGGAGCAGGCTGACGTGAAGCTCAGCCTCGGCAGAGGCCATCTGGGGACGAGTCTGTGGAATGAGGGCTACTGTGGGAGTGCCACGTTCCTCCTCTGTGACCCCCACAGCATATACAGAACCGCTCAGTTGCAGGGCCAAGTCAATATAAAATTCTAAAGTCCAATGAGGATTGTGCAGTGGCATGGCTGACCCGAGCAGCTCAGATAGTCTCCCTCTAAAAAAAATCATAAGGCATACAGAGTCCATTTAAGTTACATTTGCCAGTTCAATAAAGTCCTCAATAGGACATTTTCCTTGATGGAGAAGCATGATTCTTGCTGCTGGATTCATTTTGGTGGCTTCTTCTGTAACAATGTGGTTGAATCATAGGAGGAAGCAGGATCCACGTGCAGCACACTTTACTTAAACAAACTCAAAACTTGACGGACTCGGGAACAGGACTCGGGAACAGGACTCGGGGGACAGGACTCGGGGGACAGGACTCGGGGGACAGGACTCGGGGAACAGGACTCGGGGAACAGGACTCGGGGAACAGGACTCGGGGAACAGGACTCGGGGAACAGGACTCGGGGAACAGGACTCGGGGAACAGGACTCGGGAACAGTACTCGGGGAACAGGACTCGGGAACAGGACTCGGGAACAGGACTCGGGGAACAGGACTCGGGGAACAGGACTCGGGAACAGGACTCGGGAACAGGACTCGGGAACAGGACTCGGGAACAGGACTCGGGAACAGGACTCGGGAACAGGACTCGGGAACAGGACAACCAACATACAACATCAGGAACTCACAAAGACTGAACTAGACAAAGGGCTTAAATACACATGCAAACAAGCTTAACAAGATAACAAGGGGGCGTGGCCAATCAGAAACACTTGGGGAGACTGATAAACAAGAAAAACTACAAAGGACTACAAAACATTGCACAAAACAGGAAATAACAAAAGTCCACACAGGACAAGGGGGACACAAGACAGGAATCATGACACCTACATTCATGCAGTGCTCTCCTGTTTTCTGTATACACAGACTTGATACTGTTGATGAAGCATTAACACACCAAGACCAAGTGTTTCTAGGCTGCAAACCATCCGACAACTTTCCTTTGATTTATTCATTGGAGCTTATCTCCTCACCTCTCCAATATATTTTTAGGGGTGACCTCTACCATTGTGCAGTCACTCTTCTCCTGTATTTTGTGCCCCGCTATTTTCCTCTGAGCGTTCTCCTCCAGTCATTTTGCTCACAGCATCCCAGCAGCCTTGGTAACAAAACATCCGGATTTGTCGTAGCTCTCTGCGGAAAGATTTGCGGAAAACGTAGTAGACAAAAGGGTTGTACGCCGTTGAGCATTTTGCAAAGAGGCAGGGTAGCAAGCTGATAATGGGCGCCATGCTGTCTTTGCCCTCGGGGTGAAACATGGTCCATAGACTGATGAACACATAGGGCGTCCAGGACACAATAAAGCCAGCACTGATCAGGATACCCATCTGAAACACAGGAGGGAAACTTGAACTGATAACAGAAAGCAGTTCGGAGTGATTCATGTTGGACACGCTACCGCTGTTGTCTGGAGGAAAGGGCACTACTGCATTAATTCAGAATGATGGTTCCACATGCACCATTTAATAATTGAGGCTTTTGAACAACATTGTCCTTAAATATCATAGCTGGTAGGTACAGGGAAACGTTTTCAGAAATACCTGATTACCAGTTTGCCCTTACCTCCAGGAGGGACAGTTCTAACAATACACTAACAAAACATTTCAACAAGTTCCTGGAAAATGACAAGCGCACATGGGGCTATTTCTTGGAATCTGTTTACTTCCATTAGAGACCTTTAAGGAGGGATTGGATCTTGACCTTTACCCACTTCTATAATTTGGGAAACAAACAGTAAAATATTCCTCTTAGATTTATAATTTTAGTTTGGAAACCAGCTGAGTAAAAATGTTTTGTTGTGGCAGATGGAACAGGGGTGTGAATCGACGTCTGTCACTGTAGCAGGAAAACTGTTAAGCTTCCAGATGTGTGAACGCTCCAGGGTTTGCACGTACTGTGACCCTGCATGTTGTTAAACACTTAAAATGACAAGTTTGCAGGTTTTTAACCAGCTTTGTGTTGTTACAATGGAGAAAGAGTAGCCTATACATTGTTAATTTATATACCGACACTGTAACAATACAAAGCAGGTTGAAAATCTGCAAACGTGTCCTTTAAGTGTTTAACAGCATGCAGTGTCACTGTACGTGCAAACCCTGGAGCGTTCACACATCTGCTGGAAGCTTAACAGAAATCAAAAAGACAAGCTTTCAAAGTGTCTCTTTAAAGGAGCAAAAAAACCTACCCTTAATTTTTAGTGTACATATTGCCATCTTTTCATAAGGAAATTTGAAAAGTAAGAATGGAGCCTTCCAATTTTGAGAAAGCTCTTAATATTTTAGTGTGCAATATTGGATGGCCCTTACCAGAGTGACTTTTCTCTCAACGGCCCCTGAGTTGGGTAGGTTATCATTGCTCTGGATGGACTGATAAGCCTTGTGGAGCTTCCAGGCGATGCCAGCGTAGGAGAACAGGATGATTCCACATGGGATCAGGGTGCACAAGATGGCCAAAGACATAATGAACGAAGAGCCGTTTAAGGAGTGCTGGTACTCGGCCCAGTCCACAGAACAGGCCAAACCGTAGGGCTCCGGCCCATATCCTCCCCATCCCAGAAGAGGAAACACTGCCCACAGCAGTGAATAAAGCCAGATGACACCAATCCATATACTTATAGTTTTTCTTTGAAACTTGCTTCCTGGAACAGATTTGAAATAAATATTCTAGCCATGCCAATGAAGAAAATTCAAGACTTCTCAGGTAACAAATCCTATTGCCAATAACCTATTTTTCCTTAGAGTTTCTTTGTAAATGCAGAGGAGATTTGAAGTTAATTAGCAGGTTGGTACATTTGAAAAGGAACTGATTGACCATCAGTCTGTCTATATTCCCTTTCAGCATTGATTTTTTCCCAGGTACCCATATTTTGAATTATGGACTGCATACCCTAAAGGAAATGTCTGTTAATGGACAATGTCCTGGCAGAAAATTTAAATTTTCAGAATTTTTCTCACAGTGTATTTTCTAAATGCATAAATGTCATAACTCAATCTTCCGGTGAAACAATAGACTTCAATCATTAGTCTTAATATTGACTGCAAGCTCACATTCAGATCTGCAACCATACAATCAACAACCGATGGAAAGAAACAAGTCTTTTATATTCTAAATAATCTGTTTCACTTGGATATAGAAGAAAATATTGTTTCTTGTTTGCCTACATTTCTTTTTTCATCAACCGTTGAAAACCATACGTTTTATAGGGGAGACCAGGGCTAATTGTCACACTTTTTACAGTGAATATTTCTGTTTAGTTTTGACACAAATCTTAAAATTTTGACTATAAAAGCTATTGAACATTTATACTGTTATTGCCCAGGATATATAAAAAACAAAACAACAGTTCATTAAACATACATTGACCTTTTGTGCTTGGATGCAGCTAAATTAAATTAAAAAAAATGTTATCAATAAAGCAATCAATGTTTCTAAATCTCACTTTGGGACCCAATGCGATCAGCACAGTACCTGATTTCGGAGGGTTTCCTGTCACCAGATATCTCACTAACCCCATGACGGCCAGAGTCACAATGCTGGCCACGCTGAAGATCATTCCCATCAGACCATAGTACAGGCAGGATGGGTCACCTCCAATCCAGGCGTGGTTGAAGGCAGAGGCGATTGAGAGTGGGTACATGCTGAGAGCCATACCAATGTCAGTCACGGCCAAATTGACCGTGAGGAGCTCAGGAGCTTTGAGAACACTGTGACGCCACGCGGCTGCTACCAGGACGGCTGCGTTACCCAGGATGGAGAGGAAGGCTGGAAAAAAATTTGTGGTAAACAAATAATAAATCAAATTTCAGATCAACCAACAAGCAAGATTGTGTCTGATTTATGACAGTCGCTTTTAAGAAAAGTCTGTTCACTTTGCGACCATATTTGCAACACCTCAGGGCAGCTATTTGGGCATCAGAGACCAAGTCCTATTTAAGTGACTGATAACTGAAATCTTAAAAAAAGCTTGCCACACTCACATTTACAAAACATATTTCAAATCAGCAACAACAATCTGACACAAACTCTCCCATAAACGTTGTTACTAGCTCAGAATTGTTTAAACATTTTTCAAAGTTGATCTTTCTCCTGTGTGTGGTAATATGAGTGCATTGTCTTGATATTTCTAAAGTCTTTGATTCAGGCTTGATTATCTTCACCTGTACTGTATGCTATATAACATTACATTAATCCACCACCAGTGCCAAAGAATTTATTTAAACCCTTTCACACATAGAGGTCACTACAGTGGACAGCTATTCAAAAAGCATAATCTTATGCGTGAGTTTTGATGGCATAGTTGCACATCACCTCTACTGTGGACACTAGTGCTGCATCATATATATTGCCACCAAGTGGCAAACCGTTGTATTTTTTTTCTCTCCAAACCAAGATGGCCAACGGCCAGTAAGAAATGCCAAGTTGCTCCAGAATATTAATCCATTCCGTCTATTCTGGGAGACTCTTGCAGGTTCTATAAATGTTGTAGCATCAAGAAACATCTAAGAAGTCACATCACTGCAACCAAGTATTGATATTAGATTAGGAGGAAATTCTGATTAATAATCTGTTTACAATAATTGAAGCTGTGACTGTGTTATATTTTATAGTTTGCACATGATTTTGTATAATTTAATCATTGTTTTGTTAAATACGCACAGTTTAGTTGTGTTATTTCTGTTTTATGTAACACAGAAGCTCTTCAGTTAAATTCAAAAACGCACACTGTCTATTCAAGTGGACATCTGAAAATCTATTTGAAAAATATGAGTAAAAAATAAAATAAAAGTTCAAATCTTGTTTTTCATGCCGTAAAAGCAATAAAAACACAGGGTGGAAAATCTGACTGCGGTTTCAATTCATGCATGAATTAAAACGTTGAATATAAAAATAATCGAATTATAAATTATTTGAATTAATTTATTATTAATAATAATTATAATAATTAAAATGTTAGCAGAAATCAAAAAAGCAAATCGATCTGCTTATGTATTTCATCACGCGCGCACAACGTGCCGTCGTGATGACGTTAAGTAGGACGGAGGCTCGTGCACTATGTCTGCAGGCCAGAACAGGACATCACAACATAAAAAATCTCAAAAAACGATATTCAAAATGTTTTTTATGTATGTGCATAAAAGTATACTCGCATGTATTCAGTTTGTTAATTAGAGGATTTCACGCGATGCATATTAGAGTTGTGTAGAAGTAAATAAACACCCAAGAGAAAGAAAGGCCGGTTTGCCAATGATCATAATATTTTCGTTTGTGTATCTTCGTTTCATTCATTTCATGGTTTTAAAGCCACCTCAAAGTTTGACCACGTGAATACAGTTATGTTAATTAGGCTTTATAAATTTGACAGATCGCACCTTGGGTTTTGGATTATTTTTTGGATGAATGTTTACATTCCATCAAGAGTATCCTAAGGTAAGGTTTTTATTCACTCATATCAGAGTTTTATAATCAGGGGCCGGTTGCATAAACATAGCCATTACGTTAAGACAGTGTCTTAAGTTCTAGTATGACCCACTAGCAGTTAGTCAGGGGCAATCAGTCTTACTTCGGTATCAAATTAGGCCAATCTACGTTTTTATACTGATTTAAAAAAGCTATGAATAGTCTAAAAGAAACAAATTTGATGTGTAGCTTGTAAGACTAGCCTTGAGGTTTCTGCAACCGGCCCCTGGGCTGGGGTTCTTGACTGAGCTGTAGGCCATGTGATACATTTGACTCATTCTGTCATCTGTATCGCGCGCGAAACATTCTTTTGTCGTCGACCTTAGAACTTTACAGGTAAATTCTTGTAGACGTTTTAAATCTAAAATAAATCTGTATTAATAAATTTGTTAAATAATTACAGTTCGTATGCAGAGCTGCCAACTTTTGAGTTTAGCTTGGAGTTAGATTTATGTAAAATGTAATGTAAAAATGTAAAAAAAAATGCATCACAATAAGTTTAGGCTAGTGTGATTGTCAAAACATTTCACATTCTAGAACATTTGAAATGAACAAATTGAACATTTGTTTTTCGTGCTTCTAGAGGACATTTTTCACATAACAGATGTTTAATAGCATAGTCCACAAGCCAAAATGCAAACACAAAATACAAGACAAATTACTTTGTCAATAATTGATTTTAATATTGTGTGTTATTACCTGAATGATCCACAACTGTTTTTTTTGTTGTTTTTTGTTTGTTTTTGTAATGGTTGTTCATGAGGAAAAATCCTCCAGCTCATGCACATTCTTTGCTTTTCAAGCATCTTCTTCATATTTGACTCTTATTCTTTTTGCAGTTCTGATTTTCATTGATGTTTAATTCGTGCTATAACTAGAAGAGATTATCAGTTCATGTGCTGCTTGAACTGAGGCCTACACATTAAAGAGCCACAAATCAGTATTTAATGTTTGAATTTCATAATAATTATAAAATTTGAAAGATGAGACTAGTTCATACCAAAAGTAGGCTGCTCTGTCTTGTATGTTGGCACATTGTCAGTGTCCTCTTTGCGCTGCAATATATTTTTCACTGTGTGGAGTGAGAGCGGAATGGCTTGTCGGACGTAGCAACGGTAACTAAGAGGGGCGGGTCTTTGTGAAAGGTCAATTTCAAATCATTTAAATCTTTGTGGACTCGGCCGGACTCGACTCCGACTCGGATGTTAAGGACTCGGACTCAAGTCCGACTCGGCCTCGGACTCGATTGTTAAGGACTTGGACTCGACTTGGACTCGACAAAAGGTCAAGTCAAGTATATTTTATAGCGCCTTTCACAATATAGATTGTATCAAAGCAGCTTCACAGTATCAATCAAAACAACATAACAGTGTTTGTTTCTTAGTGGAAAAAACATCCACGTTTGGTACTAGGGCTGATCAATGGTATTAATGATTGGTTAATTAATTTGAATATCCCCAAATAACAAAGGTGGACTCGGACCCAACACTACATATACATTTCGGAAAGTTGTAGGCTACTGTATCTTTCTACACAAGTTACACACCTACTGATCATTCATGTTTAATTACTATTAACTAAGAGAGATGATCGGTCCACGTGCCATTTGAACTGAGGCGCTACATCTGTCACATCTATTTATAGTTTTAATTTCTTAATAGAATTGACAGAATCTGAGAGCTGAGAATTTGTTCCATATCAAAAGTACCTTCTCGGTCTAGTCTGTCAGTGTCCTCTTTGCTTCGAGTTTTCTCTGCGTGAGAAAATGGATGTGTGGCGTGAGCGCGTGTGGGTGAAAAGGGTGAGTCTCACGGTCAATGCGTGAGAATTGGCAGCTCTGCGTATGTCTTGTCGATGTAGTTTTTAGCCACTTAGCTACTTTTTTGCAATTCTTATCTATTGCTGAAATGTTGTTTGAATATGCTGTGAAATGTGTACTGTAATAGTAGGCTTACATGCAAATACATATGAATACTTATTTTAAAAATGTAAAACAAAAATATTTTACCTATTATTTAGCTTTTTTTTTTGTTGGGGTTCAACCCTTAACTATAGGGTCAGACTCTTGAATTATTTGTAAGAAGCAAATAGGTTGTAAAGCTATTGGCGATACAATCTCAACTCTGTATGACCAGTTCATCTCTGTTTACAGTAGGCCTATATGCATGCCAATTTTATTTATTTTTTGTTTATTAAAAAAAAAGGAAGACCACAGGCCTATTTGAAAAATCGAAATGTCACTAAGCAATCATGGTGACTCTTCAACTGAAAAGATATGTTCTACATCATCTATGCTGTGATGAAAATCCACCCAAAGATCAATTTTTGCAGGGTTGAACAGTAAGGCATTTGGGTTGAACAGTAATGGCAATCTAGCCAACGGCAGTAAAAAAGCAGGGCCAAAATCTGACTGATTCTCTTGTGTGGTCAAAAGTGTTCTTGGAAATGGTCTTAAAGGCCCCCTGAAATTAAAATATAATTTTTTTGACTTAGTATGAATATGTTAGTCTTACTGTTATCTATAAGGTAGTGGGCTCCAAAACAATGACAAAATTCACATTTAGAAGATATAAGCATTCAGTTCAGTCTAAGAAACGTTCAGTCTCTCACTTAAACCAATAGGCTCTATGCACGACCGCTTCTGCGTTTTGTCTGCACACACACGGCACCAGTTACATCCGGTGCTGCATCGGAAGCCGTTTCTTTGCATTAGGTGGCGATAATGGCGAATTACACTCGCAAGAACTTCCCGCGGTTAAAGTGAATGATGTTAACAATATTGTGAGGCAGTTAGCTTTCACATATAAGAGTAAGAAAGAAAAGGGCTTTAAATTATATATTTTAAGCTACATCGACAACTTTGAGGGTGAGTATTCTCTCATATCATGCGAAATCTGACTAGCGAATCAGTTTGTAAAATCGTTGTCTCCAGTTCTGAGAAAATGAATTTTATTGAAGTTTTGCCACTAGTACACTTTGCTATAGAACGCGCTATGCGGAAGTAAAGACGCTGGCTGAGATTCTACCAGAAATACGTCAGCAACGTTCGTGCATAGAGCCAATATGGATCGATGATTTTGATGACATCACTCTGCACTTTTTATCATCACTCTGCAGCTTCTCATCAGATTTTCTGTCCAATCAAATGCTCTCTAGAATCTACAGAACCCCCCCCACATTATAAATATACACTGATGCTGCGGCTAAAATCTGTCACTTGTACATACACACACACACACACACACACACACACACACACACACACACACACACACACACACACACACACACGGCACATAGTGCAAGGGATTGGGAACAATTCAGACAGTGTAGATTTGCTTTCCATTGGGGCGAATGAAGTCTGGTTTCACTTTAGTGTCACGCAAACCGCAAGCTGAGTGATGTTATCAATAATGCTGATGTTCCATTTGCAGAATTACCAGCCTACCATGGACGCAAGTCCAAACGTTGCCAACTTGTTATTGAGAAACTTCTACAGTAGCTCAGAGCGGCGCTGGATCATATGCGCAAGTCGGCTCAGACCAGAAAACGTATCAGACCCATTTGAATTCTGCACAGAATGTAATTTTTAAAAGCGATATGGTGGAGATTAGGAGGAGAAATGGTTAGAGATTAGAAGTGAACTGCGGCTTTACCGAGCTCAATGGCTTTGGCCGAGCTGTGACATAAACGAGACGCTATTGGCCATTTCAAAAAAGGGGAGGAGCTGTTTGATATGTTCCGCCCTGTCTTCCTGTTTCAGTGGAAATGACGTCAACTCATTGAATAATGCTGAATATTTCAAGGCACTTCAGTGGGCCTTTAAGAAAATTTGTCTTTTGAAAGGTCATGGTGCCTGAGGCGTAAAAAATAAAGTAGCCTATGCTAGGGGAGTTTTGGAAAAATGTAGGCAGAGGCACAATTGATTATGGGCTGCAACCCATTATGTAATGCAAATGAAACAATTCTCAATTCGTTGAGCTAGTTATGCAATTAATAGCTTGCCCAATATTAAAATTCTATTGAGGCAAATTTCTAATTAAAATATGACTTATCGTTAACTCATGGCTGATGTGTGATGGCTTTAGAGAGGCTTTAGAGATTGTGCTTTATCTAGCCTATAGTTTGTTGGAAAGCAGGTCTTCCACATTAGCACACTTAATGTCACATCACTGACATTTTCCTATGTCAACATCTGTTTATGTCGTGCTCATAAATAGATGTATAAATACAGGCAGGGACAACCTTATGACAGGGTTAAAACAGATTCTCAGAAAAGTCTAACGGGTATTCTTTGAAGCCGTCGCGTGACAATAGATGCACTCTGACATGAATATGATTCATTTCAATGATCTTGCATTAAAAAAACACAGGCAACTGCTAATTAGAAAAATAATTGCAGCATGATTTTTTTCTGCAGTCTTGATTTTTTTTAGACGCTCAGTCTCCATTGAGGTGCCATAAAGTAATTAATCAAAAGAACAATATTGTTTCCTATCCTCTGTTTAATCTCACTATAATCTGACAAAGCGCTGACATGCTATTGCGTCTTTAGCAGAAAAGCATTAAATTAGAATTAATGGTGTACTGAGCAGTTAAACTGTTTACATAACTAGATTTAATGCTATTTCTAAAGCGCTGCATGTTTTGTTGCACTCCTGCAACTGCATGTATCATATATTCATAAATCACTGTCAGATATTTCTTGGTGCATTCTTTTTTTTTTTTTTTGCATGGATCTGGTGTAAACGGTAAACACAGTCAAGTGACCTGTCTCTGAGAGCATTGCGAAGACGTTCATCAACTCAACATCAACTCAACATTTTCTTTTGTCCAGCTCAGAGGAGCACTGTCACATTCTCTTGAGCACATCAGGAAACGCTGGTCTGTCCTCCGCTCTGCTCGCAACTGAACAGCTTGTCAATAGCTAAATCAGGGGTAGGCAAGTTCGGTCCTAGAGAGCCGCTGTCCTGCAGAATTTAGTTCCAACCCTAATCAAACACACCTGAACAAGCTAATAAATGTCTTCAGGATTACTAGGGCTATAGGCAGGAGAGTTTTTTTTTCAGTGTTGGAGCCAAACTCTGCAGGACAGCGGCTCTCTAGGACCGAACTTGCCTACCCCTGAGTTAAATGAAGTCTATGTCCAAAGCAATGTAGTCTTGTCCAGTTATTCAGAGATGCTGCCCTGATCATATTAGCTGCGTTGTCCGTTGTAATGCAGACGAGTCTTTCCTCAAGCAAACCCCATGCAGAAATCGCTTCTTTGAGGCCTGTTGGAATAGCACGCTGTATAGTCTTGTGGGAAAAACGAAGTTTGCAAAAGCTTGCTTTTCATTTCAAAATCGCTGTCAATAAAATGAACAGTCAAGCTCAGATACAGCTCCGCAGTTCTACTTGACCACAAGTCGGTTGTGGCAGCAAAATATTCAGCACTGCGAATTTCTGTCTATTTCCAGTCGGCGTTTTGCATACAGCCCAGGCAGAGCAACGTTAGAAAAATAGTAGCCTGAGGGTATGCTGTATCTTTTGTCAAGTGTGGCAATTATTTTTTTAAACCCTTCATTGCTTACGGTGTTTATTGGGACACATATCCTTTGCTAAATGAAACGTGATCACCTATGTTATTTCCGTGTATCTTTGCGAGCAAGGTGAATATGGTATTGCGTTGAGCAATGTCCCCGCTATTGTTGTCTGTGTTGTGGAAGGCTGGGGATTTTTTGTGGTTGCCGCTTTTTGTGCCTTCAACCTTTGAAATTCTTGATATTGTACTTCATGGTGGCTTCTGAGGTGGTTGATGAGGTTTGTTGTGTTACCTTGCGAAGTCTGTACGGCACAGGAGCACAGTTTGCATAGGACTCGTACCTGATTAACATCACTTTCACTGAACCCGAAATACTTCCAAACAATGGAGTATGACCCCTTTTTGGGAACTAACGAACGCACTTCTTTACCTTCATCTTGCTGCTCTGCCATTATGTTGGTTTCAGCTGCTGTAAGCTTATCGCGTGACGCCAACTTCTGCTACGTCATGAAAGCGCGCTTGAAATCTAAACACCGCCATGTGAGACGCAGTTGATCATCCGTACACTCTCAACTAGGTCTGGGGATTGACACAAATTTCACAATTCGATTTGATTTCGATTCACAAGCTTGCAATTCGATTAGAATTCGATTCAATATTGATTATTTTGGATATCAGGTTCAATACATGGCAAATTTTCTCAAGGAAAACAAATCTCTTAACTAATGCTGTAAACTATGGGAGTCAGTTGTAGCCTACCAGGCTTCATTAGCCTACTGTAATGTTGAAGGTTTGTAGCTATACAAACACTTAAATTATTCTTTTATTTATTTTTATAATAAGAAAGTTATATGAAATATAAACATTTAAATGGTGGTTGTCATAAAAACTTGCCAGATTTTTCATCAAATGAAAACAAGATGACTAATCGATTCTTAAATCTCAAAAATCGATATCGGTTCGTAAAAATGAGAATCGATTAATATAGAGAAATTTATATTTTGTACCCAGCCCTACTGAGAACCCATAAGAAAAACAAACAATTTGCAACCCTTCAATGTTTGTTTTGTGCTTGGTATTTACACATCGTGGGAGACAGATATCGGTATCACGATTAAAATACTATTAATCGTGCTGGTTTTCAACTTTTGTTTTAACTTGTCCACAATAAGCCATGGGTCTATAAAAATAGAATTTGGTTTCCATGGCTCTCTGACTTTGACATTTATCTCTGTACATTGTGGCTAAAAATGGTGAATGACTTAATATACCAATTACATAATCTCCATCTAGATTTAATGAATAAAAAAATTATCTGAATGCGACCTGAAAGGGATTGAACAATGATCATTTCATGTAGCTTAATAAGTGATCAATCTGTGCTTGAGGCTTATACCGATCTAAGAACAAAATCATGGCTAAACATATTTAGAATTGAACTTTGCATTCTTCATCTAGTTGGTCTGAGATCTAGTTTGATTTCTAATTAATTGCAGCTTGTTAAGCATCAAATCCAGTCACCATTTACTGTGTGCAAAATTTACAAGCAATATTGTGTAATAATATCATAAATAACATTTAATTAGTAAGTTAAGTATGCATGGATGTCTTATTTTTGTATGTGGTGGTCATTAGCTGGTCCAAGCTGGTAGGGCTGTGTGATTTGGGGAAAATATATAATTGCAATTTTTCTCTCAGATATTGCATTTGCGATTTAATTTTGTAAAGTCAAGCTTCAGCTCAATATTCTCAATAGTGTGGAGCACACACTCTAAATTAAAGGAGTACAACATGCCTTTAACTTTAGACCCCTCCGCTACCTTGTAGTCTAGTAGATGCAGTGTCCCTTTCTATTAGTGTTCATTTTGTCAGATATTTTTTTTATCTAGTCTTAGTCTGTGTAAAATGTACTTTTTAGTTGTTATTATATCGTCAACCATGTCCTGTATTTGTTTAGTCTAGTTTTCTTCAATGAAAATGTAGTCGTATTTTCGTCCTGCTGCATAATGGTTAAATTGATAATCCCAATTATTTTGTTGAAAATTATAATCATAGCGATTATTGTCATTTGAGAAATGTAGTTCATCAGAATTATTGCACTTTCACATTTATTTGACTTCATCTAGTTTCCTGGTTTATTATAGGCTTTATCATATAGGCCTTCTGGTAAAACAAGAAACTTCTCTCTCTCTCTCTCAAAAAAGTTGAAATTCCTAGTATTCCAATAAATCCAAAATACTTTAATGTTTTTCAGTTAAAACAACAACAAAAAAGACGTATTGTCATACAGTGCTGGATAAGTGCAGTTATTCAGCAATCACAATAGGCTTATTAGGCTATAGTCGAGATCCATGTTTGGATTTATCTTGTTTGGATTTTATTTTTGTATCACAGATTTAGTCGCAGCAAGCAGCTCGTGACAGAACAGAACCGACTGAATGACACTTTCATTTGAGCAGAAAATCTCAAATGGAGATCCCTAAACTGGATTTGACAAGATTTATATTGATTTACATTACATTATTATAATTTTTGTTTCCATTTTTGTTTAATATGGCCATGAGGTGATCAGTGTTTGTTCCATCTAAGACTAAAATGCTTTAGTAAATTTGTGTTATGATTTCTGTCTATCAAGCCACGGCAAGCAGTAGGTTGTGATTTGCTGGCACCCACCCTCAATGTTAATGTGAATGTAATGCCAAAGCTTTCTTGACTTAATGAACAAGGAAATTACTGAGTCTAGTGACAACAGTGGCATCGCACTGTGGCTCTGGAGTAAAGCAAACGAAACGTGATGTGTGTGCTAATCCCTTGCATATAAAAATCAATGTACACCGTCAAATGTAAAATACAAAAAAGTATATAGTAGATTAAACAACAGCAAAAATTAAGTAATGGATATGTTTTGTGTGAGTGATTCAATTTCTGACTCATGTCTCATTTAAGCTAAATGCATATTATTCAGATCATTCAGAATATAATTTTCCACCAGTGACAATCATTCATATTTTAAAAAGACCTTGGAAGGTTTTGAAACTTTTTTTTCACCCACTTTCTTCATGCATTAAACATACCTAGGTATAATTCAGAGAGTTGTCAAACAATAGTGTTATGAAAAAGCAGCACTTACCAACCACCAGCAAGTACGTCCCCGCACCATAATCAACAGCAGGAGACAGTTTAGAGGTGTATCGATCCATTCCAGCTCCTCAGTCTGAATTGTCTGCGAACGTCATCCTGGAGTTTTCAATTTCATCTCCATTTCCTCAGGAAAAACACTCCAATTTGATATCTTATAATCATTAGCACCGCGCACTTAATTTCTCCCCCACTTTTTCAGAGTAATCCCTCTTCATACATGGACGACCACACAAACTCATTCACTCGTGTGCCACTTGTGCTTGCACATGGAATCATAGAGACCCATCCTGTTGATTAGGATTGCAACTCACACTGGTGTGACAACGTGACAGTCTGTAGCGTCTAAACTGTCCACCTCATTTCATGCTAATTCTGTAGGTTCCTGGAGCTTCAGTATAGCAAGATAATGCCAAGAAAATGTGTCAAGATCGAATTCTGGGATGTTTCGCTATTGCAAACTTATCACAAAGGGGCATCTGTCACACCCTTTTATATATCGCAGAAGATATGCGCATAATACTCAACCCTATGTAAGTGCATTAAATAGAAGCTATCCTTGCCTAAAATGCTCAAGTATACTATTTTGTATTAAGATAAAGCTAATCTTTGATTCAATTTGATAATATTTTATATACTCAGTGTGCATATTTAATATTCAATCAGCATTTGCATTTTGCATGATTAAATTCCAAAATTTCTCAAAATTTAGCATCAGGTTGGGGAATTTGTATGCTACTTTGCTAGATATTATTTCATTCTTAGAGACACCTACAGTAGCATCAGTGGATCACATAAGTCATGTCATTTTATTACAGACCCCTGTATGTATGAACTTCTTTTGAACCATTATACTTTATTTTTAACGCTTTGTTATTGTGTGCCAACCGTCTCATATGGAGCTCTTCTGACATCATTTTGCAGGCTAACCCTAAAGTTAGCATCACCTTGGTTCCCTCGAGCCTGGCTAATGCCAGACCCAATTCTCGTTGAGACTTGGGTCTAGGAACCACATGTACATTTTCTCGTATTTGAGGCGTGGTTTACGATTGCCCGGTGCCGTTTATTGGGTGCTAAGAAGGTCAAATGCGCCTGTACGTAGCTCATAGGCAATCGTTTCAATTATACCAGATGACGTATGTAGAGCGACAGAAATTAGACAAGGAAGAAGACGATGGGTAAGATATTTTTGTGTAAACAATGACGTTCAGCGACTATTGCCGTTTGTGCAAGATAAACATGCGGTAGCTTCGCGTCTGCTGCCATGTTAAATCCATAGGAATAAACAAACTGCTTCGGTGTGTCGCATAGATGTCATCATCGTCTTGCTGCTCCCTCCCCGTTCTGTGATTAGTTCCCTAAATGAGGCGAAAATCTGGACCATGGTATCCATACTGCCTTTCAGAGTGAATAAAATCGCGCTGCGGGAAGGCAGCATGGGGAAACCCAGACTAGGTTCCTTCATCAAAAACCCAATTTGGCTTTTGGAAAATTAGCTTTGTGACTGACAAGTTTATGATTCTTACACATTTTGCTCATCAAAATAAACTTTACAAATGAACACTACTTGAATTTTGAAGCCTAAATGCATTTGCCAGAAGTAAAAATCTAAAGTTAGGCCATAACACATTGCAAGAGTGTAAAGGCTATGAAAGTGGACTAGCAAGTACAGTAGTTTACCTGTTCGTTGTTATGATGTTTAATGTCCCCAACAACCTCTCTAGTCCCATTTTGCCACTTTTTAGCAAGTGACTTTTTCAAGGCATATACAAACTTAAAGAATTTCCTATCACTCTTGGACTGTTTTAATCTTTCTCAGTTTGTAAATGTCCCTACTCATTGTAAAGGTCATACATTGGATTTAGTTATTGCAAATTATTTTTTTCTCTCTAATTTCTCTGTTACGGATGTTGGACTTTCTGACCATCTAGCTATCTTCTTTAATATTGAGATACTTCATTCTAGCAGAGAGACTACATAAACTATTTAATTCCACAAATGGCAATCAATTGATCACACTACTTTTGTAAATTCGATTGTCTGTTCTTTAGATGTTATGTCCTGAAATTGGAGCGTAAATGGCGTTGCTCTGGTTTAAATGTGTTTCACCAAGCTTGGAAAAACTGCTTGACACACTACAGAGATATTGAAACTGCACGATCTGCACATTTCTCACATATTATTGAAAATAATCAAAACATCTTTCATACAATTAATAGTTTACTTAATGTAGATGGTGTCGGTTCTTTAAATTCATCTGATTGGTTGTGTAATGAGTTTCTCAAATTTTTCAGTGAAAAAATGCAAAATGTCCGCACAAATATTTGTACTTCTTTTGGGTCTGCTGATCGTACAGCTGATACACTAATTTTCTCTTGCACTCCTTTCTCCAAATTTATTATATTACAATCTTAGATGCTCTGCAAGCAGGTTTCTCGTATGAAAAATTCCACTTGCATACTTGATCCCATGCCTTGTAGCCTGTTTAAATCTCGCATTGGTCCTTTGAGTCCTTCAGTTCTGGCTATAATCAATGACTCCTTGTCATCTGGGGTGGTGCCAGCAGCACTTAAAACTGCTGCTGTCACTCCCGTTTTAAAAAAGCAAAATTCTGATATAATAATCAAAATATCATCCTATCTCTAATCTTTCATTCCTTGCTAAAATCTTGGAGGGTGTGGTTGCAGCCCAATTAAACAAACACTTTTGAAAATTGAAAATAATCTATTTGAGCCTCATCAGTCTGGGTTTCGGAAATTACACAGCACTGAGACTGCGTTGATTAAAGTGACTTACTTATAGCCTCAGACTCCCTTCTCATTCTCTTGGATCTTAGTTCAGCATTTGATAATATTGACCATGCACTGTTACTTTATCGTCTTGAAAAAGTATTTGCTTTGTTAAAGACAGTTCTTGACTGGTTCAAGTCCTATTTTACTGACCACAGTCAGTAAAGTTTTTATGGGTGGATATATGTCCAAAGTTGGTTCTGTTCATACTGGCATCCCACAGGGGTCAGTATTGGGTCCCTTACTTTTTAGTATGTAAATCTATCCACTTGGTCAACTATTAAGATCTCTTGACCTTAACTATCACTTTTATGCTGATGATACGCAGATTTATATCCATTCAAGACCGGGTCAGGTCAGCAAGTGGACGTTGTGAACTTTACAATTGTATTACTGAGATCAAGATTGTAACCCAATTAAGGGAAAGGAGAGAGAGAGAGAGAGAGCAAACACACAAAAGAAACAAGCACACACACGCTCACTTGTTCCACACATTATCACTTACGTTCTGACACGTAACAATAGCTCTAAAACAGAAATTATGCTCCTTGGCTCTCCTCATGAACTCCGAAAGGCTGGGTCTCTCACGTTGTCCGTTGATGGTGTTGCCTTGGAGTTTCAAAGCAAATAAAAATCTTGGTGTCATATTTCATGCCACATTGTCATTTGAGCCTTTTGTGCAGAATACGGCTAAGACATCCTTTTACGTCCTATGTTGTCCTTCACAGTTGCTGAGAGGTTGATAAACTCTTTTATCTTTTCACTTGTGGACTATTGTAATGGTCTCCTAGCTGGGGTAAATCATCAATAGACAAACTGCAATATCTTCAAAATTCGGCTGCTAGAGTATTGTCTGGGGTCAGGGCTAGGGATCACATTACCCCTGTCTTGGAGTCTTTGCACTGGCTCCCTGTCAGGTACCACATTGATTTTAAAATCCTTATGCTGGCATATAAGGCTTTGCATAATCTGGCTCCTCAGTACTTGACTGATCTTTTATTGCCTTATGCACCACGTCGTAATCTGCGTTCCTCTCAGAGTGATCTTTTGGTTGTTCCCAAGACACGACTTTGTTCTAGGGGTGATAGAGGATTTTCCTCCGCTGCTCCTAAGCTTTGGAATTCTCTCCCGGCCGACATTAAGGAAGCAAATACATTAGTGACTTTTAAAATCTCATGAGTATGTCATGGGTTATCGCTGCCTGCCCTAAGAGTCACTCACTGATTTTTATTGCACCTAGATTTTCTTTTTTTTTTTTTTACCTTACCATCGATCTTTCACACTCTCTATTCCAAGATAATGTCACTGCTTTTCTTCATTATCAGCTGTAATTTCCAGACGTGTGACTGTAGTATTCAACAATCAATACCACCAACTATTAAAGCATCATGCTCTTTTAAGAGTTCTTTTGCTCTCACTGAAGGACTTAGTTACCTTCATACCTGACCTTTAAGCCAACAGAAATCAAAACTGCCTGATTCATATTCGGCGTTGCGAGTTCTTATCATAATTCCACTGATGCACACAAAAGATGTATTCATTTAAAAGATTCTAAAGAGTGGCTTGCTCAGACATTTTTCATAGTTTGTTCACTATCATTCGCCTCCGTTATTCATGTCCATCATTTTCTGTTCATAATTTGAGGGACATTTTGCCATTTTTGAATGTGGTTCCTGAGGCTTTCAGTGGGTTGAAATCTTTATTTTGTTCATGGGCAATGTCTAATGTGGCAAAATATATTAAAATGTTTTATATGCATTTTTATCATTCAAACCAACAGACTTCAAACCAAAAATTTTCCTGAGGCGGTCAGACTGTGCGTTATCTAGCACTGGCATTGAAAGCAAATTACTGAAGTGGTGAATAGGTTTTCAGCCCTCACTGTGCTTTTTCACTGTCCCTGTTCTTGCAGAAAGTTCGTTTAGTGTGCCAAAATGGATAAAAGTGCAGCTCTTGTAAAATGTATTGTTTTGCTTTGATTAGCCTAATGATTGTCTAGAAAACTCTTCTCAAACAAAGTGACAACACAAATCGGGAGCAGGCCTGTGATCCTTATGCATATGCATATGCATGTGCACTCACACATGTTGAGTTTTCATGTTTTGTGGGAACATTCATAGACAATGATTTTTTTTTTTAGGGATGCACGATATATCGGCCACCATATCGGTATCGGCCGATTATATATGTTCATTTTTGGTGTATCGTTATATTATCGATATATTAAAGCCGATAAATATTGGATTATTTCCTTCAGCTGAGACATTTCAGATGTGCACTTCGCCAAGATGGTTTTGAATTGCTTTATATGATTGGAATCACATGCACAGCACAATTCTGTCAAATAGGCTACATAAAATTATAATGAGAACATTATATCATGCTTGGGACATGGCTTTTAATGGTGAGACTTTTGCTTTTGTGACCAGGCTCTCAAAACTATATAACAATTTGGATTTAGATGGCATGATGGCAGATGGGGCAAGAGAAATGGCAGCGAGGCAGCTCTCAGAAATATCTAGGCATTGTGAATTTGCTTTGAATGGCTCAGCCAAGGTGATTAGTCAGTGTTTCAACTCAATGAAATCACATTTTTATTCATTTGCAAGACTGTGAGTCATGTATTGTACTCTGTACTGGACTGTGGCTTTGAATTGCAATTGAATTGCATTTTTTTCTCCATGGCTCTCTGCTCTGTCTATAACATTGAATAAGAGATTCAGTGATGTGGTCTTGCAGTTCTCAAGAAACCCTTCTCTTGACCAGCGTGCACGGTTGTAAACACACAAACTTCAGTTGATCAAGTATTTACCTTTACTGTTCGTCAGCAAGACTTTTCTCAACAGCCCCAGTCAATTGAGTCTGGTCTTTGAACCAGTAAACTTTTTTACATGGCCTGTGTTGTGATCAATAGAGCTGATGAGTGCCAGGACTTTCCAGAGGCTTTTGGGCTTGATTTGTAGATGCATTAGTGACTTAGTTCAGCACGGTGTTGAAACAGATGAACCGATGCTAAACAGATTCTATAATTACAGAGTGAGCTATGGCAACTGTGGACGTTTGGATCTCGCTGTCACAACCTTTTTATTTTAAAGCTGCCAGCTTCAAACATAGTGAGATTCTAAGAGCTTAATAGTAGACTCTTAAAGTGTTTGTTCACTGAGCTAAAATTTTTACTAATCATTAGAATGGATAATGTATTATTACTAATTATTACATTGTTTAAATTAATAGCTTTTTCACTAACTGTGTAAATTTGTATAGGCCTATGTACTTTTCTGAAATAGATATCTTAGACAGTTACAGATCAATCTAAATTGTAATGTGGACTCATGCATTTTCTGTAAAGCTGTGATGATATTCTGAAAATAATTATTAAATGGATACCAGTATTTACTTTTTTCTTTTTTTTGAAAAGTCTCTTATGCTCACCAAGGCTGCATTTATTTGATAATAAATCCAGTAAAACAGTAAAATTTTGAAATATCATAATTTATCAAAGAACTATTTTATTTCCTTCAGAAATCATTCTAATATGCTGATTTGGTGCTTAATTATTCAAATTGATTCTTATTTTCAGTGTTTAAAAAAGTTTTTGATGCTTAATAATTTTGTGGAAACTACGATGGATTTTTCTTTCAGCATTGATAATAATAATAAATGTTTCTTGAGCAAAAAATCAGCTTCACATCACTGGAATAACTTATATATTTAAATACATTAAAACAGAAAAAGTTATTTTAAATTAATATTTCACAATATTTCTCAAATATCACAATATTATTTAAAAATATATATTTTTTTACTGATTTGCTTTTAAACTTATTTCAAAACATCTAAAAAAAAACGGAACTATTTCAAACTTTTAAGTGTATTCATGATTAAATAGAGGAGGCTGACTTGCAGAAATGCAGTCTCTCTTCTAGCGAGTCCCTCAAGGTTATTTTCAGGCGTTTTTCTTTAAAGTCAGACCATAAGCACCCCAGATGTTTCTTAAATGATTTAAAACCTTTCCTTGCAGTCTCATAAACAACTCAGCCTACATTAATTTTAAACTAAAATATCTAATTAATTTAACAAGACCCAAAAAGAGTATCTTAGACTCATCACATCCAGCCTGCTGAGAATCATTTACGAACCGCACAGAAGAAGCATTTATAGTGACATCAAGTTGTTTGACTATCCTGTGAAACCTGCAAAGCTTTTTCTTTTTCTATATGCCAGATCTGTCTGTGTGTTTTAGATGTCTTTCATATTATGTATGAGGTTGGGCAGAGCACAGCTGTAAGAGTCTTATGCTGTCAGTCCAATTGCTGCGCTGTGGAGCACAGGATTTACAGGCTGTCAGGGGAGACAGGTCTCCTGTTAGCTTCACGTACACTGAGATGGTGAGGTAAAGACCTAAGAGTCACAAACAGAGTAGCTAGACTACAAGTATAATAAATACAGTAATAAACTCCTAGTGACTAAACAACAGCAAACAGCTGGCGTGATAGTGAGTGAACAAGGGGTCAGGGTATTGGAAGGTTAGAATGGCCCCTGCTGGCGGATGCCGTAACTACACCATCCTTTTCTTTTTTGTCCATATAATACACTAAGATTTTATTATAATATAGTATAAAGTTGACCAGTTTCATGAATATTGCATCCTGTTCCAATTAGACAGAGCATTCCTTTTGCTGTATGTTTAATGGGGACTTTGCTTTAATCTGCTTTAAGTCTTTTAATTTTGAAATCTTTCATGTTTTAATCTGAAGGTATCATTAAAGGAGAACGTTCTTCATTTAAAAAAACAAAAACAAAGTTGTGTACAACAAGAAAATTGTTTTGGTTCTATTTTTCGTATGAAAATTCGATCAGCGGCCATTCGATCAGCGGGGAAGGTCTTTGCGCGTTACTGTCTTTCCTTTTACGCAACACAACAAGATTAAATGGAACACATTTTCTCATATGTATTACTCGTTATTTCATCTGACTCCATAAATGAAAAAGGTTTTAATGATGTCTGGGCATCATTAAAAATGAGTGAATATTTGATTATTCTTTTCTAACCCTTTAATTATGTTACCCGCCGAGATTAGGATACTATATCACTTTGAGGTCCTTGCGTCATTCGCAGGTCTCATGACACAGTCTCGCCAGTTCTGGTCATCAAACAGAGGTAATTGGCTAAGGGCTGTATACCTGAGATTTGCCGTATTCACACGTACACAATCAAAGATACTGCAATAGCCCCCATGGAATGCATACCCTTGAACTTAATTTAATCGTTTTACTTCAGTAGAGGTTTTGGCCAGTATTAAAGATGTTAGTCGACCAACTTTACTTCTCTTATAATAGCTTTGTATTGGCCAAGCCTGTGATTTCTCACATACACTTATCTAAAGTAACATTAAATTAAAACCGAGGTAATTAGACGCACCCAGATTTAGGTTGATCAAAACAGCATTCGTTGCCCTAAACGGAAATAACTTGCCTTCTGCAAACCAAGTACACTTGAATAGATGCCAGATATTAGTCTTCACTTATCTGGCGCAAAACTTGTGGAAATATACAAATCCGATAATCTACTTGGGAAAAACAATCTTAGAGTCAGTCAGAATAAACTCAAATGTTTACAATTTATTGACTAGGTAATGAAGAAGTAATTCAAAATCCAATTCCTATCCTAAAATCATCAGTTAATCATATCATAACAACAATTCAGAAATTGAGGAATTTGTATATTTGTAAATTATTACCTGGCAACGGAAATTACACACAGCGGTTGTGTGGGAAGTCTCCAAGAACCTTTTTGCTCCTTCCTTATAAACCCAGATAATTCAATATTCTCACCAAATGGTGGTGTCTGTCATTATGATTAGATTTTGGTCCCTGTTGAGGGGCTTACAGCTGTATATGTACTTGAATGGGTTCTTGTTTTACATACAGGAGGTAGTTTGAATGGAGGATCTGGGGGAGGGAACACCTTTAAGGGACACATCACTCTTCTCATATTTTATAACTTCTTTTAGCTTTTCATTATGGTTTGGAGAATGAGACCATTTTACCAGGCGCACTGAGACACTTTAAGTGATCTTTTAATTAATAACAAAGTTCGGGAGGAGCACATTCAGATAATTAACACGAGTGGAGTGCACTCAGTAATCAATAAGAGGTGTATATATAGATTCAGCAATCTCACCTCAATCCATTGACAGTTTAGCAGCATCCCTCCACCACCCCTTCTCCACACTTCTAGTCCTAACCACTTACATACGGGGGGAGTACTCTGGGTTCGGGCCAAACTCTGAGCTCTGAGCCCTCCCCTCGGACAGCACACCAAATACGCATTAAACCTTATACACTCTAATTATATGTAAGTGTGAACGCGTGAAATGACACCAAACATGTATAGTTACTTTTATGTACACACATAGCATTGCATGGGTTTTCAGTGAGTTCTAGGGTCTCGGGTGTTGCTGTTATATGCAAGAGGGAGTTCACGTGTTCATTTTCAGGAGAGCCTTTTGTTCTCTCGACGGGGAGCCCAGACTGTCTGACTCCCACCTTACACCTTTCTTTCTTTCTGTCTTTCTTTCTTGCTTAGATTTAAGCTTTATATTTCATATAAATGCTGCTCTTTTGAACTATCTATTCATCAAAGAATCCCTGAAACGTCAGAAATGTTTCTTGAGCCTCAAATCATCATATTAATGATTTCTGAAGGATCTTGTGACACTGAAGACTGGAGTAATGATGCTGAAAATTCAGCTTTGATCACAGGAATAAATTAGATTTATATATTTAAAAAAAAACAGTTATTTTAAATTGTAATTTATATTTCACAATATGACTGTTATTTTTCTGTATTGTGGATGAACTAATGCAGCCTTGGTGAGCAGAAGAGACTACTTTAAAACCTTAAAAAATCTTATAGATCCCAAACTTTTGAACAGTATGTTAAATGTATTTGAAATATAACTGTACATGTCTCCTTTTTTCAGCTTCAGGCTCAAACTATTTACTTTTTGAAGTCTTTACCAAGAGAGAGCAGTATTGCACAACCAAATGGAGAACGACTCCATGGACCATGATTTACTTTATAAAAACTCTACATTCAAGTTTTTTCAAGGCTACAACAAACCAGCAAACCATCTCAAATCAGAGGGGCTTGCATTGGGTCTGTACATCTATACAATGATTGGTCATTCTGATAAAAACTTATCAGAAGGAAACATTATAAATTGATTCTCTGTGAGTGAGTTTAAAAACATCTCTTGAGTTTAAAACATCATTCTTTGGCACAGGGGGTTTAGTTTCAGTAATATGTTCCTGAAGACTGTGTCCATGTTTGAAATGTGTGCCAAAGGCTACTACTCAGTCTAGTGGCAGCTCTGGGCAGCCTGCTTCACTTATGAACCCTATTGCAAAACTGTCCAGTCATGGAAAACTGAAACCTTCAATCAGCATATGCCTGTGAGTTAATGAAGGGGGAACAGTCCTTTGTCAAAGTTTTTAAGAAGAGGCTGAGATTATGCTAAGTCTGTGGCTGAAACCCTTGTTGGTTTTTCCTCCGTGGAGTTTGGGTGGTCCAGCAAAAGTGGTACTGGGCTCAGAGTCTTGGCACAGGTAGCAAAGGGCTTGGATGACCGAAAACAGTCTCCACGACTATGTAATACTACTTACCCTACTAATTGTGGGTGTTTCAGCAATTAAATTACAGATGATATGTTTTTTATAAGCTCTTGCCAGGGACAATCATGACTGGTAAGAAGTTTAAAGCAGGAGGAAAAATTTAAATCACAAGCTGACGAGGTCATATTTTCCAAATGTATTTAGTGTGTTTAATGTAAATGTTTCCGTCATATCATGCTTCATGTCACAGATTATTTAAAATTGGATAAGGAATAATGCACCCCAAAATTCAATCCGGTTTGACTTTCCTTCTGTGGATCACAAAATAAGATGTTTTTAAGAATCCCAGAGCTGCTCATTTCTATACAATAAATGCAAATTGTGTGATATAAAAAAACTGTAGTGATGTGTTTATGGATTTTTTTTGTCCTTTGTTGTGTGACAGGAGCATGATATCTGCAAAACTTTTTATTCTGTGTCCCATGAAAGAAAGTAAGTTGAGGTGAGATATTCCTTTTTAGTTGTAAAAAATGTGAAAAGAATAACAAAAAAGTAATATAAAATATATTTATTGGCAGTTGCCAATTTTATAAATATTAAATATGATGTTCAAATATTGTAATCCTAAAAATGTGTTTACTAGGATTACAGTATAAAATTTAGGGTAATTGTGACACTTTTTGCCATTGAGATGATTTGGAAAAAGTGTCCCAGTCAGCCTGAATTCACCCTATTTAAATTTCATGACTTGTTTTTACATTTCGAGTCTTTGCTGCAACAACTTTGTGTGTTTCACTGCATGAACCCTAGACATGTTGAATTTATGCTGTATGTATAACCAGCTACACACAATCTTTAATTTGCCACCCAGCTAGGTTATGAAAATAATGTATATTTCAGTTCCAGCCTGGACTAATAGGAAACCTTTGGCCCCAAAAATGTCAAATAGTAACTGAATCCTTGTTGGCCGTTTATTAATGGTGGCGTTCCACAAACACAGGCCTCGGCTTGTTCCAGGTCCTCGTATGTGTCCACACTGAGAGTGTACCGTATAAACAGCTTGTAGAAAATTAGGAGTATTGAATTCCAATGAAATGAAACCACAAATGGGTGCTTTACAGTGTGTAAGAGATGAAAGTCCTAATTAGGACTACTTACTAGATGGTGTCTCACAGAAATTGCTGTGAAATTGGGCCTGGTCACAAGACCAAATGAACAGTAATTGCATTTCCTGTCAGCTTTTGAATCTTGACACACTTACAAACCAAATAGATATTTCCTTCTCTCCACCCCATTCAGAGGAAAGTCCAGTGAAGCTGAGCATTGACAGAAAATTGAGAAAATATGTCAACCTACATCCAATTTCTAAACATGTTTTCGACAAACACTAGCTTCAGAGTCACTCAACTGGCAACCCGAAATCAACACCTAGAAATCGCAGTGGAGACTGTTGTAACATATATTCTTTAAATGGCTGAAATATTTGTTAAAATATTTGGAAAATTTACAAAAAAGCAAAATAGTGAATTACATAATTAGTATTTTAATAAAAAGTTAATTTTCTGATTATATATATTTTTTCCAAGCACAATGAATATTAAGATCATTATTATGTCTTATGTAATTGTTGATTAGGAAAGTTGTAGCTTAAAGTGAGAGATATATCTATATATCAGTATTTTCACTATGTATATTTACATTACAAATCGATTCATCTTTGTGTATGTACATGTATACATATCAAAGTCCATGGTTTATTCTTCCTAGTCTGTAAAGAATCACATTTCTTAAATACAGCATAATCCTCTTGTGCAGCAATGTCTTCTCAAAGCTTATTTGTAGAGGTACTTTACTTGTATATTATGACAAACGGTCAAAAGATTGTGTTCTCCCACCGTGCATCTGAACTTATTGCATGTGTGTCAATTTTCACGTGCACATCAAAAATGGCGTCACTGAACATGCGCATGAAGAACAAGTATAAACCAAAGAAATATATTCAACAATAAATGACTAATTAACTAAATAATTTTTTACCAAATTTACATCATAAATTCTGAAATATTACATTTCCGGGCCCCAGTTAACAGGCAGGCAGGCTGATAATTACCTTTTCAACAAAACCAATAGAGTCATACTGATACAATATTTACATCATGCCACCTTAAGTGTCTATTATCTATTTTCTGAAATATCAATATTCTTTGTAGGGCAGAGAAACACTCCTTTATATTTTTTTGGAAAAGTTAGAAGGCACAACTTATCAACAGGCCTTTCCAAGGTATTAACCAACACGCGTCTTAAGTCTTTCTTAAATCTGGAAACACTTTCATGATTCTTCCTAAGACCAATGAATTTCTTGGGAAAGAGTCATCTATTATCAGGATGACATCTCCAACAGAAAGACTTTTTTTTTTACTTGAGTCCATTTTTGACGTTCCTGGAGCAAAGGGAAATATTCACACACACACATCTATCCAAATTGGGATCCAAAAGGTGGGTTGAAAATCCACTGTATTCCCTTTTGCATGAGAGTGCTTTACATTTTTGATTGGTTCCACTGTTGAATGGTTTTGCGCTGTTCAATCTCAGCACCTACCTATGAAATTAGTACCGTTGTCACTTCTCATGACTGACACCTGAGCTCTCATGCACACAAAGTGTCGGATGACATTTAAACCTAAGTCTGTGTCCAGTGTGTGTGCAACTTTAATATGCACGGCTCTTGTTGTCAGGCAGGTAAACAATACACCA
Organism: Meda fulgida; assembly: GCA_030578275.1. Lineage (NCBI taxonomy): Eukaryota > Metazoa > Chordata > Actinopteri > Cypriniformes > Leuciscidae > Meda > Meda fulgida. The sequence goes on from CM060635.1 coordinate 5,998,843, forward strand.
TATCTTTTAATATTACTTCTATCTTTTGCAACTTGGAAATTTCTTCTTTGAATCTTTGACTTTGAGTGAACTTGGTTTCATTTTCAACCCTTGTTAAGTCTTGCTTTGTTAGAGCTTTGTTAGAGCTTCAGTTTTCTGCTGTGGATTTCGTTTCACAACTCTGAACTTATCTGTCTTTGGCTGTTTTTTTTTTTATTGCTGCTCTGTATATCCTTGAAATGAAGGATCAGTTCCATGGCTGTCTTTAATTTGTACCAGTCAGAGATTACTCAATTATTAAATTGATCAATTTGTTCAATGTTCACAGCATCTGGGCCATCCACTGCAGACATAAGATTCACAGAGGCTGAGTGTTTAAACTTACTGTCATCCACTTTTGTTGATAGGTCAGGATTTGTCGCAAGCCACTGAATCTTTGGTTCTTTTAGAAAAGAAAGACCATGGATCCAGCTCACGTTTTTCATGAACCTTACACAAGTAGGTCCCCTGGATGCACAATCAGTCATTTTCAGTGTAAGTTATGTGTTCTTATACTCAAGGATGCTTTTCAGGAAGTCTTTACACCTCTGATTACCTCCGATTGACCTCCGGTAAATATGTATGGGTGTGTGTATTAGTCAATCAATCAGGCGTGTCTCAGAAATCCAGATTAGATCGGCTAAAAGAACCATTACTCTGAAGCATCCGTCGCCAATGATGGCAGCAATTACAGGGAATTATTTCAGTTTAGGCATCCCTTATTTTATAAGAGGCCGCCGTGAAAGAGATCTGCCAGGATCAGTTTTGGCATGACGCTGAAAGTTTCTGAGGTTTCAGAGCTCATAAAAAGTTGTCACTTAATTTCAAACAGCAACCACAGCCGAATGGACTTTGTATCCTTCTGGAGAAGCCATCAAGAGCTTGAGGTCTGCTGGTTATCGATGGGGGGACGGAAGTGGTTAGAGGAAACTTTTATTCTTCTGTTGTCTTTCCAAATCATTAAGACTTTGTTTGACCCACAAGCCAATGGATAATTAAAGGTTTCTTTCGCTCGAATGCTATACCAAACGCGCCTGTCTGGCGTCACTTGTCATTCTTCTGAGTAACGCAAGATTATTTATGAGTCCAATGGTGCATACCTGACTAAACTGTGATGGTTGCGAAGTAGCCAAGACATAATCGTAAGGCCTGGAATTACATACCGCGCTGTGATATGCATGAACGGCTAATTCTTTTAAGGTTGGTTTACTTAGGAGGCCACGTAACAGAATAGTACTGAAATTAATGTTATTGTAATTGACATTCATAATATTTTCTGATGTAAAATGTTCTGATTCACTATCAGAAACTGTTTGAAATATGCAACGTGGTAGTCGGTTATTTAATGTGTTGCAGTTTATTGCTCTTACAGGGATGTTTTGGCACATTCGGATCCATTGATCTGATTAGCGTGTTGGACTGAAACAGTGGTTCGGGCAGCTGAAGTGTTTTGGAGCTGCCAGCGCAGTGGCGCTACATTGTAAAAGCAAAACAAAACACATGCTCAAGTGAAACCATCTGGTCTCCGTACTGTAGAGCGCTCGTGCTGAGTGCGTTTTTTTTTTTTCACGATTGGATGAAATGAGCAGACTATTACGCCTCTCATTCACAGGTTTAGACTGGGCTTGTCGTGAAATGAAACCAAAACATCATAATGTGTAAACACAAAGTACGGGACATTTGAGCTCCCCCGCCTCGGCTAAGATATCCAAAGCATTGAGGTTTTCTTTTGATGAGAGCTGGTCCCAAGTGAAAATGACAATGGAGGGCCTTAGAAAGGAGTCCAAGCATAAAATGTGTTTTTTTAAATGTCTGGGTTTCCTTCCGATCAGTGAATTTTAGTTATGGTCATCACCAAACCTCCTGCTCACACACAGCCACAGACCCTCAGTACCCCTCAAAACTACATCTATATTGGGATCTAGGAAAAACTTCTAGCTAGCTTGTATTCATTGCCATATCAGATTCAAATGCAATATCAGGCACATGGGTCATATTTTTGCATAATGAGTCCATTATTATTTAGGCTAAATATATGCCTTTATTTACACTACTTTTATAATCTTTATAATTGTACAAAAATATCTGTTTCAAATAAATCTTCTTTTGAATGTATCCTGGAAAATGTATGATAAATGATAATAGAAGAAATGCTTCTTGAGCAGAAAATCAAATCATCATGTGACATTGAAGACTGGAGTAATGTAATGATGCCGAAAATTCAGTTTTGCCATCACAGGAATAAATTACATTTTGTAACATAATAATAATTTAAAAAAAACTATTTTAAATTCTTATAATATTATAATATTGTTGTTTTAACTGTATTTCGGAAACATAAAAGAAATTCATACCTGACCCCAAACTTTTTAAAAATTTTGTGTGTATCCAAATATACATCTTTGTTTTAAGTAGATGCATAGAAACAGATCTAAGCTGCACATGTGCTGTGTTTACACTGTGCAGGGGAGGCATGAATGTATTTACATTGATTCCCAATTGCAGGAAAGACTGTATAATGTTCAGAAGGTGACTACTTATTGTCCTGACTGTCCTGCTGTAGGAGCAGATTTTTCCAGGTCAAACTGCTACCCTGTGATCCAAAGGAAAGATTTTGGAATGGAACTTCTCATTTAGGATAAGAACATTTAAATCTAGAGCTAGACAACAATCAGATTTACACTTGTTTTTAATGATGGAAATAAAGAAAGATTAGGCTATTTAGAACATATTTCAGGCTAAATTGCACAAAAAAGTCTGCCTCCATCAGCGATCCGATCTTACTTCAGATCAAATTGCTTGTGTGCAACTGTGGACTACCATGTCATTGTTCATTCACCCTGTTTCGTATGATGTTTTTTCCCCCCACTGCAGTTTCATTGAAATCTTTCCCTCCACAGTTGCTCTCAAATCTCATTTGCACTTCTGCTTGATCAAGTTTGGTGTGATGATGTGATTGTGAAGGTTTGCCGACCTGTGGTGTTGTATTTTTATATGGCAAAGGGAGGACATTTTAGTGACTCTTGAATGACTCTTGAATCTGCATAATGTGAAACTGTTCAGATGCCGGCAACAAATCAGCATATCGGTTTCCATTTGAATTTACAAATTAAAAATATTTGAAATAAATAATAGTCATAAAAATGTACACTAAAATGATGTTTTTGTAAGTAAAAGGATTATTGGTGTACGTTTTACAAGAAAATACTGTATCAGTCTTTTTACTTCTAAATTTAATTCAACGTGTAATTTGCATTTTCTTTGTAATTATTTGTGAAATTTACTAGCAATTCCTGAGTGAAAATTGTTGCTAAGTAAATCCTACACCGATTTGTTTTTTTCATTTTATGCAATCTATGGAATCCATAAAATCTAAAAACAACAACCATTTGGAGAAAAAAACCCCTAAATAACTGAATGAATCTCATCCAGCACATTACATGATTATATGATTGAAGGGTTCACGGTTTTCAGATGGAATTAAGATAAAGCCTGCGATATAAAACACAATATTATGACAGCTTTTCCCAGCATTTGATCTTGTGGTTTGTACTGCCAAGACAATATCTTCAGGCACATTACAAACACACTGATCTCTAATAGCTGCATCATTGGCATGAAATAAGTGTATATACAATATACCTACAAGACTCCTCTGAAACTCCATGCGTGTAATTGAAGAAACTCCTCACACAGTTTTGCTCTTGCAGGAATGAGGTTAATTCTGAGGCAGGACCCCGTCAGTCACATCCCGCAGTCACTTTCATTTCCAACAGCCCCTTTTGTTTTACTGTTGATCTACAGGCTCTAAACTTTTCAGCTTGACATAAGGAATGTGTGCATTTCATCATGTTTTTGACAGCGCAAAAGAGGACGGTTTGTTCTCTCGCGCAGCAAAGGCCGTCGGCCCGTGTTTGCCTTGGACGCCAATGAATAACATTGTATGTGGAGAGGAAATTAAAAATGCAGGGTTGTAATTTACAATTGAGTGGAAATGATTTAACGCACCCAATCCTCTCCTTCTCATTTTTTTCTAGGCGCTGTTCTTCCAAGGCAACCAAATCGGCCGCAGCTGAGAGATGGGAGAGCTCTCTTGTGTCGCCAATATCAAGAGCGCAGAGGCTGCCAGTTCCTCTCGTCTTCTGAGGTGTGATGGTGTGAGAGGTAAATGAGTTATGAAATCCAAATGCTGCACGTTTCTCAGCTCTCTCTTGCACTGATCTTCCACGTTTTATGCATTTGCAAGGAATGTTTAAGATCTATGGTTAAACTGTTACGACAAAACCCATTTAGTGTGTATCTTGTTATCCTATCCTACAGAATGTTGTCTTAGTAGAATTTATACATGTACATGTACATTTATGTTTAGATACTACAGCCCAGTTCACAACGCCAGCGACATGCAGCGACAAAGTGTCATGATCCCATTCAATTTAATAGAGAGCTGTCGATATCCGGCGACACCAGCGACAGTCGTTGAAAAACAGAGATGCAAAACTCCCATAGCCTTTTATATAGAACTCCCATAAACAGAAGCTTAACAGTACTTGCTTGACGCATGAGAACAAACTTCATTGGTTCTCGCACGTCAAGTGAACATGCTTGAGCTTCCATTTATCACAACTGATTAAACAATGTTTATTTGTGAGTAAAAAGTGTGTGCTAGATCTAAACATTACATATGAATATTTATGGATACCTGATCAAATCTGAAAAATATTATATATTTAAATATAGATATATAAAATTCTATTAAAGTGATTTTGGTGTCATATATTATAATTAAAGCAGTTCTTGTGGATATGGATGTGTCATAGAACAGACTTGTGCTGAGAGTGTCTGATGTGATGGCTCAGTGAATGGTGTTTTGATTCTGAATCAGCCGTCATCAACGCTCCATGCCTTCTTTTCATCAATAATGAAATGTCCGCTGCCTGGCCCACTGGTGACCGGTTCCTTTGACTGCCCTCATCATCATTACTTCTTAACACGGCCTCTGGAAACATCTAGGTGTGAGCAGAATGGTGAGTACATTGTGATGCTTTCTGTGTTATTACGCTGACATTCACGTCTGTCAGATATTCTTTTCATATAGGTGAATACTTATTTCAAATGCCGTAAAAGATTAGAGGTGAATACACTAGTCAGTTATGCTATGTTTCTGATGGCAATTTTTTTTTTTTTTTTTTACCCTTTAACTATCTGAGTTATTTTAGTCTTGGTTTTGGTTCCAGAACTTCAGTAGACTTGCAACATAACGCTTCACTATAAATCACCAAGAGATGGCGACATTGCACAAACATACACGTGTGTGTGACCGTCTTACTCAATATTTCCTCTTTTAAATGTCCTGTCTTCACTCTTCCCGCTGTTTCAATAGCATTGGAGATGAATTATGTGACAAGGAAGGATGTCTGCGCGTTTGTGCGGCCGTAGAGGGTACACAGACACGCACCGCTGATTTACGGATATGTTTGAAACTCCTTGATAAATATTTGATGCAGTGGCAGCAGTCAGTGGGATCTAAAGGAGGTGCAGCAGACAGGTCCGAGACCACAGGGAGGAAAACTCATACGATTGTGTCGGAAAAATAGGGGGAAAAAATGTCATTTAGGAGAAGCATGAAGTTTCAGGGCAGGCTAAACGAGATGGATGAAGTGGTAGCTGAGCTGTTTGCATAGGACAAACACAAGACGGGGGTCTGCTTCTAATGATCGCAGGGAAGACGCTGGGCCTACGGGGTCGCGCCAGAGGAATTTTCCTAAAAACACAGACTTCATCCCAGCCCAAGATAGACAGGAAAAGAGCGAAAAGTCGAGCGAGGACCCTCCAGAGAGCAGTGAAGTTTTTTTCCAGGAGGGTTTGGCGTGTTCTTGTGGCGCCGGCATGGGTGTTAGCTGACGAGAGGCTGTCATCCTGCGAACCCGCGTGTAGTTACTGAGCGAAGGCTCTCGCCGTGCTGACTCGTATAGGGAGAAGACCCTGTTCGCAAAACCGAAGCCTAAGAAAATTAAAAGCTAGTTAGGAGATGACACATTTGTTGGTGCAGATGTTGAGTGGGAGGGGAGAGCTAATATTTTCTGTCTTAGCACACTATGACTTCCTCATAAATGTGAGGAAAAAACGTACTTCTTCCCAAGTGAGATTAGTAATCAACTTTGATATATAAGCAGCATTTTGATATATATTTAAACAATCACTATAAGAAGAATAAATATTATAACATTAATGTATGCCATGTATCAAATACACACACATATATGTAAATATATATATATTTATGTATACAGTATTATACAGTTTAATAAAATTTTGTATATGTAGTTATAAATTTAATATAAATTGTGTTGCAAATGTACTATTATTAATGTAACTTAAACTAATTAAATTAGATACTAAATCACATTACATATACAGTATAATAAAAATAATGTATAACATAAATACATATGCATATTGTCTTTTTGAATAAAATATATTCATATATGGATTTGTGTGTATAGATAAATATGTATAATGAATGAAATGAATAATTCTTCATCATTCAGTGATTTAAATGTAATTTGCATTTTATCATGTCATGTAATTAGTTTGATTTTCAATCGAATGACAGCACTAATAAAAACATATAATTCCTAACAGTTCTAAGTTTAAGTGGAGCGTATATGAACTATAAATCAATCATTAGCATTCCTGTAAATGTAATAAGCTATCACAATCTGTGTCTGAGCCTTATAGTGCTTTAACACAGTAATTGACATCAAATGTAAATAACATGTTAGCACAGACATGTTCTCATCATTTAGCATGATTATAGTGCACGATCCATTCCAAACTGACAGTAGACAGAATGATATGAAAATTATGTGAGACATGAAAATACACACACACTCATGGCGTTTGAGGTCTACCCAGGATTTTTTCATTCATCATGATGACTGACTGATAACATTTTAATGCACTCAAGTACTCTGTAGCTAGTCCAGATTCAAGAATTGCAGATTCAGAGTTAAGAAGAGCACAACCTTTTTTTTTTTTTTTTTTTTTACTCCATATATATTTCTTTGTTTGTGATTGACATGTCTTAACAGGATTAAGGCAGTTGGGTGTACAATGCAGTACCTGGGATTCATTTAGCTCTTTCCAAACACTCACCACTGCTGTTTGTTTTTACTATTGCATTATGGACACACTTGAAGCTCTGCTTTCTCGTTCCAACACAGCAAAAAAGATCTAATCTACACCTTGGAACATAAGAGAAAGAATAAACCTCCCATGCCATCTGATTTCTTTAGGCTTGTAAAGACCCTTTTACAAGACGTTGGATATTTTTTGTTTTAAGTTAAATTAACAAAGCATACTTAATAAACCAAAAATTATCTCTTTATTACATTTTTGTATTGCCCTCCAAAAAATACCTTATTAGAGAGGCAAAATCATGTGTAAAAACTGCTACAGTAATTAAGGGGTAAATTGTCATTGTGAAGAGCAAATTGCCAGACAATCATTGACTGGAAAGGTCAGCAGCAAATGGGGTCACAGTTGAAATTTTTTTAACTGAGCAATGCGTTACAGTAGCTATGTTTCCATCCACCTATTTTTATAAGCATTTTGGGATATCGCATTCAAAAAAATCACTGGAAATTTTGTATTTGATAAGAAGACTTGCATAAACTACGATGGAAATGTTGACTCCCTCAAATGTTGCCTCAACCATCAAACCAACCTCAAATGTTGGTTTGATCATAATGAAATACCTTAGCCGTTGTCAGTCATCAAAATTATTTGGTTTAAATGTCCTACCAGAATTATCTCATATGATTGCATTCCCAAAACACCATGCCGAACTCGAGATAACATGACAGTGTTTATTGTGTTTCATCTGCACGCTCTGAGACGCAAGTCATTTATGATGGAGGAAAAAAGAGCCACAGTGGCTTCCCCAACTGCAGCAACTTCTGCTTTTATCAGATATTTTGTGTCAATTTCCCTGGAAGTGACTATTTTGTTCTCTTGAACGCATAGGATGGAAACAGTGCTTTATTTGCAAATGTTTTGTGATATTCCAAGAAACCGCTATTGCCAGGGATTACACTGGAGCCGATGCTTTACACCATAGAGGAGTACATTATATAGTATAACAATGTCTAAATAGACATTTTATATTGGTTTATATTTTATGGAGTGGGCTTATTCAGAGCTGTTATACCAGAATCAAATGATTTTAATTGAAAATCTGAATGCACAGTGCAAAATATGCGAAATGACTGCTATGAGCCGGTTCTTATTAGCAAATCAAAAACCTACAGTGCAACCTCTTTGTTCCAATGCTCGAACGAATGAACCTGTTCTTTTAGTGAATCAGAACCATTCAGCACTACCAGTGTAGTTCGATTTCTGTAGGAATTAATCTTTTGAGCTGGTTCTGTAGTGAACCAAACACATGCACTCTTAAAAATATTTTTCTAAAAGGGAGTGAAAAGTTCTTAACAATCTAAAGAACCTTTTTTTCCATTATATAAAATCTTCAAGGAGCCATCAATGCCAATAAAAAACCTTTATTTTAAAAGTGCAGAACATATAAATGACTGTTGTGTTGTACTCAAGGCTTGTGAGACTTAGTGTTAAGATCAGTTTAAAGATGTGCATCAGTTAAAAGTAAATTCTTTGAAAGTGTTTGGGATGTGCTGGAGGAGACTTTACAGAGTCCTGGACTCTTGCATTATCTATATAAGATCTTGACCAAAAATCGATGCACCTCTTGATGGAAATAAAAGTTGTGATGTTATTTCCATCAAGAGGTGCATTGATTTTTGGTCAAGATCAGGAGTCAAGCACTCTGTAAAGTCTACTCCAGCACATCCCATAGACTTTCAATGATTTTAAGGTCTGAACTCAGAGGTGCCAATTCATGTGTGAAAATGATTCTTCATGCTCCCTCCCAACCTTCCACAATTTGAGCCTTATGAATCTTGACATGGTCATCCTGGAATATGGCCATGTTGTCTCATCCTACATAGTTGTTTAAGAAATGAAAAGCTACACACTCCATCAATTAGTGTTAGAAGAACTGTTGCCAAACATATAACATGCTCGAAACATATAATCATTGCACTAAGGATCCCAATCATTGACTCTTAAGCATTTGCCGATTTAAATCCAAACAGCGACTTTTTTTTCTTTTTTCGGGCAGTGTATAATATCTGTTATTGAAATAATCTGAACATTTTGCAGTGGAATTCCATTTCTTTATTTTTCCCCAAAATATTTCTTACTCAACAGCTCCATTATCAATTCTTTTAGTTCTTTTAAGGAACCAGAATTATTAATAGGAAAAAGATCTGAAATCATTACATTTTGTATGATTCAAATCCCTAACTTTAAGTGATCATAACAATACATACCTTCTCTAGAGATTCTACAGTACTGTAGATATGTAGCATATATGACGTGACCTTGAATATCTAAACCAGAATGGGGCGTTTGATATATACTGATGTTTTCCAGAATTTAATAAAATATTCAAATTTTTACGGCGGGATTTCAGACTTCCCGTGAAAAGCCTCACAGAGCTTGATGGACCTGTGTGACAAAAGTGAAGCTGATAAATTCATCCGTCATCCAGCAAAAACACATCAAACTCCGGATCATGTGAATAAACACTCATGTTTACCTAGGGGCTGTCCCAGCAGCTTGAGTTTTAATTCGTCCTTGTGCATTTTTAAAGATCCATAAATATCCAAACGCACACTGCGGCGTAGCATAATAAGGACCAAGAAAAATAATTCCGGGGAAGTTGAGATACAGAGACTGTGTGTTCGTTCTGAGGGAGAGGAATTCGATTGCTATACATTAATTAAGTCGTGGCTTCTCTAGAATGACAGGTAGGAGTAGTCACCAGAGGGCCGTCTGATGACGTGCCAAGAGTGCACTGGCCGGCGTGTGTATGAGTGATTTATGAAGCCCTCAATATGTGAGGGGGTTGTATTCAAAGGCTTGTATTTTTAAGCTTGGTACACATATGTGAAGTTTTCAGTGGGCGAGCCTCTTAAGACATCATTTATCCTTTATCACAGCCATGTTGATAACAACCTCCGGCGCACACGAGGCAAACATCTATGGGGATTCTGGCAGCTGTCAGCTTCCAACCACTTCCAGGGCAAGACACATAAATAAAAAGGCCAGTGTTTAGATCCCAGCCAGCCTGCCTTTATTCGTTTATAATACAAGGATGTTAAATAGGAAATAATAGCACAGCGTATTGAATCGTTTCCTTCCTGTACAGACAGCGCTCTCATTTGGACCGTCCCATGACACCCTAACGGATGTCGCTTTGTTCTTCTCGAAGGAATCTGTGATTTAAAGTTTGTTTAATCAGCCATTTAAAAGTGCATTGTTAATTAAGGAGAAAGAGGAGTGAATTCCCAAAGAAATGGTGTTTATTGAGGAGGAATGATGTCATTTTTAGTTTTGTATTATGTCGTAACTATTATAACGGTCTGACCCCCAAAAATGAAAGCTTGATCCCATTCAAAGGAAGTCAGAACAAAGGTTAAGACTTAAAAGTCCATATTATTTAATGTATTCATGCGCATAACAGAAAAGTACTTCTGGTTATTTTTTGAGTACTGTGAATTTGGATATACCACTCTTGTCAAAATACTTTTTTTTTTTTTGTCTACTATATAGTAGGGAAGCATATGAGTTTCAGCCCCAGTTTTTCCTGACATTCATAAAGTGAGTCCATCAAAAATCACCCTCAGTAAGACCTTTGAAGGATAATATACAAAGAACAAACATTTATGAGCTGTAAAATTGTAAAGTCTGTCTGGGAAAAGTGATTTTAGGTTCTAAAGTTGTCAGCAAGACAAGTTTTTTTTGAATAATCCCTGGTAGATTTAGATGTACTTCAGTCAATAATGTTCAAGACCACCTCAGAGTGACTGAACCTACATAATTTTTATAAAAACATACTGTAGTAAAACATATTACTACTATTACAGCCTTTTACGATAAAACTAATGACAGTTAAATTATGATTACAATGATCATAATTTGTGTTTTTTTCTAATTGCTCGTTGGATTTAATGAAGCAGTGGAAATTTCAGCAGCAGCTATCGTTTTCATTTTCCAGGTAAAAAACCCGTAAGATTAGGTCATTTTGTCATATTAATATACCAACATTTCCATTTCAAAACCAAATGAATGACTCTTCCACATCCTAAATTAGCATGATATGGTTATACGATATAAAATGTCTTCTGCGTTTCCAAATCCACAAAAAAAAAAACCGGGGCAAAATTGAACTCTGCCAGGACGTGGCTCTTTTACAAGAAAAAGCAGCGACCGCAAATTGCGCTCAACAATTCCAGTACTCCTGGAGCTGACCACTTTAAAAACGTCCTGCTTCAGGATTATAAATGCTGTTTGATGGCTCCGTCATTACATCCCGAGCAGAGGGGGCGTAGTCGGCAGGCGGGTGTCCGCCATCTTGTGGGGTCAGGAAGGGTCGGGATCTTTTTGATGTGGGGAGGGACTTTAAGCCCCCATCTCCACAAGGTTCTGAGGTCTACAACAGGAAGTACACAAAGCATCATGCCTAATAATAAGACAATCACATAACTCAGTGTGCAGAATCTAAAACATACACCGTTAAACAGGGTTGGGCAATATTGAGAGCTGAAGAATTGGCTTCTGTTCAGTTCATGAGTGTGAATTGGAATTTGAAGTGTGACAGGAAGAGGAATGTACTAATATGCAATTTAATAAAATTCACTAGTGTCACAAAACAAAAGAATTTCTTTAGTCCATCATACACTGGAAAAAAAATTACTCCGTAATTGCTAGAAAATTAATTACAAAGAAATGGCAAGTAAGTAACCCATTGAATTAATAAGCAGAAACACTGAACTAGTATTTACTTGTAAAACATACTCCAAAAATCTTTTTTACTGTGTAATAACATTAATTTTCATGATTTATGCTTATTTATTCAAAGATATGTTTTTTATTATTATTTCTTGATGTTAAGAATACATGATCAGTTTTCTGAACTGATTAGACATATTTTTACTACTTAAACTAAGTTCAGCACTGTCAAAACAAAACTGTTTTTAATTTTGCCGTACAGCACTACAAGATGTTTTCTTTCAGATCACTGTATGAAAATAGTTAGTCATAACAATTTTAATCTATTAATTATTTAACAAACTGGAACATTCTGGGAAACTAAGGCTCCTCCACCCTGATCCATATAATGAAAGTTAATTTATTAAATTATATAAAATGTATAGTAAATATATTTATATGATACAAATATAATTATATAAAACACACACACACACACACACACACACACACACACACACACACACACACACACACACACACACACACACACACACACACACACACATATATATATACAGTATATAACATTTATGGGTAATTCATACTAAACAATGAGATGTGGTTTTAAAAGCTACAACAGTTAGTTGTTTAAACTTGATATCAAATCTGAACTACATTTACTGACTCAATTCAGTTCTGAATGGCACACAACCTTGCTGTAGACATGCTCTCATGTCACATGTGACTTAAATGGATGACTATAAAATTACTATTATGTAGTATGGATTGCTCACCAAACATGTACATAGCGCTCATTGTCTCGAGTGTAAACACTCTAAACATAGAGATGTGATGCTGTAATCATACTTAATTATCATAATGCTCTGACATGAGCAACGTATTTGTTAATAGTTTGTCACATGATATCTCAGCAGTGATGATTCGCCAACACGTCACACTTTCCGTGGCATCAGTGGACCAGGGTGCGTCGAGGCTCCGACCCCTGGATCTCAGTCAAACGCTAGGGATCAGTAGGTCAGAGGAGGTCCTGTGGGCATGACGGTTGTCTCTTAGACTTTTATTGTCTGCTGTGAGACATACTTCCAGTAAACAGGGCCTTTAGTTTGGTAAGTGGGTTATGAGGTCAATGTTGGCCAGCTCAGAATAGACGGCATACAGCAAACAGTCAGGTTCAGTTCAGTGCTCTGTGTCACTCCTGCTGTTTGCTGTTTGGATTCAGTTGACTAAGCGTTTTCCCTTCACTCTCATGTCTAAATAACAGTTCTCTTGCTTTTCAATTATAGATTTCTGCCATATGTGAGTTCATTTGGCCTTTTTTCTTTAATGTGTTTTTTTCTTTCTTTTTTTTTTCCACATTTCTCTGGGCAGATTTGACATCATTATTTAGCCACTCTCTTATTAACAATTGCAAACCAAAATTCTGTTTCCATCGGGAAAAAAAGCTCAATGGATGGATGGATAGATAGATAGTCTCTGCCTTTTATACATACCTGTCATATAGAAACCACTTTTCATCATCCAATCATCCCGATGGATAAACGAGGAATTGCTTCTCAGAATGCCTGCAGGAAAATCAGCTCAAGAATACGAGGAGGTGAATAAGCTTTAAATATGATCAAGGCCTAGATCTAGAGCTGTCATTTGATTCAAAAAATTAATTGCAAGTTCAATTTCAAGGATTTTTGTAGTTATTTCTGTGACTGATCATCATAAGAGCCCATTATATAATATATATTAATGTTATAATATAAAATAACAAGAGACCAAAATGTTAAACAATTCAACAATGATTAATTCACACTAACTTCAGCAATACTACTTAGAACACATTAGACTGATAGAAAGTGCTAAATTGTTCAGGAGGAGATGGGGTTGTTCCTCATGAATTACATAATCTTTGTGATTTACTGCAAAGTCTTAGAGAAGTAATTCCGCTATAAATCTGTTCAAATATATGTGGCCTGGATCCTTAATAATAGATGATTATCCACTACATTGCATCAGTGAAAAATCCAACCCCCCTTCCTAAAAAACTCAGGGACAAAAGGACTTTTTTTTCCCTTTTTCCCCCCTCCTAAATGTTCCCATGTGAAGCAGCACACAGAGCCATGAGTAAATGAAGGGTTTTGCGTGGAGATCTGAGAGAGCCTATAGCAGTGATTGATGGGCCGCAGGAGGGGTGGGGCTGTTCTGCTCCTGACAGAGAGAGCTCATCCAGGCTCTGCTGGAAATCACAGGGGCCAGAGCGGCTCTCCTTGCCCCACATGGTCGCACGTGGTGTGGGAGAGAGAGCGAGCGAGCGAGATGTGCCTCATATTCAGTCATTTATTCCCACCCAGAGAAACTCAAGGCGCTCCAATTTATAATGAGTATCTGGAGAGCAGACGAGACCACAGAAGAGAACCTCAGCTAGAACAGCAGGAAACACCTTGAGAGGTGAATTCTGGGAAAAATAGTAGGAATAGTGGACAGGCTTATGACTTTCTAATTAATGATTTTATATGAGTATCATTGAAACTTAGAAAATGTTATTTTATTAAAATTAAAATAGTAAAGTTTAAAAAAAATATCTCTGTATACAATAGTTTTAAGTTTTAGTTGTTAGTATTCGTTTATTTAGTTATAGTTATTTTAGGTCTTCAACTTAAACTAAACGAAAACGAGATGTTGCCTATTTTTTGCTAAAATACAATAAGCTACTATAAATTAATAATTATTCATAATTAATTATAAAATTATATGTTAATTTTATTTCAAGTAATGAAATATTGTTGTTTTTTCATTAATTTTATTTTTATTTTATTTAAATATTTATTTTTATTAACGATAATAGCCCTGGTTGACGTTCACTTATTTGGCTTTTTTACTACTTTTTTTGTGTGCATTAATATAGAATCAGAATTTCTATTTATCACCGTAAAACTTAATAGAACGGCACCCAGACTTATTACAGACATAGCTGGTCTGCTATCAAATGTGTTTGTCAAGGACCCAAAAGTGAAACGTCCCCTGTGAACAAGCAACCATCCGATTATTTGCTCTGACCCTTAACCACTATGCCGTGCAACACCGTGAACCATAGAAGTAGAACTGTGCGGTTATAGAACTGTGTATTTAGCTTTTTACAGGTCTTGTTTAACATAGAGGGACGAACTTGGGCAGTAGATTTATTTATTTTAGGTAGTTTCATGTCTGAGATTGTTGTCTTTGTCTGAGATTGTTGTCTCTCTGGCCTTTTAATTGCTCTTTCCAGCAAAGGGTCAGTGAGTCAACTGATCATTTATGGACAGATTTTTAAAAAAGATTTTACCTAACGCCTCATAAATTCTTGTTCAACACAATTTCAACCGAAGATGGGCATAGATGAAAATATACTTGGATTGTGACATAAACTCATATTGTGTGTGTGTGTGTGTGTGTCTAGATCTACTGCTGCTGGAGCAATGGTTGTTTCTGCTAAATGCTCAAAAGATAAAAAATGAAGGGAACATGCTGCCGCTGCTAGAGAGATAGTGACCTCTCATAGCAGATATAGGCAGGTGGTGCTGGGGAGGAAGAAGGTTAGAATAAGAATTTGCATAGCGTGCAGAGTTAGCGTATTGTTTGGATACGTTGTGGCTACAAAGGTAAGTAGTGATTGATACGTGAAATCAATCGGCTGTGGAAGTTACATATGAAACTTTGCATTCTGATTGGTTGTTTCAAAGTAAGTAAACGTTATTTATATAGCACCTATCACAGCTAAAATCACAAAGTGCTTTACATGTAGCAAGTTAACAATTTTAACAATTAAGAAACATCATACAAAACATAAAATATAATTGTTCAGTCAACTGAAAGCTTGTCTGAATAGAAGTGTCTTCAGCTGTTTTTTAAAAGAATCAACAGAATCGGCCACACGCAGCGACGGGGGCAGGGCATTTCACAGTTTGGGAGCAACTGCCTGAAAGGAGCTGTCTCCCCGAGTTTTAAGGCGGGTTTTGGGGACCATCAGGAGATTTTGACCTGAGGAACGAAGAGTGCGGAAGGAAGAGTAAGGGGTCAACATGTCTGCAATATATTGGGGGGTCTGTCCATGTAGTGCTGTAAAAGTTAAAACTAAAATTTTATAATCAATTTTACATTTTACTGGAAGCCAGTGGAGAATAAATAAAATCGGAGTAATATGTGCCCTTCTGTTGGTTCCTGTTAATTGGCTGGCTGCTGCGTTTTGCACCAATTGGAGACGGCTCAGAGAAAATTTGTTAAAACAAGTAAAAAGAGAATTACAATAATCTAACCAAGAAGAAATTAAAGCATGAATGATCAACTCAATGGTAGCTTTGGGCAGTATTGTTCTCAGTTTAGAGATATTTCTCAAATGATAAAAGCAGTTTCTGACCAGCTGTCTAGAATGACCATCCAGGGACATCGATTGGTCGAACAAAACACCAAGGTATCTTAGGCTGAACTGGACGGATGAGTCCAAGGAACAGAGGTGTTGTTTAATTTGATGTAGTTTTTGTTCTGGAGCAATTATCAAAGTATAAGTCTTTTTTGTATTCAGTTGTAAATAATTGTTGTATAACCAAGTCTTAGTGCATGACAGGCATTCCAATAAATCAGTTAATTTACCTAACTCTTACTCTTTGAATGAGCAGTACAACTGAATGTCATCAGCATAAAAGTGATGACACATTATTAAAATTACGAGTTATTTCACCAAGAGGGCTAATATACAATAAAAACAAAATAGGACCTAAAACCGAACCCTGTGGAACTCCATATGAAAGAGGGGTCATTTCTGACAAAATGTTGTTAACAGACACATGACTGAACCATTCATATATATGAAATATTCATATATAGACTTTCATTTGGCAGGCAATTTTTTTTTAAAGTTTTATTTTAAAGCAGAAATGTATCACTTTTACTGGACCTTTTTCTTTTGTACAATCTCTAGAACATTGACACCACATTCTATCCGTTTCATATATATACATGACTCGTTTTTGTGTAATAATATGTAATATCTATTTTTATATATTTTGTATGTTTTTTTTTCTTAATATCCCCCATGATTAATTTGAGTTTTTTTAGCCTAAGTACATGACACTGCCCTGAACTTGCTTTTGTTGATTCAGTCATAATTTAAAGCCAAACGTCCAGCTCTTTGAGTGGGCGTCCCTAAGAATTAGACCACTATTTATTACATAAGACAAATTGCTGCTTTGATGTGGGTGAAAGGAACTCCCGTGTCTGGCCTGAGCAGGTCAGACAGAAGGTCAGCTCTCCCTCAGGGTCTCCATGACCCTCACGGCTGCCAAAAGCGCACAGGTAAGCAGAGAGAAAGTCCTTACAGTCATTGGAACACGTCCATGAACATGTGAGGCCCAGCTGTGTGTGTGTGTGTGTGTGTGTGTGTGTGTGTGTGTGTGTGTGTGTGTGTGTGTGTGTGTGTGTGTGTGTGTGTGTGTGTGTGTGTGTGTGTGTGTGTGTGTGTGTGTGTGTGTGTGTGTGTGTGTGTGTGTGTGTGTGTGTGTGTGTGTGTGTGTTTTTCCCACCTGGACAAAGCCTGCATACGCTGTTAAAACTCCCACTCAAACTTCCAGTTCCTGCTTTTAAGGAAATTCCTGGTCTGGTGTTACTTATAACTCTAAAGATTTATTTCATTTTCAGAAAGCAGACCCAATGTTCTTTGAAAGAGCTGGCATCACATTCCGGTGAGATATGAATTTTAAAATGAGCATAAAAATCTTCACGAGTTGTTAAACTGAGATTCTTACTTCAATTGCTTTTAGTAATTATTATTAAACTAAGCATCACGTACAGTGCCGTCCAAACTATGAAAGCAAAAGTGGACAATATCAGCATAAATCCATATAATTTTATGATAAGACTGCATTAATATGGGACAGTACCAACCATATCAAATATTTTATTAAATAAAAAATGAATGAATTCAGAACAAAAAATCCTAGAGCTACTTATCTATAAACTGTGTTCTAATTTATCTGTTTGTGTACTAACTTTAATTAGCAGTCAATCAGCAATGCTATAAAGATTACTTTTTTTTTTAATTTTTTTTTTTAGATTTTTTGCTACAATCAGACAATCAGAGTAAAAGTTGAATCCAGTAATCAGGCATCACAGCTGCTGAAGGGGCATGTGTGACTGTGATGTGTGTGTATATAGACATTATTATGGAATAAAAAAAAAAGAAAATATTTATTCCTGGTCTTTAATGGTAATTGCAAGATACTTTAATGCATTTAAGCCAAGAAATTATAAGGATTTATGCTAATATTTTCCAAATCCCCATGTTGAAAGCAGGGTGTTTCCAAACTTTTGGAGGCCATTGTAGGCTCTTTCGTCTTGGGCCAATAAGTAACCACCTAGCAACCACCCAGAATACCTTAGAAGCTGCATACTTAGCAATGCCCTGGAAACTACCCAGAAAACCCTAGCACCAGGGCAGAGAGTTTTGCATGGGCAACAACCAGCACGTCAAATTTACAGCACTCTAAATTTAATAGAAATCATTTAAAGATGACATGACCGATTTTTACTCTGTAGTAAATTTGTTAAATGTAGTGTAGGCAATTTCGGACAGGCTAGCAATTGCAAGCTAGCTTTGAAAGTGCAGTGTCAAGAGACAGTGTTAAATTACCTCATGTCTCAAAGCACATAAAATTACAATTATAATGATCATAAACAACTTACAGAGCTGTAGTTGTACCACCTGACGGCTTTAGATTCATTTCGGAGTTGATTGTGTTGACATAGAAGCGCATAAATCCGAGTCTGAAGATGTTAACAGCTCTGGGTAGAACGTCAACATAAATACGGTTACGACATGGTGTGAACGTAGCATAAGCTCATTGTTTTGGTTCAGGAGGAACCGTAAAAGGCGTCTGTTTTTGGTACTCCTTGATTGTCTGTGTATAACTTTGGGGAGCCTCACAGAATGCGCTGATAACGTGGCGGTATGGGAATACATAAGCTGACAGGCAAGTCGGACCGAATGCAATGATTGGAGGAACATTTCTTGGTTTTGTGACTTCCACAATTGATATATGTACATGTTTTAATATTTTGACCACTTGTATTATTGATTGTTATCAGGATGTGAAGAGAGTTTCAACCAGAATAACAAAAAGTGTTTATAAAACAAATTGCCTACCCTGCCTTTAAATACAAAGTTGTGGAAAACCAGTCTAGAAAATAAACCTGTATCATGTGTTTCATTTCATTTGGTTGTTTTTTCCATTTGTTACCCACAAAATGTATTTAAATTTCTCAAAATATATGATTTTCTATGTGATGATTTACAGTACAGTTGGCATCGGCTTACAAGCACCAACCCAAACATACCAGAGACACTTTTGTAAACATGATTTTCCAGAAGTTCTAAATTAAATCATTCAAGTATTGACAGTTTGGCGCCAAATGTGTCACTTTCAGATTTCACACGCAATTTTGGACCACTTGTTTGAGCATGAAACACAATGCCCTATGCGCATGCCAGACACAAGTCAATTAACTTCTTAGGTTACTCTTCTGCTGCTTTTCTTTCAGCCGATGTACTTGGAAGCGTTCTGTATAATAAAGTCAAGAAGGTTTATTCTTTTGGGAATTTCATCTGGTTTCAGGGAGTTAATTTTGGCGGCGTGTTGCAGACGTTTGCTGTGAGGCTGCATGCAGTAGGCCATCTAACTTATTTCCGAGGGGCCGAAGCCACTCAGACTCAAAGGCTCCTGGGCATTAGAAGGGCGGTGTGCAATCCTCCGAGCGCCACCGTAATCCAGCTGCCATCATCCATTTTGCCGTGGTTTAAGATGAAACGTCCCAGCTGTCATCGGCTCTTTAAGGTTTCATTATTGTATTTGTTGTTTTTCCCACCTGTTCTCATTTTTTTCCCCGATGCGTGCATTGATAATAATTTTACAGCAAAGGATGTTATTTCCAAAAGCATCACTCTGCATCACTGTAACGTTTTGTGGTTACGCCGCTGATTGAAAGTGGCACCCAAAATTACCGTGGCCTGGCTGAGGTCATTACGTATGCCGCCATCATTTAGGGGCATGACTGCGCAGCGAAATCTAACTCGCACAAAGTATCGTTTTTGTTTCGGCGTGGGATGATTAGTAAAGTCCTGCAACAAAACCCTGTTCTGCCATTTCAGCAGGGCTCAAAATGCTTCTTTTCTTCTTTTGTGAAGAATCAGTCAGAACATTTTTAGTTTTGTACAAGTGTAAATTAACCAAACAGGAAGTCAGCGAATGGATCATTTCATGGTAGTACATAACTTTAATGAAGATTTAAAGATCAATGCTTTAAAACGAGACATTAAAAATAAAATGTTGCCTATGCAAACCATTTTTTTTTCAAGGCCTTTGTGTTCATAAACCAAAACTTGCAAACCAGATGTGCTTATTTCATATGGAAATCATTATAGCAAGTGATAAAAGTTCAAAACTTATGTACTTTTATTGTTGGATACAGGGGTAGTTGATGTGTAACAAATCTATGAGCTTTTTTTAATTCAACATTAAGATTTAAGGTTAAAATTTGTGTTAATGTGTTAATTTATATTTTGTATATAAGTACCTGTTCTGTTGTCACAATTTTAGTCACTTTTTTGCCTATTAGTTCCTTTTAAATGACCTGCTTTGGTGTGACAAATGGGATTTTACAAGTCCAAATACTTTATAGTCTCTGAATTAATTAACTGTTTTTGTAACTCTGCAATAGCAATAAGCTATTTGATATTAGATGGAGTTTTGTATGTCACACCACAGGACATGTCAACTTCTCATAAGTTGAGTTCCCAAAAGCCTAAGTAAAAATAAATTTTGCTAATATTTCGGGATTAAAGTCAAAATACTTTGAGAATAAAGTTGTAATATTTCGAGAATAAAGTCGTAATATTTTGAGAATAGTCAAAATTACGAGAATACAGTCTTCCGTAGAAGTTCTTATTTATTTGATTTTTTTTTTAGCTTTTTACTTTTATCTGGGCTTTCCAAAAAGGAAATTCTACAGGTGCTATAACAACATGGCATTACCATTTGTTTTTGAAATATTCGATTTTAATAAAATAAAGAATGAATAAAATCTCAAAATATTTCGACTTTAATCTCAAAATGCTAGAATTTTTTTTTTTATGGATTATTATTTTTATTTTATGTTGTGGTTCAGGGCTTCCGTACATTACCTTGTTTAGACTGTACATTTCTTTATTTAGTGAATTCATCTTCTTAAGTTTAATGCTGTCTTCCTAATGTATTCATTGATTCATTCATTGAAACTTCCCCCAAAAAATACACAGCTCTGATTATAAAAAATAGGCCTATATGGAAGCTTGTTTACACCACAGAATAAAAAAATTAAAAAAGGTAAATGCAACACTTTATCTTACAATTTTGACTTTTTTCCTTGCAATTGTGATTTACATCTTGCAATTCTGACTATAACACACAATTGCAAGTTTATATTTCACAATTCTGAAAAAAGAAGTCAGAATAGGGAAATAAAGTAACAAGTACCTTTTTTTTTTTTTTTTTGAGTGGCAGAAACAAGCTTCCATAGGCCTATATTACATTATATAGGCATACAAGATATATCCCACTGCTAGTTCGCTGCTATTTGTTAGTACAGTAGTCAACATTTGAAGTGGATCAAAACCTTTCATTAAAGTTATACTTGAATTTTAAACAATACCCGTTCTTGTATTAGGACACCTTTGATGAACTTCTTTGACCCACTTCAAATGTTGACTACTGTAGTTAATAGTGTAGTTAACTACCTTTTCCAAAGGTTGACTGTGGCTACTTACAATTTTGGGAAACTTGTAACGTTTTTAAAGTAGCTTTCCAACACTGGTCATGACCTCAAATGCCACTGGGAATAAAGTGGTTAAATTAAATTACTTTTATAGCTAATTTAGTCTGAACAAACACTCTTAATTATTTCAGACGAACTGTTTATCACAATTTGTGTACAGGTGGTTTTCAGGAGAGACATTGTGATCTGCAGCCTCCTCTGACCACACAGAAGTGTCATTTCCATCTCACACAGCTTCACCGCGCTCAAGTAGAGAAGACGGGAGTGCTTGTTCTCTGCTAGTGTTGCGTTAAACCAGTGGAGAAAACTTTTTATGCACTGCTTCTGTTGCTTGAGAGAACTTATAAGCTCTCAGGGACTCGCCGAGACCAAAGGTGATTCAAACTAGTTAAAATAACATCGCCACCCTTAATAAGGACTTTTTGTGCTAATATTTTTACTCGGACGGGGGAAAAAAGCCTCAGTCAGAGTGCTGATATGTTTTGGTCTCCGTTCAATAATTTATCATTTTTCATTGCACATCTAAATTTTCCGTTTCCCAACGACACGGATCCCTGCTGGAAATCAGATGGTCATTTATGGCGTCGCTAATTTGATTTAAAAATATTTTAACACACTGAAAATACAAAACAAATTGACACAAATTTATGGGGAATATTTTATGGTAACACACACACACACACACACACACACACACACACACATTCAGTTAGTCTGATCTAAAAATATTTGGGTCCACTTCACTGTTAAACAGATAAAATCACAAACCTTTTGGATAAATATCAAACAATATTTTGACATGCGAATGGAATTTTCCATGTTTTGGTAGTTTCAAACTACAAGGTTTGTTTTTCCACCTAATAAAAACCGAATCGCACTAAAGACACACAAAGGAGCAGCTTTTAAATCACGAGTCCCGACCAGATTCTGCTCGAATCAATCTGCAGCAATCATATGGAAGCAATCTTTATGAACCCCAGTAAGACAAAAAGCAGGAGTTAAATGAGGACCATCTTCTCTCTCAAGACCTCTCATTTGTTTGTATTGCTTATTAACTGAAACGCCTCATTTATCAATGTCAGCGTTCGCACAAAATGATAGCTGTCCTCATGTAAATGAGTAAATCTGACGAATGGTTCAGAATTAAGTGGCTGCGTTCTCATGAAATGCGCACTCTGTCGGTGGACTGACCCCGGTAAACCACCCACGACCAGGTTTTTTTTTTTCTGTCGGCATTTGAGGTGGAAAACTGTCTGAGAACGGTGTGAAACTGGACGGATCTGGCACAGGACGGGCCCGTTCCGCACCGCGTAATGCAGCACAGAGTGGAGGTGGTTAGAACTGACTAAGTGAAACACGTTGGTTTGTGTTGCTATGTAGTCTAATTACTGTCGGCCTGGACCGTCTTTGTGTTAAACAGATTAACAGAAAGGCGCAGAGAGAGCCAAACTGCTCTCCACAGAGTAAGTGATGTAATGAGAGGACCTGACTATTAAGATAAAGCCCAAAGCATGCATCGAATCATGCTGAATAAATCAGTGAATTGTTTTGGTTCATTTAAATTAAGCGCCCAAACAAGCTTCCCAAAGCTTAATATGAGAGAGGGAGGGAGGGGGGGGGGTATTTTAGGAGAGCACATTTGGGAAGTAACAAAAGTGACGTTTTGAGGATATTGTGTGTCTATAAAAGGAAAGTCAATGAAGTCCAATATTTTGAGCACCCCATTGACTTTCAGAGTATCATCTTTTGTTTTGTAATATTTATTAAAATAATTTAATGAAACGTAATATTTAGTTACATTCTGCCTCCCACCCCACAATTGAAATATGAATCATAGGAAGTCTGATTCATTTGAATAAATCGCTTGTTCGGATGTTTCATTTAAATTACCCATTTAAACGAATGATTCGCTGGATAGTTTAATGTAGCATTTTTTTTGCAACGATACACAAATAATACTATATTTATTTAAATAATTTTACAAAACATAATATCTAGTTACATTTTGCTGCCCACCTCAACATTTTAAATTTTATTATTAGTTTTTAGATTTACTTTTTATTTATATTTTGCTAAAAACTTTTTCAAAATTGTCAAAGACTGTAAATTATTGTTAAATTGCAAATGACCTTTTGAAGTGGGAAAATAATTTAATAAAACATTATTATTATTATTATATAATCTATTATCCATGAATTTAGAAAAACTACATTAAAGGGATGGTTCACCCAAAAATGAAAATTCTGTCAGTATTTACTCACCCTCATATTGTTCCAACCCCGTAAGACCTTCGTTCATCTTCGGAACACGAATTAAGATATTTTTGATGAAATCTGAGAGCTGGATCACTCCTCCATACTAGTCCATAGGCTTCTTCAAGGATTGAAACTTGCCGGCCTCGAAAAGTTATTAAAAACATCGTTAAAATAGTCCAAGTGACTACAGTGGCTCAATCTTAAATTTATCAAGCGACGAGAATACTTTTTGTGCACAAAAACAAACAAAAATAATGACTTTATTTCAACTATTCATTTCCTCCTGAGTCAGTTAAACTAGTGTAACAGCGTAAGCTTCTGTTGTTGTACGTCACACGCATCACAAACATGACCAGCGTCGGCCAATAGTGAGCCTACGTGTGACGTAGCTCTACGCAAACATACTAGTTTAACTGACTAGAGGCCCACGAGAAGGAAATGAATAGTTGAAATAAAGTTGTTATTTTTGTTTGTTTTAGCGCACAAAGGTATTCTCGTCGCTTGATAAACCTAAGATTGAGCCACTGTAGTCACTTGGACTATTTTAAGTCGTCGTGTTCCGAAGATGAACGAAGGTCTTACGGGGTTGGAACAACATGAGGGTGAGTAAATACTGACAGAATTTTCATTTTTGGGTGAACTATCCCTTTAAGTTTTTAACTTTCATTTAAAAATCACAAGTACTGAAAATAAGCTGTGGTTAACATTTTCGTGAATAATTAGATATTTTTTCTCATGAGAAATGCAAACCACATATGAATGCTGTTTTGTAGCATGTATTGATATCTGTTTAGGCTTACAGACGTCACAAAAACACACCACCAAATTTTACTTCCTCATTTTTTTTCCCAAATTTTGAACAATAGCATGATTGTGGTCTCTTCCTCTTCTGTTACAGAAGGTTAAGACTTTTTCTCCCTGTATTTGTTATTCCCACTAAAGCTAGCAAGCTGCATAAATGGTCGTAGACTCTCTGAACCGGCCCTACAGGGCCAGGAAAAATCCAAAGGAGCCAGACAAATAAAAAGCAAAGAGCTAAGACGCCGGCGCTCGGCTCTGAATCTGGTTCCTGTCAGGGTACATCAAGGGAACACCCGCAACGCAATCTCCAAATGCTGCCTCCCCGTAACCATACGTGTCTCGCTGACAAGACGACTGAACCATCGCCAGCTCTCCAAAGAGGATGGCTTTTTTCCCTCCTTCTTCCACCCCTTTATTTATTCCTTTTCACCCTCCATCTTTTCTTGGAACTGCCCCACTGAAGATCAATTCTGGATAATCTGATAATTTTGCTGTCAGTTCCAATTGCCATGTGATGAAGTGAGAAATCGGACAGAGAGTAAATACTAAAAGGATTTTAAGCTTTTTGTACATGTGTGAGTCCCATATTCATGAGCAAAACTCGGAGTAAGCCATTACTTGTTTAAGACCTGTTTCACAAGCTGATAAATCACCATTTAACAGATGACATCTGCTAGTACATTGATTTCTTTGCCATTTCCATTCAGTATATGACACATCATTAATAACTCTTTGCTTGATGTAGACTTATAATCAGAGATCCTGATGTGATATTAACCACTAACCGATTATATGGTTATAGGTTCAATCCAAGAAGGTCTGTGATACCTGGAAAAAGCTATCCTTTAGCATTCCCATTCATCTCAATGGCAGTTCCTCAGTTGCTGCAGGACTCTGAGAGTACGCCGTTCGAAATTGATCTGCCAGAGCACTGATGCCAAGTTGTTTGAACCATACATTAGTTAATTAAGGTTAAAAGTGGATGCAATTTGATAAGTAGATATAAAATGAATCGAAATTCAAAATATATATGCATAACAGCAACAAGTGTAATTTTTCAATAGAAATGGAGGTATTTGACCATTTTAGTTAGAAAATTACACTAATAGGAATTGCAGTTCATTTTAATGAACGTCTTCAGCTGCTTCTTAAAAGATGTGATGTTCCCAGCAGGACGGGTGGAGATTGACAGCTCATTCCACCAGTGAGGAATAGAGATATTGAAGGTTTTGGAGAGTGACTTTTTGCCTCGTTGTGAGACGTCTCTCATTCAGTGAACTTGGCGGGAGAGAGCATACATGTAGTAGTAGGGTGAAGTAGGGGGAGCAGTTCCAGTGGTTGTCCTGAAAGTCAGCGTTAGAACTTAAAACTTGATTCTGGCCACAACTGGGAGCCGGTAGAGTAAGATCAGGAGGGGTGTGACGTGGGTTCTCTTAGGCTGAAGACTAGACGAGGTGGCTGAGAAGCTTAGTCGTGTGGGTTAGAAGCCCCGCTAATAGAGCATTGCAGTAGTCCAGGCTTGAAATTACAAGCGCTTGGATGAGTAACTGTGTTGTTTATTCTGACAGGAAGGGTCTGATTTTCCTGATGTTATTGAGCGCAAATTTGCATTGTCGGGCCGTTGTTGAGATGTGGGTGGAAAAGCTCAGCTGACCGTCAAACCGTAACCATCCAGGACAGCAAGGAACCTGGGGGTAGTGTTGTGGACCCCAGTTGCACAGTGATGTTGTGGCCAACTGATGGGTTTGCAGGATTACAAGGAGCTCTGTATTCGCAAGGTTGAGCTGCAGATGATGCGCCTTCATCCAAGTAGAGATGTCTGAAAGCCAGGCAGAGATACGAACCGAGACAGTGTGGTCATCAGGTTTAAATAAAAGATTGTGTATCATCTGCATAGTAGTGGTAGAAGAAGCCATGTGCTTTTATGATTGTTCCCAGTGAGGTTGTGTAGATGGTGAAAAGAAGTGGAGCAAGCACCTGGTGATTAGCTGATGTGTCACCCCTCCTCTCCATGAAACCTTAAAAAATCTGCCAGTGAGGTATGACTGAAGCCACTGAAGTACAGTACCTGTGATGCCCAACTCAGAGAGGGTGGCCAGGAGGATCTGGTGGTTAACGGTGTCAAAGGCCGCAGAAAGGTCCTGCAGAATATGAATTAGATGACTTTGTGTTTGCTCTTGCCAGCCGAAGAGTTTCTGCAACGGTCAGTAAGGTGGTCTCAGTGGAGTTTTCAATTTTTAAAGCTAGATAGGTTGTCATCAAGTAGGTTCTGTGAAAAAAAAGCAGAGGGTTGATGAAACACCACTCTTTCAAGCATTTTAGACAGAAAAGGCAGAAGTGAGACTGGATGGATGGATGGATAGAAGGATGGAAGGATGGATGGATGAATGTTACTGACAGACTGAAATATAGAGGATGGATGGATAGATGGATAGATGGATAGATGGACGGACGGACAGTACAAACCGAAATACAAAAGATTGATGGATGGATGGTAGGTACAGAAAGACAGAAATACAAAAGATGGATAGATGGATGGAGGTATGGATGGATGAATGGATGGATGGTACAGACAGAAATACAGAAGATGAATGGATGGACGGGTAGATATAGATAGATGGATAGATTTTTGGACCAAGGTAGACAATCACTTAATTTGTTATTCCAATTGCAGGTTTTCTAATTCTTATTAAATACATTTTTACATTTTATAATATATTGAGTGAGATATTTGT
This sequence comes from Meda fulgida, assembly GCA_030578275.1. Lineage (NCBI taxonomy): Eukaryota > Metazoa > Chordata > Actinopteri > Cypriniformes > Leuciscidae > Meda > Meda fulgida. The sequence continues at coordinate 6,026,348 of CM060635.1, forward strand.
GAGTCATATCTTGCTTACATAAATGTATTACTACTTTGGGGGCAGGATTTGTAGTTATGGCATCTACCAGCAGGGGGTAAATGGGCCATACTAACCATCACATATAGCTAACCAACCATCTCACGTATGCTGTCTATTTTATTCACACTCTTGGTTTGCTGTATAGGAATATGTAAATTAGATAAGACTGGGTTGTTGTTGGTTAGTGAATAAGACAGGTTTTTGTGCTGAAATGCTGTGCATAAAACTGGCACAACTATACAGAGAATTCATTCCTTCGCCTCAGGGTTTACATAAGAGACTGTCCTTACAATTAATGTACTGCATGTTCTCTTGAAAGAATATGCTAGAATGACAAGTAACAAAACAAAATCTGTACTAGAACATGCTGTTCAGTCTGTTGCAGCTGTTGAAAAACAGGCATAGTGGATGTACACAGTAGCCAGTGTGAGCGCATTGGTGTTGGACTGATCTATGGCCTGTACGCTGGCTGGATTTGTTTAACCCTGAATGTCAACCGGTGCTGTCTGGAGCATGTGTGCAGGTAATATGTACCAGATGACTAGAGTAGCAGCCCAGGCAGACTGCATACAAAGTGGGTGTGGAGAGGATTTTTTTTTTTTTTTTTTTTTTTTAAACCTGACAGCAGGTCAAATCTCTATTCAGTGAGCCTGAAGTAGCATGTAATGTTAGAGTTTTCAAAGATTTACAAAATATGCTAGGCATAGGAGTTATAATTAACTAATTAAATTAAATAACTAATTCCATGTTTACAGAATAATTGGCTATTTAAACTTTTAAAAAAAAGTGTCATGTTGGACATGTAACCTGATAATACCATCGACATTATGAAAAGTACACTGGAGTTCTTTGGGGGAAAAAAGCACTGTATATAAATATATTTATTTGTCAGAGCTAAACTAAGCAAATTTTGGAATTAAAACTTCACAAAGGTTTTCAGAGTAACCACAGGTGTATTCCACTTTTTTGCTTATGCAATGTAATCAAAATTCAACCACCATTGCAAATCAGGTTTTGTGGTAAAAATATGACAATATGACAAAATATGTTTGCAATGAACAAATCAAACAAAAGTAATTGAAATAGCTCAACTCAACAAATGTCCAGGTACGGTGCTGATTGGCTCCTGCAGGCTAATGACTGGCTCATCTGGAGTGGTGTATTCGATTCCAGGCACACCTTTAAAAGTCCTGATGTCACTTCCTCTGAAAGGGGCACGTTGTGTTGTTGTGACTGGAGAACTGTTGGTTTAAGTGGCTGTGTAAGCATGATTAGATGAATTTTGACTGTTGAGAGCGATCATTTGTTCTCTAAAAGAATTACAGATTGTAAGTAGGAAACCATTTGGTATTTTGACCCCATTGAAGTTACTGACACTGATTTGGACTTCCCTTTCAAAACTGTTTGTTTGAGCTTGTAAGCATTTTGTATGTCATTGTAAAGTTTGAGAAAGTAAGGCGTTTGACGCCATTGTTGTTTATTGTAAACCTTTTGATCTCTGTTTTTGATTTGGGAGTTAGGTGAATATATTGTTTAAATATATATTTTGGTTAGGTTTTAGTAAAGAGGTCAAAGTAAGAAAATTTTGTTTGTTGTTTTGGCAGGGTCAACTCCCGAAGGAAACTTCCCTATTTATTTATTTTGATGTTACTTTTTTGTTTGATTTCAATAAACCCTCAAAAGATTCCCTGCTTCCACTCTCTCATTTCATGTTGCGTCCTTTACCCCTAGATGGGGCCTAACAAGTTGTTTCCCAAATTCAACTGTAAATGCAACTTTTAATGACTTCCGTAGTCTCAAAATTATTGAACCCCTTCATGGCAAGCTTCTAGTACTTAGTAGAACACCCTTTTGCTGTCATGATCTGCTGCAAATTAGATGTATAACCAGACACCAGCTTCTGGGAGCGTTTCTGAGGAATCTTAGCCAATTCCTCATGAGCAATGTTCTCTAGTTCAGTTCCATCTTGCTGCAACTGCCTACTTCAAATCCCACCAGAGATTTTCTACAGGGTTCAAGTCAGGTGACTGTGATGGCCACTGTAGAATCTTCCAGGACTTCTTCTACAACCAAGCCTGGATGGAATTTGAGGTATGCTTGGGATCATTGTCCTGTTTGAAGATCCAATGACGCCCAAACTTCAGGTTCCTCACTGACGGCATTACATTTTCTCCTAGGATTTCCTGATACTTTAATGAATCCATCTTGCCTTCCACACACTGCAGGTTTCCAGTGCCAGAGGATGCAAAGCAGCCGCAGAGCATCACAGAGCACTGCCATGCTAAACTGTAGGCAGTGTTCTTTTCAGCATATGCTTCATTCTTCTTCCTCTATACATACCGCTGATCCATAGAGCCGATAAGTTCCAGTTTGGTTTCATCGCTCCACAGAACAAAATCCCCAAACTTCTGTGGCTTATTTACATGATTTTGAGCACTTTTCCTGTTCTTTTAGGTCAGTAGTGGTGTATCTCTTGGAGTTCTGGCATGGAAACCGCATGCGCTTAGTATGCGTCCTACTGTGCAAGCTGAATCCTCAGTGCCTGTTGCCACCAAGTCTTGCTGCAGGTGTTTTGCAATCACTCAAGGGTTTTTCTGAACCTACCTTCTCAGAAATCTTGTTGCAGCCATTGATTGCTTCCTTTTTCTGCCCCGTCCAGGTATTGTAACCACTGTACCTTTAACTTTGAACTTGCAAACTATGCTTCCAATGGTTTCTCTAGGAACATTTAGTGCCTTTGCTATCTTTTTTTTGTCCTGTTCTATCCTGTCAAACTATCCTATTTGTGAAGGGCGATGATATCTTCTCAACTTTTTGGACCATTATTTTGCCATATTTCTAGCATACAGTCAAACGAGACACTCAACAATCCTAGCCAGTTCAGATATTTAATGTGTTCTAGCTCAAGCACACCTGTTGCAACTAATGAAGCCCTTGATTAGTTGCATCAGGTGTGCTTGATTCGACACCTGTTTTGCAGATTTGTGCTGTCGTGTGGGATTCTATTCAGGGGGTTGAATAGTTTTGAGACTGCTGAAGGTTTTAAAAGTTGCATTGAAATTGGGGGAAACCACTTGAAACATTTATGTTGAGCTACAGGTACATATATATAGTATATATAGTAAACTTTATTTATTTATTTACTTACTGTGGCCACTGTATATAAGAATGCCATCAATGTACCATAATAAAAAACACTTTTTTGGCCTATTTGTGCGCTGCAAACCTTTTTTCTGAATATTAAACACTATTGACATTTTCGGCATATTTTTTGTGCTGCGCTCAGAAAGGGTGATTATACACTTGGATTGGTGAATAAATGTTTGCCCACTAAACTGAGAGTGGGTGGGGTGTGCCAACGCACCTTGGTCATCCATCTATGCCAGTCAGTGTCTGAGCAGACCAACCACAGTCTGGACGGATGAACGACCTGCTGTTAGCAGGATGTGCTAAAGAGGATTGCACTTTCCATTTTGCATATTCATCCTGAATACAAATAAATAAATCTCAGAATCCAAACATTCAGGGGGCATCTTTGGCAGTCTAGACGACCACCCAGACTGCCACAGGGTTGGGTTTTGAAACCCTCACAAACACCCAAACAAGAGTAGATCCTCATGACGCTTTGAGCTAGTGAACTGCGATAGAAATAGTAATGAGAGAAGTTTGTCTTTAACAGGGTGAACAGTGCTTGTTTTTGGTGGTCTCTCTCTGACTAAAGCTGCTCTATGATGTGTTTTTTAAATGCTAATTCAAAATTTCATACCTCATATCCTAGAAATGATTGGATACAATGCCATTTCAATTTAAACTTTATTTTATATTACTGATTATTTTTGGTTTCTCTTTATTTTATTGCAATAGATACATGTTCTGAATAAATGATAGATGATAATGCTGAATTACATATCATTGATCGCAGTGATGGTGCACATTGATAACATCATCTAAGTTAACAAGCTTTAAATTAACAAATTCATCAACCAAGCTTGCCATGAGTTAATCAGAACAGTCTTGAAGTCAGAATTTTAATTTATAATAAATACTGCAATATTCCATAAAAAAACACCCTGTTTGACTAATATCTGCATTCAAGGGCATACATTTGTGAGTGCTAGACTGATAGAGTCTGAGAGTTTCTCGAGATTGCTCCAAATGGTTCTCTTATTGCTTTAGTCCTCCCAAGTGTGTTGCATTTCAATATTACCATCAATAAATTTGCAGCCAAGAAAAAGGAATTAAACTCAGTAAAACGCCTAGCGCTATTAGTTTGAAGAGATTCTTCCAAGCAGTCCATACAGAGCAGCATCTCCTGTGGGTTAAATAAGTCCCTACGCCATCCTTTCCACTCAGTAAAACCATTTAACTTTACAGGCAAGTGTAGTATAAGAACGAATGAAAAAAAACAAGTGGAAAATTCAAGATGCAGAACAGTCAAAGTCAAAGAAAAGAGCATGGTCTACAGAGGCACTTTACAACCGAACTACTTGCAATCAAAAAGAGTCTTAGCAGTGCACATTTTACATGAACATTTAAATGCATTAATCATGTGCAAAGGCACGAGGGACCTCTCTCCATCACCCCTCTGTAATTTACAGTGCCGGCCCCCCCAAGAAGGAGGAGAAAAAGAAAACACAAACTAGGCCCATGGGTTTGATAAAGATGTTAGGTGAGGAAAACTGACTTAAAACGATCGCATACGAGAAAGAGTCTGGCCAACTTTTGCACCTGGCTCCGAAAGAACAGCTAAGTAAACTTCCTTTTCCCGTTGTGACGTCTTTGTTCATACCCGTTTCAGCCTGTAAATGGACAGGACAGCTACAAGTGCTCTCGGCTACGTTTGGTCAAACCACCACGACTCGATCAACAGAGCCGCTGTTTTTGCTGATCACGATCTCTTTGCGTAGTCATTTCTGACATGCACACCTCAGCGAACACAGAGGCCGTGCACCATCTGTAAAAGCGCTACGAGTTTGCTTGATTTCATTTACACTGTCATTTTTGTCTTGTAATGTAATTTGATGGAGACACTGCCTTCTCTGATCCTTAAAAGCGTGTCAAGGGAATTCATTTTCCTGTAAAAACAATTTCCTCATTGTGTGTTGGTTCTAATGACTGAAAGACTTTCCATAAAGCAACTTTGACTTCAACATAGCCTAATGAGCTGAATTTGTTTCCTCCAAGTTGCTCTGCTATAACAGCAAAGTATCATAATTAGTTTTTCTGATTATTTGTCATGTTGGTAAAACTACTTTGGGGCAGGATGCCTATATGATATGTACATTATGGCTTAGTTTTTTCTTTTAAGTCATGTTGCTTTTCCGTTGCACTTTGTTTGAGTGATTTTTTTTTTCTGAATATAATTTGTTATCATTTCTCTTTTTCACATAATGACAAAGGCAGGAGCCTTTTTAACAGTACAAATATAAATGTAAATTACGTGTAATCAATCAATGTAATTTATCAAATCAAAGTCCTGTTTTCTACTTGAAATTACAACTTTATGGTGCAGGTAATGTGCGTACTACTCATATTCCAACATAACCAAGCACGATTCAGTTTCGAATTTAAACTACCGTTGTCCAATTCAACTAAATCAATATTTTTTAATCAGCTCATTTCAGTGAATCATTCTGAATTATTTGAACAGCTCACTCTCACACTAAATTGTTAAGAGCAGTTTTTCACTCACTTCTCTCATTTTTGTTTCAAAATACTTAAGGACAAAGAGAACAAAAAAGTGTGTTGGATGAGGTTGATATTTACTTACAAGTAAAATTAAACCAATGCATCATATCATGTGATAAATAGTGTTTGAGTTCAACACCTGCATGTGAAGCAAAAGCTAAACACATTTTCTGAGAAAAAGAGTATTAATATACAACAAAGCATTTAAAGTACCAAAACATTTGACTTTTATATATTTATATATATAATAACGTTTTATTCTAGCTTAATGCTATCTAGCTTAATACAAAAAAATGATCAACACTTGAATGTGGGTAAGTTTAAAAAAAACGTGTTTTTGTCAAAGACTGTCTGGATCAGATTCAGAATGATGGCGGGGAAAGAATTAATATATACTATATATTAATAAACATAAATTATATATGTTAAAATGTTTTTTTAATATTTCATAATTACAAAAATATTTTAATTAAATTCTTGTATAGATTATACAAGCTTAATGAACAATCTTAAAAGTAGCACACTACTTTTGCCGTGTTGCTTGTAGTGGAACTATTGAAACATTAGCTTACAATTTAACTTGGATAATATTTCTGTAGTGTATGTTTTAGCATCTAGATTTTAGCTTAGATAATGATTTTTTTTTAGTGAGCTTACCCTAAACAATATCGTATGATTTTAGCAACTGTAATGCACTTCACAACCCGTCTGATCTTCAATGGCAACAGTGGTAATTGCAGTGTTAGTTCACATTAATCAAAGTGTCAGCGGCAGAGAACTACAGGCTTTGTTTTGAGAAGGGCCTCCACCTAACTTCCACCAGAGTGCATCTATTAAGGGGTTAAATAAACACTATTTGCTAATACGGCCTTTATTTCAGCTTGAGTGGAAGGAAACGCAGTCACCGAGTGTTTGCAGTGCAGGTATGGAAGCAATCTCTTGAAAAAACGCAAACATTGTGGACTGTCCGCAGTGTTTGTGTGAGTGTGTCTGTGAAAAAGACAGATAGAGGGAGAGTTGATCACTGAAAAGCTACTGCAGATGCTGCTGTGCACACTGTCAGGTTGAGGGCTGGGGATGATTGCCACATCTGGAGTGAATTTATCGTATAATTCGGCGTATTACTGGTGCAGTCTCCATATAAGTAGCATGACCACGTTTACAGTCCAGTCCGTAAGCCTGCAAGTGCCCTCTGCCCTGCGCTAATTTATACTTGTACAGGGTGGAGAGCACAGAATTTATTATAGTCTCGAAAGCACTTGAGCGAATCATGCAAAAACATGCCATATTTCACCCGCAGAATCAAGAGAAAAACAAAATGTGTTTTACATGAAGCAAAATATAGTCATTCTCCTTTCTGTAAGACATTTGAACTTTAATACTTAGTACAATGTTTTTTTTTCTAAATCTGCATCAGTTAAAGGTAGTACAACTAATACTACAATGTTGTATAAATACTTTTACTATTAATATATATAACTTTTTGCATTAATGTAATGAAATATATTCTTTCACATTACAGTGATGAGAATTTGTGGGGGAAATTGCTTAATAGTTATAATAAACAATGTCACAATGTGGAGAAAAAAAACATTAATGGTCGTAAAATAATGTTTGTTTTCTTTCTTTTACATTTTGGGATAAAACACTCTCTTGACAGATTTCTCCACAATCGTTTAGGTTAAATAAAATCGTCCGGCAGATACTTTTATTGTAAGTAACAGCACCAACAAAACCTACAATGTCTAATTCTGTCTCTAATGCCGGCGTATTTCCAGACATACATTGATTGTAATCAAAACTCCAAATGTCTGATTGGTTTTCGTTGGCGCCTCAGTATTTGTTCTGACTGGTGATATTGGTTGTGGTTAAACTCCATGTTCATTATCATCCAATATCTATTTTATCAGTAAACTGTTTTTGATACACATCCTTTTATTACATCATGTGGTTACAGGGAAAAAAGAAGGGAAGATTTCCTCGATGGAATCTACACCTGCAGAAAACTCTCCTTCACATCCACCGCAGTTTGTGTGTTTGTTTATTAAATATTTTGGCTTTAATTTAAGCTATGAATACATGTGTATTACCCCCGGCTACCTTTAACACATTTTAATTCCTTTCTGCAGATTTACCTTCCAAAATCAGTGCAGAAAATTCCCGCAGATTCTGTGTGTGCCTGTATATCTCCGAGACTGTTTATACTGCTAACCAAAGAGTGCTGTATCATCTGATCCATTTCATCCTTATAACAAACAAAAAGGAGGACCGCCTGCGCGCGGACTTCTTTGATGAGACGCTGTTGTGTCTGGCTTATGAGGTAATAATGAGGGTCTTATAATGTTGATATATTAACACAAGTTCATTCCTGCACGAGGCAGCTTGTTTCTGGCAATATTCAAAGCCGCCAATGTTGTGACAGGGTTATGAGTTCTTTGTGGAGAGTGGTGGGGGAGATCTTCCCTGGAGATTGTGTGTTATATTGTCCTCCAAAGAAAGATGGATTTTGCAGACTATTATTATTATTGTTGTTGTTTACTATGAATTATTATATATTATGTCAACTGAACATGCTGCTAATGACCATTTTTGGCATCATCCAGCATGTCATTTGTATTAAAATGTAATATCAGGTGATGTTCTGATGCATCAGACATCAGGAATGTTGATAAAGCCCATGGGCTAATTTGACAGACTAATTTGCCTCAGCAAAAACACATACTCAGACATAAAAGGTTGGAAGAGCTTCATTCAGTGGGACGGGCAAAAGTCTTGGCATGCCCAGATGTGATTCTGTGAGAGGCAAGGGGAAAACAGTTACCTTGCAAAAAATATTGACATGCTGTAAAAAAAGAAAAAGTTCATTATTTTAACGGACTAATGAAAAATACAAAGCTTGCACTAAAGGAGGATGAGAAATCTCTCACTTACTTTATTCAGAGTGGATAAAGTGCAAAATGCCCCAAACAACTGCCCCTAAGTGAAAACTTTCACTTTTCATTACTTTTTAAACCCACACACCTGAAGTTTTGGGACTTTTTGATCCCTGGATAGGTATTTGGCACAGATATTCTTTACATTTTTGTAATTATAATGAGAAAATAATATGAAAATCCATGTTGGATGTAATGCCTTTCTTAGAAAAAGTAAAGTAAGGCATTGCTCTTCATTTTTCTGTAATTTAATTACAGTTACTTCTGATGTAATAACATTCATTACTGTATAGACTATAGAACAATTCTATGTAAAACAATAGTGGATTTAAGATCAAAATTTAACATCTAATTTGATATGTTTGTTTTTAATGTAACCTTCTCCCTTGGAATATTGTGGTCAGTTTAAGAATAATATATGCAATTGCATATTGTTTATTTGAAAGAATGAAAAGAGCAGTTTTATGTCTATCCTTGTATTGTTCAACTGACCGAGGTTGATATGGGATTTAGAAAGTAATTAGTAATAAGTAATGCAATACTTTTTTAGAGAGTGTAATTAATACAGTAAACTGGTTACACTGCTGAAGATGTAATTAGTTACTAGTAATTAATTATTTTACTATCTTACCCAACACTGATGAAAATATAGAACAAAAAAATTGTTAAACTTGCATTTAATTTAGTCAACTTCAAATGTGAAGTTGTACTAAGTGACAACTTGGATATTTGAGTTGACTAAACTTAAAAATGTATGGCAGCACAAACACTTACTACTTTTTAAGTGGAAACAATCTTTTTACAGTGTGTATTTTTACTTTTTTATATTTATGTTGTTTAGTTAATGTTTATTCCAGTGTTGTTCTTTTTGCGCCTGGTAGTTTTTTATTTATTTATTTATTATTTATACATGTTTATAAGTAATTGGTCATGAAAAGGGCAAGAAGTATTTTTTCATGTAACGTGTATATGTTCATTTCGTATCTCTTTGTTCTGTTCCTGTTTTGCCTGCCTTAGTTCTCTAGTTAGTTTCCTTGGTTGTTAATCAGTCCCCACACCTGTTCCATTTTATCCTTGATTATAAATTAAATTTATAAAATGGATCAAATGAATGTAACTACACCCTTGCCTCATTTAGTATTCGCGGTTCTATGGATATGCAATTGAGCCCCGCCTCCACTCACTCACACCAGCTCAGAGATCCACTCGTTGACAATGACACATTGACCTGATTGGTTACAAGGTAGATTGTGACGTCAGAAACACCAGCGGTAACGTGGTTAACATGGTTTTGTTTGTTAGTTCTCCTACGATCTCCTGATGACACAGAGTATTCTGTGTGGATTTAAATGTAGACGGTTTCTGTTATCAATCTCCTTCGTCGTGCTCTTGACTACAGTCATATATGACTAAGTTCATATAGTTTGGTAATGTTCAGTTAATGAAATTAAGCTTGTGAACCATATAAAAGGCACAAAAAAGGCAAAGGAAGGGGTTTGTGAAAGGACTGTCGAGTTTAATTGTTACTTCTTAAAGTGTTTCCAGGCACATAGACATGGATTTGATTGCGTAAGAAAAAAAAATCCAGTATTCCTTAAATAGGAAAATAGTCACTTAAAAACAATGGTTTGCCAAACATCTATAGCAGGTGATGAATTGTTTCCTGACAAACTGAAGATGCAGAAAACCACATTTAAAGACACTCATATAAGGTTTAATTAGAGACCTTCAAAATAAAGGCAAAAAAAAAAAAACAATGTCATTAAATGGCGGTTTCTTAGTGCTCAACATTTAACAACCATTCTTAAAAAGACAAAAGTAATTTAATGTGAATATATGCACAAATCAGCCAGGATGTGAACCAGCCAACCAAAGCAGAACTTTAAAGTCTTTTTCATGCTTTGCATGTTTCATCGCCTCCATCGCCTGACATCTTCACAACATGTACTGTAAAAGCGCATTGTTCTGTTTCTTTTTTCTCCATTGTAAAAGCAAAATAACACATCCAGCTAACTTGTAAAAGCCTTTTAACTTGCTGTAAATAAGAGAAAAAGGAAGAGTTAATTGGGAATATTTTTTGACCTTTAAATGCATGTTAAGATCTAAGACATTCTTTACGCTTCACACACACAAAAAAAGCAATATGCATTGAAGAAAACAATGCACATCTCTCAGGGAATAATAAAAGACAAAAGAAAGAGTAAATATAACTAGTTGAATCTATTCTCAGCTGAATTGAAAATCCATGCTGGAATTTGAATTAAGAGTAACAAAATAAGGCAGGCAGCCGGAAAACGCACGTTTTCAGGCGTATGCTTGTTATCCTTATACGGATAGCTTTTTTCAAAGTAGCTTCTTGGTTAAGGAAATACTCACACACAGGTGTGGAAATTAACCATGCATGCCACCCACACGCGCTGCCCAGTGGTCGGATACATGCTTTGGTGTGTTATGGCGGCAGTATGGACGTGTTTATCCTCCGTGTCTGGTCTTTTCCAGTGACTTTTCCCTCTCCACTCAAAACGCTCTTAACATTAAAACACTTCAGAAGACCATTTTACAGAGTCAAACATTACGAGATTTGTCTTTCAGGACGCAGGAGAGACCCAATTTGAGCCAATTAAGATAAACACAGAAGTGGTGACTGTGCAGAATTGCTGGAAAACTGTAGAAACGGTCTGACTCACTTCTCTTCACTGTGAAGTGAAGCGTTTCAGGAAAATGAGCATCAAAATATACATTCCCACCTTTGAAACGAACACTAACCCGTTCTCGGGCTACAGAACTCAGCTGGTGGTCATGTTCAAACTTAACATGGGTGTGTGTGGAACAACTGAACATGCTGTAAATCTGAGTATGTGTTCCGCGACTCCAAACACCGTCAGCTAAAACTGCACTCGGTTTACATTTATTTCCATCTGAGAGAGAACCTTCTTGGAAAAGTAGCTGTTCAGCGGTTCTTTACAGAATCTTTGGTTCAGTACAGAAACTTGCTGTTATCAGCAATCATTTTTTGGCTCCTTTTTGGGGGTTAAACTATAAGGTTCTTTAGAGATTAACAAATATTTCTGTTACATTATAGTTTTTTTAGACCATCATATTTATGGGTTATTTAAAGCAACAGAACTTTTTTTTTTCTACCAGAGAGAATAAAATGTTTATGTGGAAATTAAGAAGGCTGTAAAACCCTTTTTGATTCTAATTGGAACCTTTTTTGGAACATGTAAAATTAAGCTCTTAATGCACAATCCAATTCACATTACAGCAGTGGTTCTCAAACTTATTGGCTCCAAGGCCCTCATCATCATCATCATCATCAACAACATTTAAAGACACAACCCTCCTGGTTCCTGTAAGTGAATTTTTTAGTATCCCAGAAATTTGAATAGCTGAATGCTGAATGGATCCCACTCTATTTAACCAATGAATTTATATAACTTCTCAAGTTGCGTGTGAATTACTGGAAAAAGTATTCAATCATTTTCTACCCGGTAAAATGTTTTAGAGCTTGGCATGACAACAACAACAACAACAAAATATATTCATTATAAAAATGCCTGTGGAGATTTTATTACCTTTCATGACGTTTCCAAGTTTAGAAATCATTTTTAATATTTGGTAATCTGATACATCCAGATTTTTACTGTGAGGAACACTGGTTAAAAAAAAAAGTTGTTGAGGTGACCACTATTAATTAGAAATGTATTGTTGTTTTAGCTTATTTAATGCTTGTTTTGTCTTATTTTATCATAATTTTAAGTCATCTTGAGGCACTCTTTTACTGAGGCCCCCTAGCGGGCCCCGGACTCCTGGTTGTGAAGCTCAATTCATTCGAGACTGATCATTTTTAAATGGATTATAGAAGACATTTTTCACATACTGTTTTTTTCGATACAGTTTTATCTTTGCATTAATACCATATTAGCTCTTCCCTGCCATTGACGGAATTTTCTGGCGTTCCACGTTTTCACTGTTATACGGTAGGGGGTGATATTACGCATCTTCTGAAAGAGCACTGCATCTCCTGATCATGACACAGAAGCAGAAACAAGCAATACAAGCATTGCTTATGCACGTTGTAGTCTTTGAAAAAAGTTGTCTTTTTTTTTTTTTTTTATAAAAATGCTGTCCAGAAAAGAGTTACATTTTGCATAGATGCATTAACCAAATTAACTTAAAGGGATAGTTCACCCAAAAATGTAAATTCTATCTATGTAATCACCCTCATGGTGTGTTTGTTTGTTTACTTGCTTTTTGACCATACTATGAAAGGCAATGGGGTCCAGTGTTATTTGGACCCTAAATATCTTATATAGTTTTTTGCTGAAGAAAGAAAGTTTGGAACAACACAAGGGTGAGTTAATGTTGACAGAATTTTCATTGGGTGAACTATCCCTTTAAGACAAGCAAATCTACACATGTCTATAAGGCTGAGTATACAGAGGATCTCCATATGTTATGGCCTCTGGCTGTTCACACATCACGTTGGGCGTTTGACATTGAGTACATATGGTGTTCTGAGTCTGTTTCTTTTGATGCTGCACATACACAAACCCTCCCACTCTGGTTTATAGATCAAACTGTTAATGTTGGATGTGTCATGCCACACTGCTCAGCAACAGAGATGTTTTGGACGTAATTGTTCGCTGTAATCTTGAAGGAGTTTATCTGTAGATGATGCAGTTGTTCGCTTAAAACGCACATTGTAATTTTAATCCAGGCATCAAGATCAATGTTGTATCTTGACCGTAGAGGTCTGGAAGGCCAAGACGCCAGTGAAAAACACTTGTAAGCTATAATTTGTTCATAAAGCATGTTAATCATAGGGCAAGTGTGCTGTAATCCTTGTGCCGTCAATGCACGATGAAGGACTTTGTATCGACAAATGGTGTTTTTTGGCAGATTTTTGTAGTAGCCAGTGAGTGGTAAGCCTCAGAGAGTTCTGGAGACTTTGTCAGTGTTTTGTCTATGGAGGAAAGCCCCGTAATTCATAACAGTTTTGTGAATTTCTCCGTTTGTTAGTCTGTGTGGCTTTTGATCTGGCACAGCTATGCACAAACAGGCTTTGAATACAATCATTCGTTTGTCTTGCAGTGAAACACAAGAAGCCGAGAACAGCGGCGAAAATGCAAAGACCTGTTTATAGTCTGTACTGTATTTATGAGAGCAGGCTGATGACACTGATTTGATTTAAAAGGTAGACAACCTAAGGAATTATGGGAAACAAAAAAAATATATTTAAGAAACAAACTAATATATTTTTTATTAGATGCACAATAGTACACTGTTAAAAAAAAAGTCATGATTTTTTTATCACAACATTTTTTTTTTGGTCAAATCGTGGTACAGATAACAATATTTTGAGTTTCTGTTGAATAAACCAATCTCCTTCATTGCATTAACTAAATGTTTTCATTTCAATTAACTTAAAATTTTAAGCCAACCACTTTTTTTAAGTTAAACCAAAAATAACTTTTACAGTGTATATATTGTTATTATTGTGTGAATGTCAGTTGCACATGTATGTGCTACATGCATTTAATATTTAAATTTTTACTATAGTATATTTTATCAATTTCTTCTATTCGATTACTATAAATATATCATATCAATTTATTACTATATGTTATTTGGCTACTGTTTTTGTCTTTTAATGTTAAGAAATATTAATAAATATATTTTTTCCTATTAAGATTCTGCTCACATAAGCTGTTTAATCTAATTTAAACCATTTGTCAATACTTTTGATTATACTGACCTGAAGAAAAAAAGCTATTTTATATTTTATTTATTTACCATTAGTTTTGAGACCTCTTCACCCAATTAATGCAGTGTCTGCAATATTGAGACTTTTTGTTCAGTAGAAAAATCACTTATTGCTTTGCTTTTTGCAAAGTGTTCTTCCACCATCATAATCAGACAAAAGCTTGCGGTCTCCAGGGATCTTCATCCAGTGCTCTCTGTAATTATTGTCCGGATTGCATGCAGTCTTGATGGGATGAAAAATCTAAACTGTAACCAACAGGAAAAAATTGCATGCGAATCATCTGAAGTAGAGTATTGTATGCCTGCCCTATATTACTTACAAATCACTGGTTGCCTGCTGCATTACCGTTCTACATCTTCTGGTGATTTATCGGTTCAAACTTCAGCTATCTATTGAAAACATATGTCTCATATTAAAGTCTTCCCCTCCACTTCAAATAAATCAAGCATACTTGACACTCAAGTTTATTGAAGCCATATTATTTAGAGCAAAGCAGAGACGGCTGCCTCTTAAACATTTACATATTTGGGATGACAGATTTTTTGGAAATAGAAAATTATACACATTTAAATTAGTTCCATGAAGCCAGATAGATTCAGTTGCAATTAAAGTGACACTGATCAGGAGTGCAGCCACAGTACGAACAAGACGCCGTGCAGTTGCCGATGCCGTATTTCCACTGAGTTGACAGAAATGAGCACAACAAACAAAGCGGAACTGCCAAAACGAACCTGCGGTCTCTCCACAATGACAACGGCGGGAGTAAAGCTGCCTCTTTGAACCCCTGTGCTCTCGCTTTGCATTATTATTAATGGGCTAATACAATTATGGGGCTTTCAGCATATGAACGCCTCACCTCATTAAAAAGCTTCCTGTGCAAATCAGTCCAAATCAAAGCATGTTATCACCTTATGTTCATTTGTTATTTTCACCCTGCTCCAAATACAGACAATCCAAAGACATGTATTCAATAAGCTACTACGTTCACTGCAGGCACAATATATTTTACATTTACTACAACATGTTTACATATGTACTATTATAGTGACATAGTGCTGGAAACGACGCATGCGCGAGAACTGAGAAGAGGACGCAGATGGGTCTCGATGTAGTGTTTAAAATGGTTCAATAGTGTGCATTTCCTGGATGTCCGAATCGTGAAAAACCAACGGCAAAACGTAAAAGTGCCTTACCAATGCTGCAAAATGACTGGCTTACCTTTCACACTTTCCCATCAAATGATCATGAGCGTCCTCTTCTCAGCTCTCGTGAACTCACAGAAAGTTAATAGTTAAATAAAGTCGTTATTTGTTTTATCGTCGCTTGATAAACTTAAGGTTGAGCCACTGTTGTCACTTGGGGGGTCCACGTGTACATAAATAACCCGTAGCAGATCTATACAGGTGGAGCTGGGGAAGGTGGAGAGTGTCTGAAAGTGCGCTACACTGCTAAGGCAAATCCTAGCCAAGTATTTGAAGGTTAAGCAGTGAGCTCATTGGCTACTGATACAGCAGGAACCAATCAGCTGTGTCCTATAGAGAAGGATGTGATTGCAACCTATTAGCCTGCACCATCTAGACTTATTAGTGCTGAGTATTAACTGATTATATTAGTCTGGATTATGTAATCAGAAATGTAACCATGTAATCAAAAATTAAATACTTGTAATTAATTTATATTACTAATAAATACTCATAATCCGAATACGGTTACCTTTTTATTGATTACATGTTTACTTAATATTCACAAAATGGCAGTAAATTATTCAGAATTAGTTGATTCATTAACCATAATTATTAATTTTTTCTGTTAAATTTTCCTTTTTCAAAAGTTTTATGAAATTGCACACACAGACCGGCCACTAGTAGGGCCACACAAGCCACACAGCATAAACAAATACATTATTTTTGTAATAAATTAAATGATAAATGTAATATTTAATGCACTTCAGATTGTTGATAAAAAAGAATAATTTTTCTTTTATTTGTATTTTTTTATCAATATGGTACAAGATTATACTTTTCAAACAAAAAATAAACATTTAGGTCAAAAGTCATCTAAAAGTAGTCCGATTATATTGCTAAAAATGTGTAATAGATTACGTTACTAACTATTTTTTTTGTAATTTGAATTCAGTAATGGACTACAATTTGTAATCAAGTGATCTACCCATCGTTGACTATAAGTAACTTTGCAACTACGCCAACTTATGCTACTAACCCTAATTTAACAGTCTAATAGAGTAATACTCTAATGAGAGTTAGTCATTTAATGTTATTTTACATATTTTATGTTTGTTGACTTCAGGTAAAACATTTTGCTCTATATACAGTGTTATTTTATTTTTATTTTATTTAGTTGTTTAATTTGCTGTCATGCATGCAGTATTTTGTTATTTTTATCCTAGAATTCTTTAATTTAATATGATTGATGTAAGCTAACAGCCTGACAATTGTAATCTTGGTTCGTTTTAGTGACGATGGAGGCCTTTTGAAGTTTCTCCTGTTTGGTGCCATTTCATTAAATATTATGAAGGCTGTCAGTTAACGCTGAAATACCATAGATATGCTCTGTACAGATAAATAAACACAGATAGCTCCTAGTGGCAGACGTGAACGGGTTATTTTGTTCGCTTCACCGGCCGGCTCCAGTTATATAGAAATACTGCTTATTTTGGTATGTTTCAGAATATCAAACTCATGTCTGTTAATATTAAAAACAGACATCAGTGCTGCACGCCATACTGTTTTTCTTTGGCACTGCTTGTGATTGTGGAGAAAAAAAAGGGCAAAAGATGTATTTAAAATTCCTTTAGAAAATGTAAACTGCTTGATTTTATATTTTACACTGGACTTGTTGAAGTTCAAGAGGCCTTGGATGTGAGCTGCAGAGATAAGTAGTTGAAAACCCAACTCTTGAGTAAGCCCACACAAAAATAGAATGGTACATTCCAAACCAATATAACAGTGGCAATACACCATCACAAGACCACAGTAAATGGTAAAATTGTTGTGCGTCCATTCTAAGGCACGCCTAAAAAACCCACTGTGTCCACACGCACTACCGCAAGCATCAGGTAGCACTTTAAAAAATCCCTCTTCCTAATGTATGACTAAACATGCTGGCCAGTTCCAACAGGACAGTGCTGCATACCGTATGAGTTTACTCTGTCACAATGCAGCAAAACTGCCATCCCTTCAATAACAGGATATGGTCACAGTTTACAATGCTTGAAATGCACTTAAATGGCATTTTAATGTTTTTCTGCCCACTTCCAATGGCATTTTGGAATTTGAACTTCGTTTACTGTTTAGCCAAGAATGCTATGCCGATCCATTCAGCAGAGCTAAAATGTGATTAAAAAAGGAAGAGGTTCTTATTACAGGCGAAGAGGAAACTCAATTAATTCCGCCATTAGATTACTTCCAAGCAAGAGGAAAAGGACCGACCTCAACAGGTCATGGTTTAATGCTGTTAATCGTCTACTCTATAGCACGGCCTTGATCTACATACTTCTGGTGAGGTTCTTGGGAGTGTCTAACCCACAGCAAAACCAGAAATATAAATGCACCATAGTTGGTCTTTAAACCACCCACTTAAAACTTCCTTTAAGGACAAAGAGAACCAAAATGACATTCGCACACCAAGCAGAAATGCGCACACATTATGTGCCAGTGTTTTGATTTAGTTCTGTTTTGTTTGTATTGTTTTTGCCTTTTTATCTAGCATTGGATAATTATCTCAGAATTATATTTAAAAAATTGGGTCCTGTCTTTGTAAATCTAAATATAAATGGGGGTTTTATGGGGTTTTATTTTTAATTTATTATTATTGGTATTGAGCATTGGTGTTTTCATAAAATACAACTAAAAATGTATATACTGTATATATATAATAATCTTATTAATTTTGTATTATTTAAAAATATATTTTTTCCTTGTAGCTTCAGTATAGTTAATGGGTAAATGGATGAACAAAATGTTTTTTAATTGAATATTCCTTTTCACTCAAATATATGTCATATTAAAATTTAAATGTGTTGTGAATTCTGTTTCATGTTGTTTTCGAAACCTTATTTAAACAACTGTCAAAGTCTTTTAATGTCATTAAATCTGGTTTAGGCTTTTGGCACATGGAGATGGCACTGCATTAAGGCTGCCAGTGGCCAACACTCACAAAACAAACAAGAACGGCAGACTGTTTTAGTTACAGCAACTCCTGATCTGGCTGACATAGTAGAATCTTACACAAACGGTAGAATAAAAAATACTACGTAAATGTACTTATTGGGGTCATGTCATGAGAAATCCAATTTGCCTTCATCTTTTGACATATAAGAGCTATTTTCATAGCTTAAAACTTTCTCCTCATTATAAACAAAGTATTTATGGCTCTTTTTCACAGAGCGGTACAGTACAGTACAGTACAGTACCATTCGGGACGGTAAACCCTGGTCCGGCTTGCGTTTCCACCGGCAACAGTACCCTTACTTGATAGACGTGGTGTATGCTGGAAAGTAGCGATCTACGTCATTCTCGCGCGAAGAAGAAAGTGACATAGTAAACAACAATGGACATACAGCAGATCTTGTTTTTGCTTCTCTGCATTTGGCTTTTTGTCACAAGACAAAAAAACATTGTGTTGCAATGGTATTGTGTTTCAACTTTATATAAAAATGGCGCCTCTTGTGTTGTCATCCCCCTTGTAGCACGCGAAAGTGACGCCCACTGAAGTTCAATCGCTTAACGGCTGATACCTAACCTAGATGTTAGAATTGCGTTGCTTCAAAAAAAAATCGAAAGCATTATAATGACTAACGCTGTCACACTGGATACATTATACAGATGCACATTCAGTTTCTGACATTGTCCACGCACTTCAGTCTGTCGGCAACAGGACTAATGAAAGAGTGAAAATCGTTCACTTTGACGCATCCAGTTTAAACAGCCCATTTGCATCTCTGTACAGACTCCGGAAGGATCCCAGTGTCAGAAACACATGGAATGGGTTTTTTTTCTGCATTTTGTTTTGCAGATGAGGCACAGTGTTATGGAGAGTTTGCTAAATAAACGTTTGTTGTAAGATGAAGAGCTGTCAGCTGTATTGAATCTGACAGCAGCTGCATCACAAACCGTCAGTAAATGATTTCATAATGCTTTGTCTGTAAATAATGGTTTTATATAACATTTTCAAAACACTTACTCGCGTGCAATAGCGAGTTTGTGCTGATATTGTTTCCTATGCTGTGACATTAGCCAATCATAACAGTGGCCGTTTACTGACAAGCCTTATAGGAGCCGCCCCTTAAAAATGGACCATGATAGAGGGTAAGAATGGTTGGAAAAAAATTATTCTTCTGCAAATAAATTTGTTTTGTTTTGTGCAAAAACCCTACTGAGCATGTGTACAGTGCGTGTCATCAGTCCAGCTTATTTCTGATTGAAGTAATTGAATGTTTTAATTGCTCCCAGTCCCCCCTGCACCCATTACAGAGTCAAAATGTGCGGTAAGCCAGCAGTCCATGTACTCATAAAACAAAGCTGACGGTGGATTTACTTCACAGTGATTAACTGCACAGGAAAACTGCACATTCAGTGACTAAATGTTGAAATGGGCATTTTCGAGACTCTAAAGTGAAGAATTGGACCGTCGAGTATTATCGTCACTGTATTTCATAGAACAAACGTGTTCCATTCAGCAATACTTCATTAGTCTCACGCCAACATTAATTACTCCGTCTGCATTTAACTTGAGTAATATATAGTTAGTCTGCGCCATTAAACACACATCTGTAAATCACGGCAGATGATGCTGAGTGAGGACCTCGAATGGCTGGCGAGACGATCTTTCAGATACCGCTGGATGTATGATGGACCAGGAATCGCTCCCTGCGTTGCCTGCTTCTGATTACTCAGATTTGCCAATGACTTTGTGGGTTTACTGAGATACCGGCGTCTCTCATCAGCTCTGTTCACTTCTGACTACATCATTCAAACCATATGTGAGGTGAAGACATAGAGGAGGTGCATTTGACTGAGGAATCACCTTGAATCACCTGGAGCATTAGAGCTTACTAGATTACTATCAAAAAGCTATGTTTCTGATGCTGATATGGATGGTTACATGAAGTGGGCTGTTGTTTCAGAGCTGAGAGTTTGGGGTCTGTAAGATTTTTTTGTAAGAAGTCTATATGCTCACCAAGCATGCATTTATTTGATTAAAAAATACAGCAAAACAGTACTATTGTGAAATATAAAAATTTTCTATCTGCAAATGTTTTAAAATGTAATTTATTCCTGTGATGTCAAAGCTGTGTCAGTGTCACATGATCCTTCAGAAATCATTCTAATATGATGATTTGAGGCTCAAGAAACATTGCTTATTATCAGTGTTGAAATGCTGATTCCTTGCTGAATGAAAGTATTAATTTCTTCCAAAAAAAAATCGTACTGTCCTCGAAACTTTAAATGGTAGTGTGCATTGAGTAGAACAGCGGCCATATTTAATTTCCAATAAACAAAAGGCTGAGGGGGATAGAAGTACAGTCTGTTAAATGTCATTTATTTATGTATCTGGGTGTTGATCGTTCAACCAGCAAAACATTTTAGAGTGGACAAAAGTTGCATTTTTAATGTTTTGACGGTTTAATACTCAGTAAATATCAGTGCAGCACATTAAATCGACTGTATGTCAAATTAACTGCACCGTCTTCCCTGACTAAAGTCTAGTCATCTTTACTTGTTTGTTTGTATAAAGCATATCAGGTTGTGTAATCCTTTTGAGTTGAGTAACAGGACAGAGACGTGAGGAAAGAGAGCATCATAATCCATCAGAGACGGAAACAAGCTTCCTCCTTCCAGTTTCCTTTCAATCTCTCCATCTCTCTTAATTCAGTCTTAGCGACCACATTACAACAGAGTGTTTACTGATCAATTCAAGATTTGATTTACCACAAAACCAACAAATCTGTAGATTCACGTAAATGTTATTAGTGCCACTCAAGTTTGCAGTTAGTCTCATTCGCTTTTATTCGTCCTCGATTAGATTTGAGAATGCGCTAGCTGCGCTAGTCCATTAGCACTGCGTAAACAAAACAAGTGCTTGGTGCAGCTCTTTCCCAGAAAATAATACGGAGTTATACAAAAGTCTTTTAGTAAAAAAGTTTTATTTTGTGATGTAGATATTGAGGGAGGGATGGGATGGGGGGGATGTGTGTGTGTGTGTGGAGGGGGGGGGGGGGTCGTGAAAATAAATTGGTGTTTCTTCAGCTTTGGACACTTTTAGTGTATGTCTTTGGGTTGATAATTAAACATTTTCATGTTATTCTATGAAGGTCACATTACGTGTGTTAGATTTTAATTTTTTCTATCGTTTATATATATATATATATATATATATATATATATATATATATATATATATATATATATATATAATATGATAAAATATGAAAAATATATATTTTTTAAATTGTCTTGAAACTATGAATTATACCACTTAGGGGAAATGTATGATAATCTAATAATATTAATAAACCCTTTCCATATCTTCTGTATTTTATGATATTTTATATTGCATGAAAATATACATTTTTAGATACACTTTGTCCCATTATTGTGGCCTTACTACCAAAAATATCTGACCTTTAATAAAAAGTTGTATCACTTATATTCCTTTTTGTATTGTACTGTACATTTTTTCCATGGGATTATTTAGTCAAATTATGCAATTTTATTCCATAAATGTTTAAAATTTTAATTTCCACCTCGGAATAGTAAACGCATGACATTATTTGAGACATGATTGTTCATGATGTTTCAAAAAATGACAGAATTTTTATGAAATGTATGTATAGAAACTAGTGGACATTGTTAATGAACAAATCTGAAAGGGCCAAAATCACCCATAGTTCAATAAACACCAAATCTGGTGTTAAACAGATTAAACGGACAAATGGAGCTTTCGAGACACTACTGAGTACAAATCTAATGAAGCGCATGAAGATTTAATTGCAGAACAGTACAAGTCTTACTACAGCTCCCATAACATTATTTCAAACGTCTGTTGAGTTTGACCAAATGACTGAGACCTGTAATACAATCATAGAGGGAAAGACTACTTAGACTACTGAAAGAGAAATTAAAGCAAAAAGGAAAACCTAAAGTAATAAATTGTAATACAAATGGCCCTCATTATGACCACCCAAGAACTGGGTGTCATTTTGTCTTACTATGGACCTTTCTGAAGATTTTCACAGAAGCATATGAGTTCTGCCTTATTGACCACACATGCAAGTGTAATCGTAAAACAGGGAAGATATTAAAAGGAATAAAATAACACATTTCCTTGAAAGTTTAGCAATAATGGAAGGTTCTTTTGAAATGAACACTGTATCCGGAGTCTGCAGCCCTCCAAGGTTTGCCCTCACACTTCCAAAGCAAGCAATCCAAGAATATCAGATCCGTGCTCAAATCTCTCCCAACAAAGAAAGATCCATTTCAGCAACATTAAACGTGACATGCAGACAAACTATAGAAAGAAAAAGAAAGGTGTTCGGGTTCAGGAGTGTTGTCGTAGTCTTTTGTTTGTTAGGTCTTAAGTTGATTTCTGTGTTTTCTAAGATCCCTCAGAGAAAACCCATTTGCATTGTAAAAACGTTGTGAAAAAGTTAGATGATTGTTGGACTTAATACAGAAGATGTCAGGTTTTTCGAAATTAAATACATTTTTGTAAGGGATAATCCACGGCTAGCTGATTTAACAGACTTGGAACTACCGTGCATTAAACATTTATTGCACACATTCCAGCCAATCAGAATCGAGTATTCAGACGGACCATGGTATAAAATACAATATTCAACAATTTCTGGTGAAATGTTTGCTAGTTGTAATTTGCAATTGCAATATTCTATCTAGTCTATCTATCCAGCCGACCATCTTCTATATTTCTAGTCTGTACCATCCATTCGTCCGTCCGTCCGTCTGTCCATCCATCCATTGTTTTACCTAGATGTGTTTTTTTTTTTTGCCGTATCTTTCCAGATATACAGATTACATTATTTAAAAACCTTCATACAATACCCCTCAAACATTGCGGTTTGGTCTTGATCGTCTTCATAGTTAAAACACGTTATATCACGATTAGTGTCTGCCAAATACATAAATGTAAATGTATTTTTTTCATTTTGTGGTTAGTAGAACATTTTTTTTAAAGTTGTGCTGTGATGGTATAGCTGATTGAAACAACCAAAATGAAGATCTTGAAATAAGGTATGATGTGTGAAAAAACAAGGAGAAATCACTCTTTTATCATAATATCAAATGTAAAAGTGTTATTATAATTTTACAGTAGGTGTAGAAACATTAAAACATTGTGCTGTGACGGTACACGATTGAAACCAAAACGCAATGTTGTGAAAGCGTTTGTGCTTGCTGGGGAAACTGTCTAAATTTGGAAAATGTCCTTCACCCATTGTTTCCCTACCAATGAAGCCTAGTAATACCAGCAGAAAGGTGTAAATTATGCGTGAAACTGTGAACTCTCAAAAAGCTGGGTTTTATTACAGGAACTATAATATTTTGTGAGACATGAGCTGGTCAGCTTCAGCATCTTGCTTGAGGTAGCAGTTAACCAAACCAAGAAAATCCCCTAAGCTTATTTTTAGTGGAGCTTGGTACATTTTGCATGCCTAAATAAAAACACTAGCTTTTTTCCTCGTCATGCTTTTCTAAATGTCAAGATGAGGAAAAATACTTTTGTTTGTAGTTCAAATTAACTCTGGGTTGAAAGAAGACGTTTGAGGGTATGGAGAAAAACTTGCGTATGGTCATTTGCACAGGGTCAGTAATTTGAGGGATGGTCAGCAAACAGTCAAGCAAATATATATGTTGGATCCAGCCTTAAAGCTCTTTGCTTACCCCAAATGTCATTAAAGCAGTGGCAGGTTCATAACAAAATTGCCATAATCATGAATCAATTTTCTCTAAATTACATGTTAATACAATAAACCATAATAGCATTCAAACTAATTAAAGTTCCAATGAATTTTAGTATTGAAATCCCAAATCCAGTCATCTGTGATTATCATCAGGCTTTACTCCACAGGCTGCCTTCCTTACACACAATCCAACACTAGCTGAAGGGGTGTCAGGGTTACTGTTGAATCATGATCTCTCAGGGCGATAAAACCGTCTGTTAGTATCTGAACTCTGCGGATTGAACAGACCACCAGAATGGAGGATTGTTGGCACCGAGGCAGACTCTTTGGTGAGGCCATTAAATCATCTTTGCCTGGTTCCATCTCAATATAGCAGCAGAGTAAATATTTGAGTAATACTTACTGAAGGTACAGCTCTGGGCCCGGGCCAAAATCACCACTACAGGCAAAATGACTGAATAGGGAGCATTCAGTGTAGCCACCGATCATCACAGAATTCAACATCTCTGTGTCCCTGGAGTAAACCGGGAATATAATGATGCTGGTAACAAACTAATCGGAGGAAGGCCATAAGCTATTCTTTGATGAAGAATTGGTAGTGAGGTGAAGTTCGATGGTGTTCCTCTCACGTTAGATCAGTTGTGTTTACATTTACACATAGGCTAATACATATTATTTAAAGCGCTTGATGAAAACTGGAAAATGTATGTTCTGTAAGTGTGGCTTTTAGTTTTAGCTCATGTTCAGTGATGGGAGTAACTAACTCAAAGTAGTGATGCTACTTTTCAGTAGTGTGGCAGTAGCCCTGTTGTTTTGAAGTGCCCCTATAATGTGATTTTAAAGAATCCTGATTTTGTTTTGCAGGTCTTCTACAATAGTTTTACATGCATCCCTGGTAAAAAACACTTTAATTTTCTCAGCATCACCTCTTTGCTCACAATGTCTGAAACGGTTAGATAAAGGATTGTCTCCCTAAACCCCTCCTTTCCATGAGCTTTCTCTGATCTGATTGGTCAGATGAACCAGTCTGTTGTGATTGGTCGACCGCTTACAGTGGGAGTTGGAAAAAATACATCCATTACCATATCTGGATTTCAGCTCCAGGAACACATCCTCAGCAATTGATACGCAGAGATACGAACAGTAATGATGGCGTCACTTTTACCATATCAATTTGAGTCCGAGTTCTTGTTGTTTAGCTAACTTTGTGATTTCTTTTGTATACTGCTTTCTCTGTTTTTTTTGGTCTAATTTTTGTATAACTCATTATTGAAAGAGTTGTGCAAAGGTTGTATGTTCAGCAAACTCTTTACTCTTTTACACAATGTTGAAAAAGCCCATTTGACCCAGACCACCTCAAACTATCCATTTCATCAGCATGTTTCATGACAAATGTGTCTGAACTTCAACCTCAAATCAGTTATTTTTAGGTGTAAAGTGTTCATAGCTTTGCAATTCCTTCACACATTGCAGCGCAGTGCATTAGTAACTATAATGGCTGGAATTTCTATACATTTCTATATCAATGTTTAGGCTCTTTTCTTGTCTTGAGACATTAGTTTAGCTTCCTTTCAATAATCTGTTGTCTGTGGACATTCAGAATATGAAAATTGTCCCTATTTCTATCCATGATATAGAATTGGCCAAGAGTAAAGAGAATATTCAACCAAACTCGACTCAAAACAGAGATCAGAAAGGCGACTAAAGGCACTAAACAGTCAGATAAGACTTCTACTTTAAAAAAGTTGCATGAGGATGGGGATCTTCTGTCACATTATGGCACCGTCATCCAGTCTCTCTTAAAAGGCTCTTTGAGCAGACAGAGATGTTTTTGTTCACATCATTGTTTACTGCACAGTGTAGATCACAGTGACATAAGGCTTGTTTCTCTGTCAGAGTGAGCTCTTTCAATGAAATACTGTGTGTGGCCCTGCTCACATCACAAGGTCTGTCCGTCTATCCATCCGTCTGTCCATCTGTCCATTTTATATTTCACAATATTATATCAGATCAAATAAATGTAGCATTGGCAAGCATAAGAGACTTCTTTCTTTAAAAAACAATGATTTTTCAATTATAGTGTATATAATTGATTTGAAAACGTTTGCTAAAATGATGTTTCATTGTGAAAGTATTTTACTTTCTTCATTACTGGTGACTGGTGGGAAAGATAAAGGTGACCTTATGCCCCTTTTCACAAGCTGTAATGGAAGTCTCTGGTGTCCCCAGAATGTGTCTGTGGAGTTTCAGCTCAAAATACCCCACTGATCATTTATTGGGCTTTAGCTTGTCAAATTTGCCCCTATTTGGGTGTGAGTAAAAACACCCAGTTTTTGTGTGTCCCTTTAAATGCAAATGAGCTGCTGCTCCCAGCTACTCCAGCAAAAACAAAACTGGAGAATGTCACAGAGCCAAAATGTCAGAAAGTGTCAGTAGCGGTGTTCAGCTTTACATGTTCGAACCGGAGTTGGACACTGATGGAGAGACTCGCGAAGAAGTTATAACTTTTCAAAAGTCACCTGGAGTATTCTGAATGGTTAGCGGATAAATGTATGTAGTTCTTGTGTAGCGTGTACCATCATGTTAATCTAAAAATCTTTATGAAACAACTTTTGTGCAAATCCAGCATTGAACTGACCCTCGACTTTAATCGTCACTTTTTCTTTCCATAAATGAAGTTCAACCACGCTGTCCTCAGTCTATGGAGACTTATGTTCATTGGTTCATCCAGTAACAGAACATTTGTAAAGTTTTTGCCATAGACATTGTATATCTCCAGCTGCTACAGTGAGGAAACAGAAATGGCAGACTGTTGCGGCTCACTCAGGGCGGGATCTATGCTAATCAGTCATGGGCGGGGCTTCCCCCAACTCTTACGTAAAAGTAGGGGGGAAATCTGGAACCTGTCGTTTGGAGAGGCTGTTTATGATTTATGGGGATTATATAAAAAAGGAGTGGGTGGATTTTTACCATTAAAGGCTGGCTGTTCTCAGTGTGGACAAACGTCTGTGTTCAAACCCCTTATAAAATAGAAATTTGCATAATAGGTCCCGGCCCTTTTAAAGCTGAAGTGTCTGCTAAAAATAACTGTTTTCAAACAGGTTTCCCCAAACAAATCTTAGGCCTTTTCATATTTATTCATTCATTTCTTTCTGTATGTATCATAACATTTTGTTGACTTTTGTTATTGTTTTCTTAGCGAGTTCTGTAAAAGTCTCCAGTTGACATCTAAAGATATTTCTGTCAGGATCACTATCGTCAAATACGATTGACAATTAACATACAGTTTGGATTGGCGGTATGGTTCCGTTCTGGGCGAGAACTCCCTGCGCATCCATGCAGCCTAGCGTGGCTAAGAGCAGGGAGAGCAGCAATAACACTCCTTGGGGTAAACAGAAGAGAACCAACATGAATGTTTTGCAGATATCATTATTTCAAGATTTAAAGTACAACATAATTCGAGAATTAATTCTGATTCTACGGGAATCAGAATGCCAAATCCTGACTGACGAGAGGAGGAGCTGGGGAGGGAGGAGGGTAATTCGCTCCTGAGATACGCGATAGCTGCTGATAATACTGAAGGAGCTTATATATGTATATAGTGATAGACGTTGTATTCCTATAGGTAGACATGGATCAGCTTAGAGTCAGCTGATGCGAGCTTGACTAACGTGACCTGCCAGAACTGACACTACGCTTGATTTATATGGAATATGGATGGATGTACATAGGTAGCCTCTAATGTCTCCAACAAGTAATTAGACTTGTGAAGGAAACTTTGGAAATCATCGCTGAAATTCTCCAGAGACTCTGGCGTTTTGAACTGCTGTGTAGGTAGACTCGTGTTTATCCTGGATAGGATTCTTGATTAAAATGGCAGAGAGTAAGAAATTGGCTGAGTTTGCAGTGGTTAGGCCACCAGACTAAAATATCTTCTTTAGCTAAATAATGTTGTTTCGATGTTTCTTGACCCTTTTTTTTTTCTTTCGTTCGAAAATTTTGATTTAATTTCAGTTCTAGGAGTTATTTTTAATGCATGTTGTACTTGTAAGAGAGCCATTCGATATTAAACATCCCCCCCACCCCCATCCTACGCTGAGGGCGCTTTTTATTTTCCTTCCAAGCTGCAACTCCAAAAACAGTCGAGCAGACACCACAAGAAAGGCCCTCTAGGTCACTGGAAGATGTAGACTCACCATTGGACGGCAAAAGAAAAATATCTACTTTCATTCAAATTATACCTTACAGACCATACCGAACAATTCACATCAAATATAAACATCCTTTTGGAAATATTACTTCACATATTGAGTTTCTCTCTCCTTGGATGCGCCATGGACTTTCTAGAGGGTGAACAGTATTTTACAAGTCTCTCTCCTCTGTAATACGGTGGATTGCCTTAATATAGTAGATCCCCACCTTCAACGATGCCCAATATTTGTATTTGTAACTCCTGCCAACAGGAACTGCTTGCAAGTGGTGTTTGTTTCCTATAAAAGCATGTTAATTCAGAGGCGGCCACAGTGTAAACTAGCCTGGCGTTTTACAGATGTAGCCTGTTAAACTAAATCACTGTACCTGCCTGTTCGTTTCATATGGCTAAGGCAGGATATCGAGCCAAGTCTTAACGTGTGTATATATATATGATCTCTGTTATTGCAAATGTATTTTTAACATTTTGAAAACATTCTGCCTGCCAAATTGGTCCTTCATTATGTGGTGTTCATTTGGAGACTCTTAAATATTACATCTAAAATTAACTGTCTTGAATGACTTGGTTGGGTGGGGGCTTGATGAAATCAAATTACAAATTCAGTGTTAATTCAAGCATTGAATAAAAAAGCGGTGCAGTTAATTATTTAAAAAAAATATTATTTGTAAATATATTGATATTTCATTTTGTTTATTTTATGAAATCCAGATTCTTTTTTTTTATTGTCATTTTTGCTTCAGTCATTGATCAGGATGTACACTACCGTTCAAAAGTTTGAGATCAGTCTTTTTTTAAGGAATTAATGCTCTTATTCATCAAGGATGCATTAAATTTATCAAAAGTGACAGGAAAGACATTTATAACGTTTCAAAAGATTTCTATTTATTAGTAAATGCTGTTCTTTTGAACTTTCTATTCATCAAGAATCCTGTTTTCAACATTGATAATAAGAATAAATATTTTTTGAGCAGCAAATTAGCATATTACAATGATTTCTAAAGGATCATGTGACACTGAAGACTGGAGTAATGATGCTGAAAATTTAGTTTTGCATCATAGGGATACATTACTTTTTAAAATATATTGAAATAGAAAACAGTTAATTTAAATTGTATTAATATTTCACATTATTATTATTATTATTATTTTTTACTGTATTTTTGATCATGCAGCCTTGGTGAGCATAAAGTGCTTTTTTTTCTTCTCAAAAACAAGAATCGTACTGACCTCAGGCTTTTGAATGGTAATGTGTGTTACTGTACTTAAATTTATTCATGATCATTTATTTACATCAGATGATAATATCGGGGGCCTTTGTACTACCACATTGTCATATTTGATATAAATGCCTTGAGTTATAAGAGACACTGCTAATATTTAAATTTGTGTGATGCATTTGTGATGTGGGTGTGTGAACATGGAAAAAATATTTACACTAGAATTGGTAATTAGCTTTGAGCTGCAGGGTATGCCAGGATAATGTTTATTGCTTTTCATAGTTAACATAGAGAGCAAAAACAACCCATAAATTAAACATGTTATTCAAACTGTAGGATGTGTTTCACTTTCTGAAGCATTTAAATCTTCAGTTAAAGGCCCTTTAAGGTTTTTTTCCCATATGTCACATTATTTTGTGCATTTAATACAATGGCATTGTTTAGCTACGTTACGTCAGAGAAATAACTACAAGCTATTCTATTAAACTACAGTTAATACAATGCAAGCTACTGACAAAATTACATCGAAGGCCTTTAAGGACTTACAACTATTGTGACATTTTTTTGTTCCAGTTATCTTGTACAAAATCAGCAAGTAGCTCAATTAAGGTGACAACATTAAACTTGAACAGATAAATGCTCACAATGATTTTTTTTTTTTTTTCAAAAATGGACACAATGTGTCACAGGAAATCTGTGAATCTTTTTTAAACTATAGTTCAGTGAGGATCAGTTCACTCGTCTCTAAAGCTGCATGCACAAAACAATCTGACGCATAAACCAACAGTGTCTCATTTCATCACGTAACCACTACTTGTAGGGAGAAAAAAGGTTGTTAGTGGATAGTCTATATGTTTAACTAGTTACTCCCCTAACTGTGTGTCAACTAGGTTAAACTTGAAATAAAATATCTAAAACATTCCATATGTTCTAGACTTTCGATACATTCTAACGACAGCATTCTTTATCTGTTTAAACAAATACCCACCAGCAGGATCAAAAAGCAGCCCAGAGCCTCTGCCAGGCAAACGTCTGCATGCCGTGTGAAACCGGTGAGTCACATGTTTGGGAGGCATCTCTTCATCACACACCCGGCTGTCAGGTACAGAATAATGTATTGCCTCTTACAGGAATTGCTCATTTGGAGAACAGAGAGGCAGACTCGTTCACACACGCATACTGAGATAGATACAGCGTACCAGGCATATGTTGTGCCAATGAGTAAGAAACTGATAGAAGAGAAGAGCCTCCACGTTATTTATCTTTATTTTATTGGTAAGGTCTTGCATAGTTAATGTATTAAATAACATCAGCAATACATTTGTAACTGTATATGTATATATTAATCTAAATGTTTAGTTAAAATGTTCAATTTATTAATTCATTTTTTGCCTGATTGATCAGTGTGTACACTACATTTTATGGAGTCAGTTTGGAGGGTTTTTTTAAGTGGAATTTATACTCTTATTCAACAGTGAGAAATTAAAATTGATCCAAAGTTATAGTAAAGACATTTATAATGTTACAAAAGATTTCTATTTCAAGTGAATGCTGTTCTGACCTTTCTAATCATCAGAGAATCACATTTTTCACAAAAATATGAAGCAGAACAACTGTTTTCAACATTGATAATAAGAAATGGTAACACTTTACAATAAGGTCTTGTTTGTTAACATTAGTTAATGTATTAACTAACATGAACTAACATTAGCAATATAATATTTGTTACTGTATTCATTTTTCTTAACATTAGTTAATAAAAATATAACTTTGTTTGTTCGTGTTAGTTCACAGTGCATTAACTAATGTTAGCAAATACATCTTTTGATTTTAATAATATATTATTGAATGTTGTTTTTAACTAATATTAATACATGCTGTAGATGTATTGTTCTTTTTTTAGTTCATGTTAACACATTTGTTAATGTTAATAAATGAAACAATCTTGTAAAGTGTTACCAAAGAACATTGAACATCAAATCATCATATAAGAATGATTTTTGAAGGATAATGTGACACTGAGGACTGGAGTAATGATGCTGAAAATTCAGCTTTGCCATCACAGAAATAAATTATATTTTAAAATATTTAAATAGAGACTATTTTGAATAGTTATAATATTTCACAATGTTACTGTTTTTAACGTATGTTTCATCAAAGCCTGGGTGAGCATAATACACTCCTCTAAAAAACAAATCTTACAGACCCCAAACTTTTGAATGGTCGTGTATGTTACTGTAGTTAAATGACATGTACCACCAAAAAAGTCACATTGTCATATTCAGATGCATTGAGTTCTTCTAAGAGACAATCCTTCCACATTACAAGCAGCTGTCCTCACATCACCTCAGGGTCAGCAGAGACAACTAAGAAGGATGGAGAGGTAGAAAGAGAGCAGGAGGGAAAGAAGTACGCACACACGTGAAGAGAGAAGGCTGAGCGTTCACGAAACCTCATGACTCATGAGTAGCAGCATCACACCCACCCCTTCCCTCTCCGGAGAACCACGCGTCTTCAGAAGGAAAACAGAGGAAGGGAGCAAAGAAAGTTGGCCCGCACGACTCCGGTGATGTCACGAGCATGTGACCCTGCTTCTCCAGTGACAGTGTTCTGAGGGAAAGAAAAAAGATTTTTTAAAGGCTCGTGCCTCTTTGGGTTTGTGTGAAGGCTCCGCTCACATCCCGAGCAACCACAGAACCGCAGAAAAGTTCGGCTCTGGATTTTTGCATGGGGCTGCCGGCGGCGCGTAAATGGTTAATTGTCACCGGTCAACTTCAGGTTTGAGGACCGCACCAACCAGTAAGTACTCTTCAACCAACCGCACTATCCTCTGCAGCAAGCTTGGCTCCGTCCTGTCCAATAAGGCGACAGATTTTTGCATTTTTTCCTAAACCATGCCTGGTTATTACTTGTGGTCATGAAAATAGTTGATACAAAAATGCATTTCTTGTGGATGTTTTTTCCTTTTTTGCATCTTCCCCTGGCACGCTGCACGCTCCTAACCTAAGAGGCGTCAAGGGTCACCAAAAACCACAGAGAAGTGAAATTTGGGACTGACGGTGGCGACCATGGCATCCAACAGCCTCTTTAGTTCTATGACCCCATGTCAGCAGAACTTCTTCTGGGGTAAGTGCCCAAGGATTTCACCCTGTTCTTGACCATTCCACGTGCTAGACCGTATAATAAGGAACTGCGTTTTGAGAAGCAACAATCATGTGTTGATGTTTACAAACATTCGGCTAGGCCAGCCATTGTAAAGCCTGACTGCGTGCAGGAACTGTTGTAGGGAAGCTCGGGTGCTGAAGTGTCATTGTTAACGGAATGCAGGATTTTTGGGACATGCATCAAAAAGCAGGAGTTTGAAATCCAGTATAAAAGCAAATAAGTGAATGTTTGACATTGACTGTTAGGTTAGGGGGTGTGTACAAGCTGAAAGTCTTCAAAAGTTGAGAAATGTACCAGATATTCTTTGCAAAAGGTATTTAATTAAGTAAGCAACTTTCTCAGACTGTCTGGCTGTGGGTATATGTATATATATATATATATATAGGAATTATTTGGGTCGGAATAAATTCTAGTATCTTTTAAGTGAGGTTCACTAAAAATCCTAAAAATCCTACTCATTTTATCATTTATTACGTCTGTTGACACCTGGATGCTGAGACAAAATATACAAAAATAGTGTCTGAAATTGTAGAAAATATGAAAACATTATTAAATACACAAGAATAACAGGCAAGCACAAATCCATATTGTGCATAAAGAAATATGACTTTCCCATGTCACAGAGAAGTAAGAGAGCCCATTCATTCTGATCTATGGGTTTTGCCGATTCCTCCAAGAGAAATGTTGTAAAGCCGTTTTGGAGTGTGAATGTCTGCTTTCCAAACACAGCTGTGCGAGGCCTGTGCCTCCAGCACGCGT
Organism: Meda fulgida; assembly: GCA_030578275.1. Taxonomy (NCBI): domain Eukaryota; kingdom Metazoa; phylum Chordata; class Actinopteri; order Cypriniformes; family Leuciscidae; genus Meda; species Meda fulgida. The sequence goes on from CM060635.1 coordinate 6,060,048, forward strand.
GCTGTTCTCTGGCGTGTGTGTGCGGCGAACCCAGAGACACTTGCAGCAATCAGAGCCCCATTAGCATGTTAACCTCTGACCCGTGCTCTCAGGGGTGAGAGCAGACCAGGATGAGAACGGGACGGGGGGAAAGTTTGTCTCGATTGTGGCTAGTCAGATATGTCCATGTACAGTAAAAGAGCACATGAGACTCTCGCTCTAATCAGTTAATGTGTGGTTTTAATTCATGCACAGAGAGTTTTTAAATAGCTATATTTTGCATTAGGGCAACGCTTTATATTTAATGGACAGTATCATTATGATTCAAAAACTGTTTATCTTAACATGCTTGAAATTGCCTTCATGGAAGAAGTTACTTCTGTGTAGAGACCTCATTATCAAAGTTATTTTAAAGTATTTTTTTCTGCAATGTTTTTGATGATGGTTATTTTTTTTGCTATTTTAAGATTCGTCTTTGTGACAAAAAAATTGGTTCTCTTTTGTATGTCATCTGCTTAATAGATTTTGATCAGTTTAGAGGAACATGTTATTTAAATAATTTGACGGGGGGGGGGGGGGTAATTTTATGAATAAATAAAAGGTTACTATTATTGTTTTACGCATACAGTATTGAAGTCTCTGTAAAGTTTAAACTCTTTGTGTGTGGTAGACAAGGGTGCTGGATTTGAATCAGTTTGACTTGCATTCCACATTTTATATAATTTGCAAAATTCTAAAAAAAACTCACTGTAAAAAAAATATATGATCAGAAAGTTATGACAATATATGTTTTTACATTGCTTTAACTCATCAAAATAAGTTAAGCAATATTTTGTTATACAAGATTCAACTATGTTTTTTAAATCAGTTTAATGTAATTCAAGTTTAAATGACTTAGTTGATTGTAGTTAAAAAATTTAAGGCAGCAACTTTTTTTTTTACAGTGCTAAGAGTTTTTAACTTTTCATATTAGTGTGCACTGATAGATGTCGTGACGAGACCCATACAGACACATTATATTTCATTCAGGCTCCACTATTGAGAGATTTGAATTTAATTAAGTAGAAAACATTCTCTGAAACGCTGCCTAATGGCAGATGGGTGTGGAGTAATTGTCTACATGTGTGGCATGAGACAGACTCGCTAGGTTTCTCGAGGGCATATTTTGTTGCTCGTTATCAAAATCGAGCTAAGGTATTGACAATTATCCCATGGTAGCAATTATCATCTAGCGAGAATGCAAGACATTTTCAAAATAAAAAAACTAAGATTGATGAAAGAAAAGAAGATGGTTTAGTGACTCAAAGTCCATAAGCGTTCCAGAGAATCCCAGATGATTTGAGACGAGTATTAAAAGGCAGCTTCTGTTGCATGCATCGTCTGCTCAGATCCCACCGCCCGCCGTCATTCCTGAGACATCTTAAAAGCAAACCAGACTTGCTTTTTCCGAAGCAGTGCCAGAGCAGGGAAGCCCTCTCATCAATAGGTAATTGAAGCGAGGGGAAAATCTCTGACCCTGAGCTGCAGCTTCTGTGAAAGGGAGAGGATCATCTAAAAATATCATCAAAGCCATATTCATTTAGCGCTGTTTAATTGTAGCTGGCAAGCAAACATGTAATTTCGACAGCAATTTTTAGATATTGAATGGTCCTTGGGGTGTATTCATTCACTAATAGTCAGGTAGAGTTTTGTGGGCACACTACGCCTTTTGTGTAAGGACTTTGAGGTTATAGTCTCGTCCTTCACTGTTGCCCAATTCTTTACGGTAAATTGTACAGTCAAATTTTGTGACAAATATCATTACAATTATGAACGTGAGGCTGGTTTGCTTTTGAGATGTCATATGACAGCCAGTGGTAAGATTTGAGCAGTTGACTTTTAATATTAAATTAATTAATATTTAAAATAAATATTGATTTATTGCTCTTTCTGTCTCACTTACGTTCTCAATAAATCTTAATTTAAACTAATATTTAGTTATCCTATTTATCTATATTTATGTGTCACTTACATTCTCACTCAATGATAACTGTTACTATAAAATAATTGTACAGATGCACAGTATAAATGTAAAAATGCAAGGTCACTATCTATGATCTATTTTTTTTATTGTATCACTATTTATTATTATCTGTCTGTTTAATTGTGTAATGTGCCTTGAGAAGCTGCTTTAAAGGCGATAGTTTATTATTATTTTTTCTTTTCTCTGGCACCAGAGAATAAAGAGCCTCCGTTGAGCTTGTGTTTTATAGGCTGCATTTACGCTGCAGATCTTGATGCTTAATTCTGATTCGTTGACTATGTCCAATTTTTTGGATGACTAGCTAACATATTCTTTTAAACCTACTGACCTGGAAAAGCTGAGCCCGAGAAGGAAGTAAAAACCGCATAATTTGCAATGGACGCAGAAATGATAATACAAGCTTTTAAAGGTCAGTAAAACATTGGGTTGAGCATTGGGAAGAGTCATGTGATCATAGTTGGTCTCTACCTGAGTGGAAGTTATTCGCCACGTCGCTTTTTCAATGACGTAAGACTCACATTGATGGGAATATTCGATCTGTCCGCTTACATGGCAGACGCAAATGCATGTATCCGATTCATATCAGATTTATTTCCTCATGGGAATGATGCCTGAAACCTGATCTAAGAATATTATGTGCATTTTTCCAGCTTACATGTTCATTGGTCATATCCGATCTTTGCCACATGGTAGGAAATAATCAGAATTCACTTGAACCATAATATAAATGTGGCCTATAGAGATCCTAAAGCACTGTGTGAATTTAAAGGTACAAGCGAAAACAATGCTGCGATTGGCTAATTACCATGTCAATATGTCCTATTCATCACTATGATTGGCTCATTAGTCATTAGCTTGTAAATTTAATGAATATTAATAATAATTTTTGACTTTAATGTTTTTGACTTAATTTTAATAAAAAGAATGTTAAAGGAATAGTTCACACCAAAAATGTAATTGTCATCATTTACTCACCCTCATGTCGTTCCAAAAAAATATTTTGAAAGATTCTGTTTTTGTCCATACAATAAGCATCAATAGGATCCAGTCTTGTTTAGACCCAAACGTTCTTTAAAAAAAATTACTTTTGTATTTGGAAGAAAGAAGGTCATACAGGTTTGGAACAACATGAGGGTGAGAAAATATTGAAAGGATTTTCTCGAAAATATAGGAATGTTTTTTTTTTTTTTTTTTTTTGCTTGTTCATTTTGTATGGTAAATAGTCCATGAAAACATCAACTGGAAATGTAACATGAATTTCCTTTCAGAAGTCCACAACATCACTGAAATTAGTCATAATGAAATTATTTGCAATGTTTAGATGTCCCCCAAAAGTAGGTTTTTATGAAATAAATAATGAATTAGATAAATAATGAATAAAGTATTTTAAATTTTGATTAAAGAGTTACTCTATACTTTGGATGGGATGTGTTATATTGTCCGACACCGGCCTTTGATCAATCCGATGAAACTGATGAGAAAAGGAAGAGGTAATTTGATTAACGCACTTAGTCATACAGTTGAAGAGCATGAAACCGATCCCTTTTGTCATGGTCAGGACATATGCACAGACTGAGCGCCGGAAATGAAAAAGATTGGACATATAGCGTCACAACAGGTCCCATCTCTTAATTTGGTTCTATTACCAGCCCACACAGCCCCTTAAGGATAGAGGTGTTAAATGGATCAGTTGCACACCTGAAGAGTAGTTTGTTGGCAGTGGGACTCCCACACAAGCCTAATGCTGTAATCTGAGCGGGCCAGTGACACGTACAGGAAGAAGTAAAAAAGGCAGGGATCACCTTGCGCCTCTGAGCTGGTGCAGTAGTATGTCACAAGAGACAAACGGCTAGATCAGACACCCCCCATCTGCTCTGGTGGTGTCTTCATCACCCTCGTCTTGTGTCCTCCCACACGTTTAAATGCGATAGCTCAGTCACACTCTGCACAAAAGGCCCTATCTGTTGTAAAACCCCCTCGAATCACTGACATGCCACCTGCGCTGCGTCCTGCACCGAACACAAAGGTTTCTGAGGCGTTCCCGCCCACAACAGCCCACACACACTTTCACAAAGGCTGAAATGAAATATGTGTGCGGCACAAAGCCCAGTGACGGAGAGCGCACACCTTGGCCCTCTGTTCGGTAATTGACTTTGATGTCATACTGACAGTGTTTGAGGTGTCTTGATGAATGCTGGGAAATCCATGCAAGGGGAACGAATTCTTTTATTCACTTTTACTCAACACGTATTCAGACGGGATTGAGAGAGGGAAAAAAAGCCTCCAAAACAAGACTTTGAACTTGAGTCACTCATGAGGAACATTTGTGTTTGCCTAAATAGGTCTTTTACACTTCAACAAATCCTGTGCATGTTCTCCTGGGTTTTATTTTAGATGCTCTTTAATGTTCTTTGAATAGTAGGGGTAAATGTGCCCGGGCAGCAAATACTAGACTCTTCAAAGCGGTAACATATAATTACAGCACATTAGTTGATTTGTTGGTGGCGTGCATGTCTCTGTGTTGTTTTGATGTGCATGTGGGAAATGGAAGGTCTGTTCTCTTAGGCGAGAGAACGGCAAAACAATGATTTAACAAGAAAGTTCCCAGAGAATTTAAAGCATATTGTGACTTTTTTTCATATCGTCTCTCTTCATAAAATGAGTGAGCTGCCTCGCGGCATACTGGCCACATAGATGGCACATCAAACTTCATAAGTGTTTTTTTATTGTGTTCTCCGTAGGTAGAAACTCATGATATACCGTTCAAAAGTTTGGGGTCGGTAAGATTTTTTAAAAATGTTTTTGAAAGAAGTCTCTAATGGTCACCAATGCTGCATTTATTTGATCAAAATACAGTAATATGTGCTATTATGAAATATTATTGCAATTTCTGTTTTCTATTTGAATATGTCTTAAATGTAATATATTCCTGTGATGGCAAAGCTGAAATTTTAGCATCATTACTCCAATCTTTAGTGTCACATGATCCTTAAGAAAACATTATAATATGCTGATTTGATGGTCAAGAAACATTCCTTATTATTGTCAGTGTTGAAAACAGTTGTGCTGCTTCATATTTTTGTGGAAAGCGTGATACATTTTGTTTCGCAGGTTTCTTTGATGAACAGAAAGTTCTAAAGAACAGTCTTTGTTTGAAATAGAACTCTTTTGTAACATTGTAAATAATTTACTGTCACTTTTGATGAATTTAAAGGTGCACTAAGCAACTTTTTTTGTTAAAAATGTACAAAATGTATATACTGCATATACCTGAATATAAGAGAGGTTTTGTCCTAAAAATAGGCTGAAAAATGGGGGGTCGTCTTATATTCAGGGTCATCTTATATTCGAGTGGAGGAACCGATTGATAGCCTTTCTCGGACGCGCTTGAAAAAAACAAGCGCGTCGCTTCCATAATGAGCGCGCATACCGCGCGCCTACATTTGAAATAACGAACTTGAGCGTGCAAAAGACTCTATGTGAACAGGCAGAGGGTTTCAGACCCGCCAAATATGGCGCCTTCCATGACTTGGTCAGATTGTCATGTACCTCCGGGAAGAAGGGGGCGGGTCTCTACTCGCTTGTCTCCGTCCGCTCTGGCATCCTCTGTGAACGGAGCTTTTTCTTGCGTGGATCGAGCAGAGGGAGAGAGAGAGCGGGAGCCGGATCGTCGTCAAAAACCGCCAAACGATCCCGCAGGGTGGTTAAATCCATCCCGTCGCACTCAGGGCAGCCGCCCTTGGTGAGTGCGGTTTCCCCGTGGTCATGACCCAAGCGGGAAGCGCACAGGATGTGCCGGTCTCCGCCGACGAGCGGGCCTCTACACGAGGCACAGGTGATGCGAGGCATTTGGAACAACGCATCGGAAATTTGCTCTTAAAATTATTTTCTGTTGGAAACCAGATTTTTTCCACAAAAATCTATTTTTTCCCAAAAATAAGTCTGGAAAATGGGGGGGTCGTCTTATATTTAGGGTCGTCTTATAGTCGGACTCGGGTATATGCGGTAAAAAGCGAGTACATCATGAATCCACCTTCTAACGCCGTGTTTTTGTCTTATCCTGAATCACTGCAGTTCACCTACTGTATAATAAGTGTTTATATTGGGACTATTTTCGACTGGTACCACTGCGGAGTAGCTCAGTACCTGCGTGACTCGTCATAGACATAAACAGAGAGAAGTAGTTCCGGCTACAATGTTTTCACACAAGATGCATGCAGTTTTGTTTAGTATACGCTAGGGCGCTAAAAAATACATAGTGTAAGTGCAGTCCTGCTGAATGATAGTAATCATTTATTTAAAAAATACTATGTATATCTTTTAAAAAAAAATGTTTTTTTATTCACCATTTCCCTCACTTCATCCACCATCTTTGCCATAGTGCTTTTTGGATTGATTTCGCTGATGGCTTCGATCACCACAATGTTCACTTCGAATTTGATCTGAGGATGCTGCCAACCTTTTGGAAAAGCCTTTAAATAATGAGCATAGACGAGGATGCCTTGAAATGGTGCCTTTGTAGGGGTCATTAGCTACAATATGTTGCCAAGTGCAATTTTGGTGAAAAACGTATCACAAAAAACATTTGTGAATAGAGCAGCGTTTAGTCACATGATCTTTTTCCAGGTGCACCTCAACTAAAAGTAGTTTCCATAGTTTACATCTTCAAGGGTACAAATACATTTTTGTTTTCAATCTTATTCATGTCTTGTTTTTTATCCAGCATTATTTGTGCAATATATCCCAAAGTTTGCATACAATACAGTATGTGGACAAAAACCCTGCGAACTGTGAAGACAGATCCTCTCTGTGAGAAAATGCGCGTCATGTGTTTTTCTTCTTAAAGTCTTTTTTTTTTCTTTAGAAGAAAGACAATATTGTCTTCAGAGGATTAATCTTGACATACATAAATGTGCTTTCTCCAGTCATATTTTGGTCTCTTAATTGTTATGTGCCACAGTTCAAATTAATCACAACTTAAAAAGCAATAATCTGTGGGAACAGTGTATGAAAAGTGATAATTGTTAGTAGTACAAGATTATTACTTACTTATTTAAAAAAAAGGCCGCCAAAGAGTGTGAAGACATAAATTTCACACCAAATATTGTCTCTCCTAAAGATGCTCATAACTTTATATGTTTGATCTCACTGACATCATGTTGCTTTGCAATTTCACAAGTTCAGAAATGTCTTTTAATCACAAGTGATTTGTGGAACAACCGGAAGACCCTCTGTGGAAACAAAGCAGCTTGTTCTCATCTAAATTCAAATAGTCCCTAAAACAATCCCACATATTTGTGAACTAGCCACATGTTCATACCAACCTACACTTGACCACCGGTATACACACTCAGCCCACGCGCTGCCCTTGACCTTCCCCTTCAGGCACAGTGGAATTGATCTTTCTGGTAAACAGCGAGCAAATGTCTGCTGGGACAGTACCCAGGGCTTCAGGATTACAGTACGGTAAACCCAAGAGTCAAGACTGATGAAGCCAGCTCTTTACTGCTATTTGCCTCCACCTCAACCCTGTGGCGAAGTTTCGTCATGCTAAGTGTGTGCAGGGTTTTTTTTGTGTTGTGGTCTACTAACTGGAGCTATTGATTGTTGATCAATTAATTAGGTTCAAACTTTATTTTTAGTAGTGGTCCTCAACTGGTTTTGTTTCAGGACGTTACTTAGTATGGCAAGCCGTTTTTACTTTTATTTAATTCCCAGGATATGAATTCTTGATATCAACAATTCAATTTTCACTAGTTAAAATGCTAATTCTTGATATCAGGAATTAGATTTCTACTTTTAACAATGGCAATTTTTCATATCAGGAATTACATTTCATCTAGTAAAAATGTTAATTCTTGATATCAACAATGATGTCATTACTCGTAGAAATTTTAATTGGAATGCCATTTAAATTCAATTGTTGATATCAAGAATTGATTTCTTAGCTGAAATTCCAATTTGACATATCAGAAATGAAATTATTTCTAGTAAAAACCACTGTTTTTTATATCAATAATTATGTGGTTTCTAGTGAAAATGTCTATTGTATATCAACAATTGAATTGCTACTATTACAGATTTTCATTTTTGAAATCAATAATTTGGTTGTCACTGAAGTGACAATGTTAATTTTTGATATCTTGAATGTGACTATTGCTAAGAAAGCCATTTTAGATATCTGAAATTACTCTCCTAATTATTGATATCAGAAATATTTTCAGATCTCAGAAATAACAAATGTAACATGTTGAAATATATTTACAGATATTAAGAATAAATATTTCAACTAGTGAAAATTGAGTACTTGATATCAGGAACTTATATTTTACTATAGTGACAAAGTAAATATTGATTTAAAAAAATATGATTTTTACTATAAGAATTGTATTTCTGATATGTGAAATTGTAATTAAGAAGAAATCAATTCTTGATATCAACAATTGAATTTGAATGGCAGCCTGTGGTGACATTTAAATACAAATATCTAAAATTGCCTTTGTTACTAGTAGAAATCTAATTCCTGATATCAAGAATTAGCATTTTAATCAGGGAAAATGTATTGTTGATATCAATAATTAATATCCTGGGAATGAATAAAAGTCATAATGGCTTGCCATACACATGCTACAGTGTATAGGCGAACTTGTTTTCTTTTGCACAAAATGTAAAAAAATGTACATGAGAGTACCACTGATTTATTGATCCTCGAGGGGAAGATCATAGGAGGCTACTGTTTAGATACAGAAATGTATCACCATATTCTGTTTTGTTGTGTGATTTATTTTCAGTTAATTGGTGAAAATGATGTTTTATAAAGATCAGACAGTCTTGCCCTATAGCTAGTTACATAATAGCATGTATAATTAGTGTAATTGGATGGCCTCCTGGGCTTTTAATCAGCAAAGTAACTGATTTAATTAGACTTAGATGTGTTGCGCATTTAGACGGAGATCTTAATGGCTAGAGGAGATCTTCAAGAGGATAATTAATTTTTTCCAGACACAACATCTCCTGTATTTGCTCAAATGCTCATGTTTTTAACACATTAAACATATTTTCATCCTTTCATGTTAATAATGTTATTAAATAATCATGATTTAATCAGTTTAGCAGTTAAATAAAACGAGCAATATAACACAGTGAATTTGAGACATCTGAGATCCCTGCAGTTTAATGCCAAAGAGTAATTTTGTTCAATTCTGAAAATGTCTATTGCACTGGTATGTCACAGGCAAACCACAGGCGTATCAGTCCTAAAGTGCTGCGATTACCAATAATATAAATTCTCCCAATGGGATTCGGGAAGACAGTCAAATGTTCCTTCACGAGTTAAAATTTTTCTGAGTTTGGTTCAACACCCTAAATTACATTTCATTTGGATTTCAAAATGAGACGCACATTTTGGCTGCTACAGAAAATGCAGAAAAATCGCTCCAACTTTTGCATTTACTGTAGTTTCAGCATAGCCGCAAAAAAAAACAGCTGCAAAAGTAATGAATCATTTCAATCTATTGGAACCCGTCATCTTCAGGGGTGCTTGAAGAATATCTGCATGCCATTTTTGCATGGTAAGAGAATGGGCAACCAAAACATATACATCATAGAAAGATGTCCACGTGATGAGAACTCATTTCTTTTTTGAGCCATTTAAGCTCATACAATCAACTTCCAGTGCTATAGCGGGGCGAGAGAGTTCAAAGAGGTTGAATATAATCTGTTCAGACTGGAGTCGGTTCCAAAAGAAAATATTCCCAAACCCTAAAGTCATTGTGGCAGTATCATTACCCTTTACTCGCAGTAGCATTTTCTCTCAATTACCTCCCTGCTATCACATTTAGCCTGTTGCAACAACCATCACGAGAGTCGGTGACTGACAAGACTTTTTTTTTCTGCGATTTTTGGGTTGTGTTACCATTTTCCCTTAAGCACTGGGAACGACGAACTCTAGTTGAAATGTCTTGAAAGAATAGAGAGCTGGACAGGTTTGCACCCCATGAGAATTATTCTATTTCGAGCAAACAATGGCAGCCTTATTTTTATGCAAAAGAAATATCAGACTAGTTGCCAAGCAAATCACCTGGTTCCACAGAATTTTGACGTCCTGGAATAATTCATTTATCCACTGCTGTGCACATATGGCCAGGTTATATTTGTACCCCCTTCCTAAGGTTTACATTCAACGCTTTGCAGCTGCGTTAATATCCCAACTTTCACTTTTTTCCCTTTCACCCAGACTTTTTTCTTTTTTAAACACCTGAGCACAAGCCCTCCTGCATCCAAACAGGGAAATAAAGCCAGAGCTGTGCAGCAGCGAGGTGATAGGTGATAGCTCCCTTGCGAGTTGCTTTCTGGATACCTGCCTGTTTGGGTTGTCCTCTGGTTACTCAATCCATCAGTAGTTCATATTATACGGCCAATAAATCATCCTCAATCTACTGCGGGATGAGGTGAAATCCCCCACATAAATCTCCTATTAGTTTTACCTTGCACACAAAATAGAACTAACTGACTGTGGATACATGAGAACGGCGTAATAACTATAAATATTTTTCAACTAACCAGGCCGTTTCAGAGAGGAAGTAGACCCGTGCAATCCACAGCGGAAGGCGAAAGTGTGAGGTGGAATTCTGAAGGTTAATCTGGTCCAAAATAAGCACGCTCTTGTACAGAAGTGATACCCGAGCCTCGTCCAGGAGTGCCTCGTGTGAGGGTCTGCTTTAGACTGATCCCTTGATTATTCCTCTGACTCTGCTGAATAAATCACTAATCCACACTTGCTCAATTACACAGCAGATACCAGTTGGAAATGCAACCTAACCTATTGCATGTAAAAGGAAGACCCTTTTGTGGGCTGAATGTTTTGTTTTATATACAAAATATGTAGTTCCCACCAAAAGTGTTTGGATAAAAATATTTTTCTAAAAATACCATTGGACTGGTAGACACTTTTCAAGCAAGTATTACACACACACACACTCACACAAAATGGGTTTTTAATTATGATAAAACAATATATAATGCTCAAAAATATAAAGTGGCACTTTTAGTTAAACTTATTAACTAAACACAAGTTTAGTTAGTTTAACTTATTTGGAGTACTTCTTTATTGCACAATGCACATTTCTTAATATTAAGCCTAAGATGTGTTTTATATCACTGTTGGTAAGGAATCAGGATAATATGATGACTGTATAATATCAGTCTTTAAATGCTAGTCAATTTACTGATATTTGCGCCATTATTTACCGCCAAAAAAAGCATGTCTTAAACTAGACTCCAATTTGCGCTGCTCTTGGTTGGTCATTATGGAAATGATCCGGCTGCGTCTGTGTTCTTTAATTTGTCAGCAGATCATGAACAGAACTTTCCACTCCCATCTGTGCTTTTTTAGAATTAAGCAATGTTGCTTTAATACAACAGTTCAATAAACAAGAAATCAATATCGAGTAACTTACAAGTTACTTTATTTTTTAATTTTATCTTACACATTGCCTTTATTGGTTTCACTTTATTTTGATGGTCCCTTTAACACATTGTGTTGACTATAAGTAATGTTGCACCTGAATGTCTACTAACTCTTATTAGAGTTTTAGTAGAGTATTAGACTGGTAGGGTTAGAATAAGTTGACATGTAGTTGCAAAGTCAGTTGAATGTCTTTTGGGGAAGCATCAGAATAAAGAGTTAGCAGATATTAAGCAGACAGTCTACTTATACTCTAATGAGAGTCAGTTGACAGGTAGTGTAGTCGCCAGAATGTTCAAAAGGGACCATCAAAATAAAATGTTACCTATTTATGTATATATTTTACTGTTGTACTGCACCAAATAGTTAACATAGAAACAAAGCAACAGCATAATTAACTGTTGTGCGTCCCGAGCAACGCAGTAATGGCATTTAATGAATTGGTTGATTGAATAATTCAATGATCACTAGTTCAGATTCGGTCACTAGTTTTGTTCCTGAATAAATCTGTGTTTTAAACAAATTGTTTGAGTGACTCAATGAGTCATAAAGTGGCATAATGACTTGGGCTGTGTCCGAAATCGCATACTCTCTGAGTAGATAATTACTTTAAATAAATAATTACTTCACGACAGCTAAAAAAGTATGTTGTATAGTATGAGAGTGTGTAGTGTAAATGTAATCCGGACATACTACATTCGCCATGTTGTCACTATCATGTGACCTACCAGCGTCACTGCCATTCATAAATCCTCTCCCGTGGCCTCATGGGATAGTAAAGCGCCCATCGTACGCACACTTCAGGATCTCTCCGGAAGTACTAGGTCATATGGGTACTTTTTGCCTGCTCTTTTATGAGTTTTCATGGTGTAAATATGCAACCTGCAAAAAGAAACAGTGAAAATCCACACCTCTAGCATCTCTAAACCAATAAGCTAAATATCGTAAAGTTTTTATTTTTTATAAATGTTATATTGTTTTGTTACATTTACGACACGTTTGTGACAGAAAATGATCAAACAGCCTACTGTTGCTATGATTACCTGGTCATGCGAAGATGTTTGCAAAGGTAAACATACATCTCATACAGCTCAGTATATATATATACTTTTTTTTTTTTCAAAATTTAAAGAGAATGTATATTAACCTGCCGTCAAATTGCAGTTATAAGGTAGGCCTCATCGGAATATCAATGTGACATGTTTCTCAACACAATTCACTGACGCGGGGAACTAGTCGCACAGGGAGAATAAAAAACATCTCTGAGCTGTCACCGTGGCAACAGCCTTCAATTTCTTATACTTGACTTTAGTGTTACGGGTATTTTAATGGGAGCCTTTGTCGCATATTACCAGCCTTTTTATTCCCCTTTTCCCCCTCACAAGCCGCAAAAGTTCCTTTTCTGTTCCTATTTTTATGTACAAGTGATCTCAATTAAGGACCTCCATGAAGGCTAGAGGCGGCAGACAGTCATGCCAATGAGAGCAAAAAGGAAATTGTCTTTGTAGCCTGCCACCAAAACCAGCCCCCACTTCTGCATCACCACCACCACAGGCACCCCCACTCCACTTTCCATAAGAACACAGCGCACATCCCCAAAAAACCATTGTGTTCCTGAAATTTTTGACCATAGCACAGGTCCAATTTGCTTGCAGAGCCAGTTCTTGTGCCTCACTGGCAACTCAAAGTACTGAAGATCTCGTCTGCACTGATGATGTCACTGACCAGTCAATGACAAAACGCCAATTATAGGCTCAGATTAAATCTGGGGGTTGAAAGGATGTTGAGAAGGTCTTCCTGATGAGGTAAGGCCACAAATTCTGCGTACAACCCCGCTCTTCGCGCGCGTATGTTCTTGTGAAGCGTGCCAAGGATGGAAAGTAACTATTTAAAATTGGAAGCCTCCGTAGCCCCATCAAATTGCTCCCCACATAAAGCCATAATTAAGTGTCTCAAAAAATGCACCACTGTGAAATAGAGCCCTGATCCAGGGACTTAAGTGGCTGTACTTTTCCTCTCAACCGTCGAAAGAATGCAGGACGAGAAAGAAGCAGAGAAAAACACTCATGTAGCACGTTACATAATCCCAGGGCTGTATGAATCTGAATTGGAGTCATTTGGATATCATTAAAGCCCTGGAACTCAGTGTCTCTTCGTGTTTACATTACCAGTCAACAATGGTTTCTTTGTCCCGTGTCATCACTTATAATTCAGGGGGGGGGGGGGGGGGTGTTGCTGGCGGATTTCTTTGCATGACTACTTGTCTGGTTGCGTTGAAACCGGCCTCTTTCAGCCGTTTCTGATGAGCTACCCGCGCTGGATTACGCTGTCAGCTCGGCGTATCACGGCATCAGCAGATAAGGGTTCGGTTACATTCGGCTTATCACATCATCAGCGTTTGAGCTGGTTCCAATCCAGCACGAGTGTCTGGTGACAAACAGCTCAGAATAGCGCGCAGTAATCCCGGGTTCTTGCTCGGTGGATGCCTTCTAACCCCTCATCTTTGTAGCACATCATAGCCAGCTGTGTGGGCTCCGTTTGGCTCATTAGGAGATCAAACGAGACGCCCCGAAAAGAAGTGGGCAGAGCTCTCGAGGCACAGCAAGCCACTCCAATCACGTGCCTTTGCTCAACGCTGATATTGCTGGCAGATGGCGGCCATACTGTACCGTCAAAGTGGATTCAGATGTGATAAATGCACTTTGATATCTCGTTGTGTGTATGATTTAACACGCCTCTCTGTTTGGACATGTCGACAATTGCTTTATTCCTCTTATTAAGTTTTATGTGCATCATTGTTTTATTGATAGCCACGAATCTCGAATGCAGGGACTGTTTGGCATCCATCTGCAAGGCATTATTAACATAAATCGTTTTTCATCAACCTTGATTTTATTTCCCATACAAATCAGTAATGGAGACTTGAGCAAAAATCAGGCAAGCTGTTAGAATAATATACAGGGTATTTGTGAATTCAATAGTATCTACTTTGATTTACCTTTTTTATGAATTGAAAATTGATCTTTAATAATGATCTTGAACACATTTTCGGTGCTCGGGGCAAACGGAGAGGCGGTGTAATTCAATCGCAAATTGTATAACTCAAACTATTTTTTTCTCTCTCTTAACGACGTGCCAGATGCATGTCAGTGCTTCCTGAAGCTTTTCTATCCCTCCCACATACAAGAGACTCACAACTTACCCACAAAACCATCGCCACCCCCACTCATGCCACCCTGCAAGACATTCATACAGTATATGTGAGCAATACTAAGCTACTTTAGCCTGTTGTCTAGCTGTAGTTATGAATCTGTATTCCTGAACAAGCAATCAGATCGTCACTTTTTATTTTGTTAGTTTCACAGTTGCGTTCGGTTGGTTTATTGTTGTTTTTTCATGACAAAATGGCAATATCTGAAGGTCTCAATGTTAGCTGGAGGATACCATAAATGTCTTGCTTGTTCTTCATGTTCTTTCACATTTTTTCTTCTGTGGTCTTCAGGAACATGTTTAAGGCATATGCTTTTCCCTACCGAAATATTAGGTTAAATGTTAAAGCTGAAGGAGGTACCAAGACAAACATTTGGGAATATTTTGATTGACTGCTGTCACTGATTGAGCCAGATTGATTTCTCTTGCACATTTCTGCCTAGATTAATTAGACGCTTTGTTTATATCCTATTTTGTTTATTGGCTGTGTCGGTGTTCCCATCAAAATTATGGACCTATTATTCCAATGCATTTTTAAATGTGTGAAACATATTGCAACACTTATGACTTGGGTTAATCGCAATCCGTGAGCCTGTTGAGTCAGAGGGAGAGATTGCCATCTACAGAATCACTGTGAGATGGAGAGTTAGAGTTTTTAGATGACATATTTTACATGCAAAGCTGTCTATGGATCCTCTGTTCAGACAGAGTCAAAAGAAGGTTTGCTCAAAGGGTGTTAAGACTGTAGCCTGTTTACTCTGTGCTTTATGGGGTAGCAGTGCGTGTGGAAAGTGTATATATGATTGTGAAAATATTTTGTCATTATGGCTCACTCAAATGATCCCAGCATGTTGCTCTGTGAGTCACACTTTCTTAGAAAACGATATGAGAAGAGTTCAGGTAATTCCACTTAATAGTCTTTGGTAACACTTTTACAGTAAGTTACATTTTACTGTAATTATAAATTATGCATAATTACATGCATCCAACCCTAAACCAAACCTAATCCTAATCCTAACCTTATAGTAAGTACATTTAGTTAATTAATGTTACTCTGTACTTAAATGTATAATTAGTAATTACACCAAGGACACCTTAAAACAAAGTGTAACTTTTTCTTTAATTAAACTCCTTTTTTGGATTGGAGGGTATTTCTTTTAATAATAGGTGTCACATGTATTTTTAAATGTTAATATTATAGTATTTAACAGCCAAAACAATAATTCAGTATTTTGTTTTTTATTTTATTTTAATAAATTTTATTACTGTTCAATTTTGCTAGAATATTAATGGCAGGTTCTGCTGTGACAACATGGTTATTGGGACATGTTTTCACAAAAGGTCAATGTGTTTTTCCTGGTCTATTTCCTGTTTTTTTTTTTTTATAATTGTAGACATTAAATGATGTGCCTGTACAATAATCGACTTAGAAATATTAACTTTATTAAGACACGTGACAGCAGATGGCTACTGATACTATATAAAGGGAAAATCAGTAGCCTACTTTATTCATTCTAACCATAATTTTAAAAAAAATCCAATTGCCCTTTTTCCAGTATCTAAAAAAACACAACATACTCAATCAAAGTTCTTCTTGTAATCACCATGTGTGGTTTAATTAATTAATGCAAATTCCATTGCCATTTTGCATATAGAAAAAGGACCTAATTTAATAATGTTCTTCCTGCGACTGGTTTCAAGGAAAACATAAAAAATACATGATATTTTCATAATGCAGTAATTTAATCTATTCAGGAGCCACCGAGACAGTTTTCATTCAGATATAAATGATAATAGCAATGCAGTTTTAAACTCTCACAGGCAGAGTTATAGACTAAAGATCGACATGATCAGTGTACAGTTGAGTTGACTTTAGTTGAAATTTTATGATGTGATCGGGACATCACGTGTTTGATTGGCATCACTTTAATGATAGCATGATGCTGGAACTATATGAACCACAAAAAAGAGAAATCCCTGTCTTCAAAGACCAACCAGATTGGAAGCAACAAACTTTTCGCCTCCTGAGCTCTTTTCATCCTTAAAGCTTAATTTGCTCCTGCGCTCTCCAGGGAGCGCTATTAGAGAGAACTTCACTGATCCTACACATCAGAGACAAAACATCGCCTTATTTTTATTATTATCTAACAAATATTGTTTATATGCAATGAAATCCGACTGTCTGTCTCTACTGTACGTCTTTATCCGGACTGAAAGCGATTGCGTGCCAGCGCGCTTTAATGCCGCTGCTAACACCTACGTTTCTGATTAGTTTTTTAGACAATTAGTCTAATCTGCTATAGCTAATAAGATTCATACAATCTTACAACTTTTTCAGAGACATGACCAAACCGTGCACGTTCACCTTGTGGCTGTGAATTAAGCGACTTTTAATACAGGAAACGTAGTTAATGACGACTGAGCGCAAAGCGCCAATTGAAGTCTGGTTGAGTGTGTGTGCAACCCGCAGCACTTCCCAAACTCATCAGACTGCAGCGCTGAGCGCACGGAGAGGGACTGACGGCGCTCCTCACACGCAACCAGAGGACATACGTTCGTTTTCGGCTAATTTCGACTGTTGTGATGCGCATTCCCGTAGATTCCAGCGTCGGCCGGAGGTTCAGTCCGCCGGTGTCGGTGAAGATGAATGATGTGAACCCGAGCGCAGGACAGCAGCAGCAGCAGCAGCACCAGGACAGCGCGGTGGTGCCGAGACTCCGCGCGCAAGAGAACCGCTCCATGGCCGAGATCATCGCCGACCACCCCGCAGAACTGGTCCGGACCGACAGTCCAAACTTTCTCTGTTCGGTCTTGCCTTCTCATTGGAGGTGTAATAAAACCCTACCGGTTGCGTTTAAGGTAAGAACTTGTTTTTAAATATTTTAATCATGTATCTTGGAAACTGCGTTAGTCTTTATGACTATACGTAAATAGTAATTTATTAGAGTGACATGCTATAAATGTGTAACATGGACACTGGACACTAAAGTGTTTGGACAATTGTTGTGCTAGTTTTTAGTTCTGCATAACTTTGTCTTGTGAAAATTGAAGCTTGTGCATGTCAAATTTTCTATGCAGTTTTAACACTTCTGACTGCACTGAGAAATAACATAATAACAGTAATATGATGTCTTAATTTAATAAAACATATTTAAACAACATTATTAACAGGCCTAATACATAATATACCAAAATATTTTGCAAAGTGCCTTTTAGATTTTAAGTGTAGCGTGTGCTAGAGATCGAGATTACTTGTATATTTTTTTTTTATTGTTAATATTTATAATAATTATTTCTTTGCTGTCCCCAAGGACCCATCATCTTAAATCTATACAAAAAATACTTCATGTAATTGTATTAATTTCACTCAGTTTTGCTGAATGTGTCTATTTTGTCAATTTGTCACAGATAGTTACTGTGTCAGTAGTCTGAATTGTGCCTTTGTACTATTTATACTCTAGTAAAAGTGTGGGAAAAGCAATTTCCCCCCTTTATAACAAAATAGACTTTGCTGGAACAAAGCTTCATTTAATAAGAAATAATGACATTGCTCTGGCATTATTCACTGTTTGATGTGTAATTCTGGCCTGTGGCAGAATCATTGCTCTTGGCTCGTGTTTCTAGTCAGGCCTGTGCAGGTGTGGTTAGTTATTAGGTAATTGCCAGATTAGTAGCTAGATTAGCAATGATGAAATAGAATTCCAAAATCATATGCAAATATATCGCTTTAGGTGCAATATGCTGACTCGTGTACTCACTGCATCAATAAATGCAGTCTGATGGAAACTACATTTTAAAATGTTTAATAACAATAATGATAGATTGTCACACAAGCACAGCATAGACATGCAACACATTTTTTAATTAATCATATTTATTATTTTATGCCAGCTGCTTTTTAGACCGTTTCAATCATGCATTAAAAGTTAAAGGGATAGTTCATCCAAAAATGAAAATTCTGTCATTACTTACTCACCCTCAAGTTGTTCCAAACCTGTATGAGTTTCTTTCTTCTGTTGAACACACAAGAAGATATTTCAAAGAATGTTGGTATAGCCAAACAGTTGACGGCACCCATTGACTTCCAAAGTAGGAAGAAAATACTATGGAAGTCAATGGGGACCAAAAACTGTATGGTTACCAACATTCTTTAAAATATCTTCTTTTGTGTTCCACAGACAAAAAGAAACTCATACAGGTTTAGAACAACATGAGGGTGAATTTTAATTTTTGGGTGAACTATCCCTTTAAAACGTGAATTCATAAATTTTGATAAAAAATAATGATTTCTTTTCATGTTAAATCTGCATAATTACGCACATATGTTCAATTGTTTGCATGAAATCCTGCTATTAAATAATAATCAGAAATCACAGGAGCTGCTGAACAGAACATCTTGCATCAGCGCACATGCACTGTTTGAACCGTTGCATCATGGTTCTGTCCGCAGGTGGTGGCCCTGGGAGAGGTGGCTGATGGGACGGTGGTCACAGTGATGGCTGGGAATGATGAGAATTATTCAGCTGAGCTTAGGAATGCCTCAGGAGTTATGAAAAACCAGGTGGCCCGCTTCAACGACCTGCGCTTTGTGGGCCGAAGCGGAAGAGGTCAGTCCACTTTTTGAGAAATGTTTAGATGGTTTTCGGATTGTTGAAATGATTTAAATCCCTTATCATGCAGGTTTACATTGGGAATGTATTTATATCCAGGGTGGTTTGCATTTGTGCAGAAAATCAAAAATGAACTTAACTGTCACTCAAAAGTTTGGCCTCACCTTTTTTATATTACCGCTTTCATGTTGGAGTATTATGGAGCCCCTGAAGGGGACATGGTGATGGAAAAATAATAAAAGATGGGAAAATAATAAGACTCTCGCAAAATGTTTGTGTTCCCCCTAGAAACTTTTGTGTTCTTTGCGAGTGAACACAAACATTTTGCGAGCGAACGCAAAGTTTCTCAGGGAACGCAAAAGCATTGCCAAATCATTTTTCCTCCCATCTCATACTGTATATTTTTTCTTCACCATGTCCCTTTTGGGGGTCTGTAGAATATTGGTAGCTATCAAATCATGAAATAACCAAACATGAAAGTGCTAGAATCATGTGGTAAACAAATCATCCTTTTAAACAGTATTAAAGGTGTTCACATGGATTTTGGACACTTGTTTGAGGCTTTCCTTCACTAATTGACCCAACTCATTTAATTTTGTAATTCATTTTTTAAAATTAAAATGCAGTCAAATCACTCACCGCGTTCTCCTAGCTAGCTAAGACCTATATATGTCAGTAAAATAATGCAAAAAAAGGTCTGCACTCTAAAAAATACTTTGAGTATCAAGCAGGAGATCAATTTAAAGATTAGTTAAATTGCACAATTACAGTACACAATTGATGTGTAGGACCGATTTATATTTAGCTACAAAATTAATTGAAAGTATTATACAATAACTGTTACATCATAAGGTTTTGAACATCATGAGAAACTTAATTTCAAGCTTGTCCAAACAATGCACTTTATACAAGTTTACTCCTGTTTACACAGGTTTACCATATACAGATTATATTACCACACCATGCGTTTTTCTATTAAGCTTAATCATTTTGTGTTTATCTACACTTGCACAATGTCATGTGGAGAAATCCTCCAAGGAGATTTGGTAACAGAGGCACGCGGTCAAACAGGGACACATGACATTCTTAGAATAATTATAGTCAGTCTGTGTACTGAGCTATCAGTTACGAGCCAACACCGTTGTGAAACCACATCACCACATTGGCGGTAAGAATGCACTCATTAAATTACAGGTCTGTGTGCGTTGTGCACTAAGGTTTCTCATGCCATCGACGGCAACGTAGGTGCCTGCGTAGCGGTCTTTTTTGTGTTGGACTATTTTGCATATTGCTCAGATTATTTTTTAAGGGTAAAGTGTTCAATTCTGTGCTTTTAGAATCACTGCATGAAATTGCAAAAATAATGATTCCTAAAAAAGCCTATAACTTTCTCCATTGGGAAATAACAATAATTTATTAACCTTTAAAGATAGCATTACCTTGAGCTATGAGGTTGTTAATCAATAGCATTTGTTTCTGTTGAAGCCGTCAGCCTGCCTTATTTCAGGTTTTGTTTATTTATATAATCGTGGTGAAAAACTACATTAGCCATGAAGCTGTACAGAAATTCCACCAATCAGAGAGTCGCCACAAGCAAAACCTGCCAGAAGAGCTCTTTAGCTCCGCCCACTCCCATGAAGCACTATGAATGATGTAATTTAATCTCGAGTCTGCATACTGCATATACGTAAATGGAAACTGTGCATTAAACTTAATATATATAATCAACATTTTTTAAATTAGTAGTTTTATATTTTTCTATCGCTTTTAATTCGATTATGCTGTTCACAATGCTTCATGGGTTTGTAGTTTTTTCATTCATTAAAGCCGTTAAGTTTAACAATCTTTGTATTTTTTCAAATATAGTTTTACTTCAAAATTGAAGTTTGCAATATTATGATTCACCTCATAGCTGGTCGGCTTGTTTCTTGGCTTAAATCGCTTTAACAAAGACTATTTTTGAAGTCCATATGGGAGAAATAAATGTGAAAAAGATAGCCACACCCCCAAACTTACACCACTGGTTTAGTTCAATTGAAGTTCCATATTTAGACAGACTAACCTGCAAATAACTTATTTATTGTTTTCTCTGCATGGGGGAAGTGAAGAATTGCACACTTCACTAAATTTAGTTTAAAAACATTTTTAAAACTTGTACACTCCATAAAAATATTAAATAGAACTCTTTTGGTTCCTTAATTCTTAAAGCTTCATGATTTTTGACACTTGGAGTCAAAAAATAAAATTGAATTTATTTTATTTTTGATTTATTAGATTCCAGGGCACGATGACATATTGTATTACCAATACGTTCAAATAATTTTTACATTATGGGAGCCATTTGGTCGTATTTAATTCTATTTTATGATCACAAGTCTTCTGAATTCACTGTCAGCAGATCTGTGCTGCTGTGTGGTGCTGAGATTCCACGCGTGTTGCCAGCTGTTTCCCATCGTTGCCAAAGTATTCCACCCACTACTTCCTGTCTCCCCAGCAAACCAGGGGCATTCATGAGTAGGAACCATTGGAGCGTCATGTTAATCCCTTGTTCCCCCGTATTAAACCACCAGAGAGCACAAATTGTCTGGAAACAGTGTTTAGGGAAGTGAGCTGTCTAGATTGCCGATGCCTCACTTTAGCGGCGCACAATTTCCCAGCAGCCCACTGTCCTGTTCATGTTCTGTGAGCAACAAAAAGTAGTACAAAATGATGCTGAAGTCATTATTGCTAAAATCTTGAAATATCCGGATTATAAACTCAAGGAGCTCAGTCTTGCTTTGACACTGAGTAAAGCCCTTCAATGTTTCTGTGTTTGCACAGGGAAGAGCTTCACCCTGACGATTACAGTATTCACAAACCCACCGCAAGTGGCCACTTACCACAGAGCCATTAAGGTCACGGTGGACGGACCGCGGGAGCCCAGGAGTGAGTACACCTTATATTACATACGGCTGTGACTAACCACATCCACGAGGCCTGTCATCACGTCCACCTCTCTGTTGGGCCGCAATCGCACCTCATCAAAGGCTTGCGGTCATTCGTGCATGTGCTAGTGATTGATTTATTTATTTTCTGATTTCTGCCTCAATCAGTTTGTCGTGAAATCATTGGCGAAGAAATTTTCTCAGGGTAGACAGATTGATGGCTTTAATTTAGCTTTGAACAGACTGGAGACTTGGTTTCAGGATTGCTTTTACTATTGGGAAATACATATACAGTATATATATCCAATGAAGTCAGCATTAGTCATGGAAGGGATTGTGGTACTTTTTCATATTTTCGGATTAACATACAAATATAGTTATGATTTTTTGTTTAAAAATAAGTACCACAAACCCTTCCATGACTAATGCTGAATTCATGGGAGATATATACTGTATACTATAATTTTTGAGAGAAATGGGACATTCAGTGGAATAATTGAATGCTTTTGAAGATATGGTTCTTTTCAATGAATCAGTTGAGCCAATTGGTGAGTCATTTTTAATCAAACACTGGAGTCATTGGATTGAATCAGTCAGACAACTCACTTCCTCATTGAATCGTTAGTCTAACTTACTGTAATTCAGATTATTGTGTCCGGTAACACTTTATTTTAAGGTGGCATAGTTACACGTTACTTACTATTAATAACAGTAAATTATGCATAATTACAAGCAACTAACCCAAGTAAGTATGTGTAGTTAATTATGACTCAGTACTTATTTGAGTTAGTACAGTGTACCTTAAATATCCCCTTAAAATCAAGAGTCAAGAGCCATTACTGTGATGTGTACTTTTAGACAGCTAGAAAACTTTGTAAGGTTAGTGAAACTGTGATGAGTCCATTCTGACAACTTGTTTATATGACGTTACATATAGATAAAGATATATATATATATACACAACAGACATTTAGAGTTTTGTTGTGATCGTTTTAAAGTCAACATGAATCAAAATTGGTATTAATGTTTTACATGAATATAAAATATATTTTTATAGATATTTATATTTTAAAATTACATTTATTATAAGACAGATATTAATATTCTTATTGTGAAAAATTCATCAGTGCATGTTTTTCCTTTTTTTGTCTGTGTAATTTTCAAATATTAAATAAATAAAAATATAAACAGTATTTCTAATATTTAAACATTTTATTTAGTTATGAATGTTTAAATTACCTTTAATTATTATTTTAATAATATGTATGTTATAAAATATTTATTTTGATGAATGATTAATAAATATTTGCTATGATTAATTTTTTGGATGTTTTATTTTTATTATATTTTACTTTTTCTCTCTTTAACATAAACTCCTATGGGAAACACTGCAACGAATTGTGCACCAACAACATAAAAAGTTCATTTTGACTATAGAGAATTCACACTTTTGCAAGTTGTTTCTGGTAGCCCTAACCCTAACCCTGTCAGTGATATCTTAATCAGCTGTCTGTCTGAGCATTAGCTTAGTGTATGCACTGAGGCTCTACCGTGGTAACATTGTGCTTGCATCGGCTTGTTTTAATGGCACTTATAAAACAGCGGAAAAAAAATCTACTACATCTGTCAGTGCCAACTGGTCTGGCAAACAGCTGTTTTACTTTATTATGAAAAATATATACTTTCGTCTTGGCTTAGAAATCAAGCCTATCACATCCCTAACAACATTTCTGCCTCTCTTTTTCTCTCTGACTTTCAGACTATTCTCAATGAACACATATGGTACTAGTATTTAGAGGCTGTATATGGTCTTGATTCTTCATTGTATTACAATGGCCTCTAGCAACTACAGGCCTCGTCTTTGATGTTGAAGACTTCCTCTATTTCTGCCTTATCTATAAGTGAAGTTTTTGAAAGGCTTGCAGGCCGTGTTATTGTGCGTAAGAACAGATGAAAGGGTCTTTACGGGTGGCTTTTTGTGTAGCGCTGATCTGATATTGGAAAGCTCCTGTCTCGGCCTAGAATATGCTGTCAGATTGCAATTAAGAATACCACGTCTCTGATTTCACATTTCACAGTTTTAGTGCATATGTTCCACAGTATTGTCTGTATAATGCTTATTATTTTTTAATAGTATGTGAAACAGTATGCAGCGTTAAAGGGATAGTTCACCCAAAAATGAAAATCCTGTCATCATTTACTCACCCTCATGTCGTTTCAAACCTGTATGACTTTCTTTTTCTGTTAAACACAAAAGAAGATATTTTGAAGAATGTTGGTAACCAGACAGTTGGTGGTAACCACTTCCATCGTATTTTCTTTTCTTGGCATTTGGTGTCACCAGTTCATTCATCACACTGGAAATGGACAGTACAATAAAGTCTTTACTGTCACTTTTGATCAATTTAATGTGTCCTTGATGAAAAAAAGTTTTTTTTTGTTTTTTTTACTGTCCTTAAACTTTTGAACAGGAGTGTGTATATTTTTGTATACACACGCAAGAAATGGCTATAATTTCGTAAGGTGCCTTCACGCGCTGTGTTTTCAAAATCGCCCCCTGTACCCTCATTCACCTTTTCCTACATTCCTACATGCTAATATAGTCCACTTGTAGGAGTGAATTAAAACGAGTGAGTGAATCCGGACAATGAGTGCGGCTTTTGCATAGTTTGTGCTTGCTGTTTGAAACTTAGCAATCTGGCAGCTCCGGTAGTAATGAAAAGATGTATCTTGATCTCTGTCATGGAAACTAGCATGCATAATCTAATAATCAATTTAAAAGGAATTTATACCGGTGATATTACGCTAAAGCCACATTGGACAAGCGGTTTGGAAAATGACTGGATGGATGATACAACTGCGGGCGCCATCTTCTGGTGAGACGGGGGAATTCATTCGGCATGACTTTCACAGTGCATTATGGGTATTCTCTAGCTGTTGAACACACATTGGTTGTACTCTCGTTGCTGTGGTGCATTACGGGATTGATTTAGTCCACTCGATAACAAGTCAGCTGCCACGGCTGTACAAGACCTTTGCTGGTGTTTGGAAATATCCTGAACACTTACTGCTATTAAAAGAGAGAGCAGTCATGCAACACATACAGCTATGGCATCAATTAAGCAAAGACAAGGACACAAATAAACCCAGAAATATATGTGCAGAGTATTGGTCAAACATCACCTGCGCTCTGAGCATGTGCAGATGTCCATGCGTTCGCTATTGGACTAAACACATATGCCCTCTTAATAATTTCACATTTCACACTGATTTTATCGAAGAACGCCTCATTTACAATTCTGCCTCATTAAACCTCAAACTGGCATTAATGAGCAGGTAATTTGGGAAGAGGCCCGTCTCGGACGTTCAGACAATCCCTACAGTGTGCTGTCAGAATGTCCTGATGGAACATCTCTGTGTTTATATTTTTTGAGAATCATAGAAATAACTGTAACATGTTTTTGTACATCAAATTATTATTATTTCAGTCAAAATGTCCTCATTATGTGCAGTACAGGTGGCTGTAATGCTCTTTGGGTCGTGTTTTTCCTCGTCCACCACACAGGCCTCATTCTGAGGCTGATATCCAGTACAGGAAGTGTATTAATGTGTTTGTGTTTTTAATAGATCTTGATGGGTGCCATATGAACTGTGAATCAATAGGGCCAGGAAAGCGCTAGACAACGAGAGCGTTGAGTATTTCTCTGTGACAGACGTCTCTCAGTGAGTTTGCTTCTTGATTGGCTCACACATGGGGTTTTCTCATAGCCAGAAGTGCTCAGCTCAAGTCAATACACCTGTTTTTTATTGCAGTTGTATCATAACAGTGCATGCTATCCTAACATTTGAATTGAATTATGGAGAGAGTGTTTTTTTGTTATTTTAAAGGTTATTGCAGGAATAATGAGAGTCATGGATATGTCATAGCTACTTGTTTCTAAATGGCTGCCATTCGATCGTTTTTAAGTTGCAAGGTCAATGTTTCTACATGTATTAATTTGCTGGACACCTGTGCACTTTATTTTTTCCCATATAAATATTTTTATATTTATATATTAAAAATATTTTCTAAAAGTCTGTCACTTTTGATCAATTTAACGTGTCCTTGCTGAATAAAAGTATTAATTTCTATGATTTGTCAAATATTTTTATGATATATAATATGATGTTTGAAAAACATTTCATAAAAAAAGCGATCCCAATAAATAAGAAATGGACAGAAATAGTGTGATTTCAGAAGCACTTCAGCATGTGTGTTCCTCGTACAGTTGACTCCAGGAAAAAGTGGGATCAAATTAAAAACAGATTTTATTGGTTACTTCAAACTATGCCTTAATAATTCCAGCAATGCAGTATAATGTGTTTATTTGCAATACATTGTGCTTTTCTATCTTTCTCTATATGAAATGTCTGTTCTTTTGGAATCATACTCATGACGTTGATATTGCGAGTTCCAGGCTTTTGAACAAAATCCTTGTCCTTTCTCTTTCTTTTTTGAAAAGGCAAAATGCAGAATGTTTTCTGTGTTTGGGTTAGAGTAAGGATAGAGTATGTTTGTAGAGTATAAAAATCATTATGTCTATAGAAAGTCCCCATTAACATGGACACCCAAAATGTGTGTTTTTGTGTTTTTCCTGGTAAACCCTAGATTATGAGGACAAAATGTCAGCAATATCTGAAATCCTTGTCCTTGTGGGGACATTTTTTGGTCCCCATGAGGAAAACAGCTTATAAATCATACTTAGTGATGTTTTTTTTTTTTTGTTTTTTTTTTATGTAAAAATGCAGACAGTTTTTTGTGATGTGTATGTTTAGGGGTAGGGTTAGTGTAAGGGGATAGAATATACAGTTTATACAGTATCAATATAAAAATGATTGTCTATGGAAAGTCCCCATAAAAAAAAATGTTAAATGTAAAAATGCAGAAAGTTTTCTTTGAGAGTTGTGTTTAGGGGTAGGGCTAGAGGATAGAATACACAGTTTGTACAGTATAAATATTATTATGTCTATGGAAAGTCCCCATACAACATGGAAACCCAACTTCTGTGTGTGTGCGGGGGGGGGTTGTTTGTCTAATAGCCCTCATTAAGCGTCATTTGATCTAATAGTCGGGGTGGAGTTGGTTAAACTAACATACCTGCACTGGGGGCCCAGTGTAATTATGGATTCAGTGTTAGACTGTAACACCTATAGGAAGTGCTCTATGCATCTTTGTCTTTCCACAGCTCAATCACAGCAGTCAAACAGCACAACTGTTAGAAGTCACAGAGACCGCAAGTAAATCTGCTCAAAATCCCCTTTCAAGCGAATTTGCTTGAAGCTAAAATCCCAAATCTGACACGAGTCTCATTGTTTTGACAATCTCACACATCAACAAGTTGAAAGGGGATAATAATTTATCCTTAGCAATAACAGCAGCTGATATTACAGTAAAAAAAAAATAGAAATCTCGTGGCACTCCTTTCAAAACAGACCACACAAGACTGATAGACATTATTTAAGCTTACAATCAATGTAAAAAGAAGTTGGTTTCACTTAGCAGAGGCGTCACTTTGGGGCGAGTTAAGTTTACAATGGGAACTGCTCACATAAACCCAACCAAAACAAGAGAAGAGAAAACCAGAACCGCAGGCTCGATCCGTTCAGACTGTGTGTGAAGGTGCCAACCACCGAGGTTGTGTGTTTTTGCGTCTGGTTTGGATAGTTGCTGCGTATATCAGTGCTGCATCATTAGAAGTCGAGAAATACTGATGGCGCCCTGTTCCGAGTCACACTGCTTTCATATCCGCATGGAGGTGACGAAGAAGTGTGCCTGCGGTATGAAAAGGGCTGAGAGCCCTGTGTGTGTGTGTGTGTGTGTGTGTGTGTGTGTGTGTGTGTGTGTGTGTGTGTCTGTACCCCTTCCCTGCTTGGCTTTCCTCCTAAATGCTGAAATGTAAAGACCACACAGACACCTGGCAACACTCCACAGCAGCCTGGCTTTTTCCTCACACTTTCCTTTTTCTCCTTCCCCTCTCTTTTTCCCTGATTTTCTTTTCCAGTTTATTCCGTTCTTCCGCCGACTTTCTCAAAAATCCTGTTGATGACGGCCGGTGATGAATTTCCATAATTTCCGGGCTGCCCCAACTATCGTATGCGCGTCGTCCGGACGTCTATTCGATGTGAGATCTGTAAGATGTCTAAAACATTCCCTGTTGAACGTTTCCATGATGTTCGGCAGATTTTTGTGGAATTTGCAGTGGCCTCGCCCACAGGTAGTGATGTCAAATACGAATATTTGTTTGTGGAGAAACGGCATCACTGACGGAGACAGATGGTGAAGATGTTTTGGGTTATTTTAGCCGCCTCTCAAATACTAATTTTCTTTATTTTTACTTTTTTCATCCTGAAATATTTCTCTTGACACAGACAGCACGAGAGAGAAGCGATTCCACAGCAGAGGATTTATAATGAAAATCTGTTCTAAAATCTAAAATCCAATATTAGTTTTCATTTTTTTTCTAATCATATATACAGCACTAACAGTCTAAAGTTTTTTTTATGTTTTTAAAAGAAGTCAGTTATGCTCACCAAGGCTGCATTTATTTGATTAAAAAATACAGGAAAACAGAAATAACAGTTTTTAATACATTTTAAAATGTCCTTTTTTTCCTGTGATGGCAAAGCTGATTTTCGAGAATGGTCTGTCTGCGTCCCACAGTACAAACCATGTCCTTGCCAGTTGCTGTATGCCTACAATTTACACCACATGTGAAGAAACAAGCGAGGATGTCATTTACTAAAACGATTTTTGAAGTCAATTATTTGATGTTTTCTGTAAGGTTTGTAAGGCTAAGTTATATTGCTTCGGAATCTAATGAAGTGTGAAATTATAGCTATGAGTAAAACATCAAATCAAATACACAATCAAATGAATACAGACTCATGGTAATTATAGCTTAAAACATACCCACTAGTATTACAGCATCTGGTGAACTATATAATACGATCACTGTGCCTAATCACTAGGTGGCGATAGTGAAGCTTAAAAAGTGAGGAAAGTGTAGTAGAAGGATAGCAGTACTAGTAATGATAGTTGCGTCCGAAATCGCATACTATCTTAGGTACTTATTTTGAATAGGTAATTACTTAAAGACCGCTAAAAAAAAGTATTTTCTATACTGTGAAGTATTTTGAATGTGTGTAGTATGAATGTAATTCAGTACCATGTGACCTACCAGCATTAGTTGTGTTACTTCACTGCCATTCACAAATCATCTCCCATGGCCTCATGGGATAGTAAAGTGTCCATCGTATGCACACTTCAGAATCTCACCGAAAGTAGGTCGCCCGGGTACTTTTTGCCTGTACTCTTTAAGTAATGTGAATTCAGACATACCTCTTTTGTCACACACTGTTTTTCACCTCCTGTATAGTAGGGAAGTATGGGATTTCGGGTGCAGCCGATATCGGCGATTCCAGAGGGAGGTGCTCGGATGATATTGAAGGTTTCATTGTAGGCGGTGTGGTTTATGGTACTGCTCAATTATTATCAGTTATTATTGGTGCTCAATTATTAATAATGGTTCTTATTATCATCAATGTGGAAAACCGTTTAATATGCTGCTTAATATTGTTGTGGGAACTGATACATTTTTTTCAGGATTCTTTGATGAATAGAAAGTTCAATGAACAGCATTTAGAAATCTTGTTAATTTTATTTATAAAGTCTTTACTCTGTCCCTGCTAAATACAAGTATTTAAAAACAAATCTTATTTACCCCAGACTTTTGAATGGTAGTGTATCACGGTTTCCAATAAAAAATTGTATGTGTATATATATATATATATATATAACATTATTTATTTTAATTTATTAATAAAACATTAATTATATTATATATATATAATTAATATTTTATTAATAAATTAAAATAATGTTATATATATATATATATTATTTATATTTATATATTTTTTTTCTTTACATTTTATTTATTTAGTAGACATTTGGCATTTTGATTGCATCTCCCTAAAAGTCACAGTTTAATTGACACTGACTGTGTCCTAAATTCATCAGTTCCTGTGTCCATTGCTCATTACCATCGGAATTCGTTATCGGATCATCAGTGTTTGTTTAGGTTTCCTTATCTAAACAGCCTTTCATGCTGTTCTTCGAACCAGTCCAAAAACCCTTGGATCATATATTTCACACTCATTTAATTTTTTTCATCAATTGTTCTTGGATCAGTTGATGTGGCCATACAGACTCCCCTGTCATCAAAGGAAGCCTGAAAACAGGAATTACTCCATTATAATTCTCTTTGCTCTGTGATTCTCAACCTGAGATAAAATCTGTGTCAGCTGGAGACTGGGCCACATCCCACAGGGCCATTTAAACATCTGGAATAAATGTGTTTGCGCTTCCGCTCTGTGATTGGACAGGGAAGTGCTAGCTATCGAAAATCTCACTCCTCTGGCTGGGGGATGACAGGAATTTTTGGGACTTTCCCTCCAGCAGTGATTTCATCTGGTTTCCTGGCTCTCTTAAATACATCTCCTCATACAGATGATGTCCTAGTGCTTATTCCTTTACTGAATGTCACTAAGTTAATTTCAGGATCCTGAAAGTGTCATGAAGCCCCAATTTCAGCAGGGGTAAGTTCTCAATACAATTTTGAAAAATGCTCCCAAAATACCGAATAACGAATAACGAAACTTGTATTCAGATTGCAAGAGGCTGCCAATCTCTAAAGCACAAGCTCACTGAATTCTGCTATCTTGTGAAAACCCATAAAAAAGCTGTTTTAATTGTACAATGAATCTCTTATTAACATTGTTTACACTGCTCACGTTGAAGAAACAAAACCTTGTGCGTTTTTAAGTGGATTCTAACTAATCACTACTGACTAGGCCGTCTGATAGGCCATTGCGTTCATGCACTCAAATGAAATGATTGTGATTGGCTACAAAGCTGAACACTTGTAAAAACATGTCGTAAATAGAAACCTCTGACGCTCAGAGAGCGTTCAAACAAACACGAACGACAGCATTTGAAAACCCTCCTCACAACAAGTGATTTGTAATGTCGAGACTACCGCCGTTGCGGTAGAAGCATATTGTCTTCCATCATGCGTAACTATTAATGTCTCAAAATCTTGTTTTAGTGCTTTTTTGTCATTTTAAAGCCTATAGCCATTATTTTTTAGCATTCACATTTTATTGATTTAGAAATAGAGAGAGGACAGGAATTGATGGGAAGAAGAGGAAGAAACAAAAGCAGGAAATGTTTCAAACACAACACAACATGCACTACCCACTAGGCCAAAGCTCCAGCTAACTATTTAAAAAAACATTTTTTATGAAAAATTGTCATAGCTTTTCGCATAATTGTGAGGGAGAGACTATTATTTAGTTATTAACTGTATTTTATCAGATGTTCTTCATTCAAAGCTGACTTCCAGTGTCAGCTACCCTGAGGCAACCTGTTGAGCTCAACAGTACAAAAGTACTTGTGATCTCTTTAACACTCGTTCCTGGTTTTGTATTTTATCCACACCATTGGGATTGAACCTAAAACCTTTGTGTTAGCAGCCCAGATTGTTAACCCACTTGGCTGCCCCCACCCCCAAGAGATACTCTTTGGGCGAGCAAATGTAACCAGATACATTATCCACACTAAGGTGGCTACATATTCTCCATGGACAGAATAAAAAACAAGCCACTTAACATTCCAAAACTCTTGCTGAAAATTCCCATTGTTTGCAAATCCCAATCTATCTCTGGTGTACCCATTGCCTGTATGTGGTCTTATTGTAACTTCTGCTCTGGTGATTCTCAAAAATCTAAATATCACCCCTTGCAAATCTGTCTTTAGGGAGGCTTTAGCAGTACGGATGCACACTGAACACTCGCAATTTACTGGTGATCAGAGTCCGCGTCTCTCAGAGCGCAGAACATTGTGTTTTATATCAATCTCTATGAAATACAGCCTCACAAAGCACATCTTTGTCCATTTTATTTCCCCAGCAGGATTTATGTCAGGTCCACTGTCTGGATTCAGCTCGTCACAAAAAATTATAGCATACAAATTGGCTTTGTGTGAAAAGGTATGGTTTGCTCAAATGCTGCACTTCCTGGGAGGTTGAGTTATGCTAGCTTTTAGCTTTTACATGCGTCACGTTGCTTGCAAGTTCAAAGGCGGAGTGCAATGCAACAATGCCCTGAAGTTACACTCAGAGTCAAGCTAATGATTTTTCCATTAGCTGTAATGTTTTCATTGAGGTGAAATACTTTATTATTGTGTCTCTATAGTTTTTTATGCTTCAACAGAAGACATGTGTGAAATTTAAGATTCATTCAAAATTCATTTTGCTCCTCAAGCAAATGTATCTTGATTTAAAAGATTTTACACTGTAAAAAAAATTGCTGCCTTCAATTTTTAAGTACAATCAACTTGGATGTTTAAGTCATTTCAACTTCAATTATATTAAACTTAAAAAAATATAATATTGTATAACTTGAAAATCGCTTAACTTATTTTGATGAGTTAAAGCAATGTTAAAACATATGTTGTCATAACTTATTGATCATATAATTTTTACAGTGTATGACTTACAGTTGTCTTTGCGTATTAAGATAGAAGAAAGGATTTTAAGATTTAAACTGAACACACTTCATAGTTCATATTCTAGACAGACCAAAGCACTTTAATGATTTGATTATGAAACTGTTCTGAGTGTGTTTGCTGCTTCTCTTTGTTCTCCTGGCACAGGTCGGTTAGTCGAGATATAGAGGTAGATCGCTCTTTCTGTGCCAACTGGAGCGCTGCCAACTCCAGCAGGAGTTTTTCTCTTTCTCCTGTTTGATATTTACTTTACGGCCTTCTCAGAAAAAAACGGCTGCAGTCTGAGGGAGACACTGGACCATTTTAATGTGGAAAAAGGGGCTAGTTGTGTATTGGGCCGCGCTGTTGTCTTATCCCTCTTCTAATTTGCCGAGAATAGACTTGAGGCTATATGGACTCTTAAACGCTCCTGTTATAGCTTTCCAGAAAGGTGCTGGCCAGTGTCATCATGCATCTATACAGAGGAAGCACATGCGGTCTTGTATTATAAGCGTTTCGTCTTGTCTGGGAAGGTTGAGTGTTTAATGTGTGCCAACTGAATGTTATTATATGCCAAGCATAGCACTTCATTGTCAAAGCCAAATCCCCGCCCTGATGGGGCAGATTAATAGATGATATTTTAAGAACATGGAATATGTAATATTTTTTTTTTTTTTATGGAAATTAAATTAGATTCGGTTTGACTCCATATGGCAGAGTCACGGTAAATTGTGGCTTGAAAGACTCAAATGCCATGGGGCATAATGAAAGCTCTTATAAAGAGGGGAAATGGAACACCTGTCTCATAGTTAAACGTATGCCATACATATACATCATAGATTGGCTAACTTTTTCATGCTAGGAGATATAATCAAGTAAAAAAACTAAAAACTTTTTTGAGTGCAGGTTAATAGGTCCTTTACATGCAATCTGCAAGCAATCACATCATTAGCGCAAGGAACAAGCTGATTGGCCTCTGCTGATCCTGCAGCCAATGAGATTGCTTGCTCAACGTTTAAATAGTCTGGTTCATTGTTTTCTGTATGCTATTCCTGCAGGGCGCTATCAGAGTTCCCCTGAAACCCTCCACCTCCCCCAGCTCCACCTGCCTAGATCTGCTATGGATTTATGTATGTCTATTTATGCAGCAGCATATATCTTACATGCTCACATCAGCACGTCTGTGTATCTTTTAGCAGTAGCAAGTCTATACTTACTCTGCAACAGCATTAATCAACAGCAGCAGCATAGCGGATTTAATCAGCCAAGACCAAATACATTAACATTGCCATATTCAATAGCATGCTAAAATTATTCAGAGAGTTGCCATGATTTAAATATTTCCCCCGAAATCTTCTCCATGAACTATCAGTTAATAGTTATATTAAGTACGCACAAACAACATTAATTAAAATATGTATATACTTGCTTACTATGTAGTGTTTAGGGTCTAGGTCTAATTGCATATAATATTTTATTTTAAAATATTGTTTGCAAATAGGGCCAAATAGATCATTTTCTAATTGGCCCTATTTTTTTATCCTCATAGGGCCCTATCATATACACCCGGTGCAATGCAGCGCAAGTGTATTTTGCTAGCTTCAGCCCGATGCAGTTATCCTTTTCACGTCCTGCGCCACTTTGTTTAAATAGCAAATGCATTTGCGCCCATGGGCTGCTGGTCTGAAAACAAGGTGTATTCAGGCGCATTGTTGGCGCGTTGCTATTTTGAGGCAACTGAAAAAGACTGTGCCATTGACCAACTGAAACCTGGTCTAAAGTCAATGGCACAATATTTTTTATTTTTTATTTTAAGAGTGCGTTAGTAATACAAGGCTATAGGCGGGTCCACAATGCGCCTACACTCTGCTTATTAAACACACAGGGACGCCCAGCAGCAAACAAACTTGCCAAATATTAAACGTAAAAGGATTACATTGTAAAAGATTAATATTGTGTACATAAATATATGGTGGAATACGGCTTGTCCCGTAGATAGTCTGCTTGCGCGCTTTAACCTCGCGCACGAGCAGATCTGTTTCCTCCCTGGAGACGCGTTCAGTCTTTCCACTTTGTAATTCCGCCATGGCGCGAGCACAACTTGCTTTTTAAGGGAATGGAAAATTACACTCTGATCGTTTTTTGCACGTTACGCCAAAAACACACCCATTGCTCATTAAGAGAATAGCGACAACCCTTTTAGAGCATGATCATTTTTCCCGTCGTTAAACTATCAAAAGTGGATTCGGACACACCCTAAGTGCACTTGCGCCGTGCGCTTTAGACCATGCGCTTAGATCGTTAAAATAGAGCCCTTAGTGTCTATGGTGGTTACAGCCCTGGTGCATAATTAAACAAATTGGACTTGTTATGATGATGATAATAATAATAATGAAAACCAGAGAATTGAACATCATGACATTGCATAACTTTTAACACTTAAGTAATTACATTAAAGATTTTTGTTACATTTAGGGTAAGTTCAAATGTGGTTAATTAATTTCTCAAATTATCTTTATCCATAGTATGTGAGTCTTGAGTCATATTCAAAAGAACCAGTTCATAAGAATCATTTGTTCATGAATCGGACTATGATGTAGGCTTGTTTTTTACATGCAGCCCCTGAGGAGCAGAAGTGAGAGTAACTGCTGTAATATGGACAACACTTGTGGTGTATCTTGTCAGAAATATATAAATACAAGTTATTATATGGTGGTCAGTTTTATTGATGGCAGTATATTGATTGCAGGGCACAGGCCGAAGCTGGATGACTCTCCGAAGGCCGGACTGTTCTCCGACCGTCTCAGTGAACTAGAGCGTATCCGGCAGACCACCATGAGGGTTACCGTGCCAACGCAAACCCCACGGCCCTCGCTTAGCAGCCCCAACTCCTTCACTCCTCAGGGCCAGACGCAGATCACAGGTATGCGATAGAAACACACTGCATATTCTATTCTTATCTATTCAATTCTATTCAGAAAGATGCAGCTTTCTCCACAATCCCACATTTAACTCTTACTAGATATTAAAATATATATATATATTAGGGCTGCCAAATTGATTAATCGCATGTAAAATAAAAGTTTGTGTTTATATATTATATGTGTGAGTATGAATATATACTCACACACAAACGTACGTGTGTGCGTGTGTGCGTGCGTGCGTGCGTGTGTGTGTGTGTGTGTGTGTGTGTGTGTGTGTCATCCCCACAGCCACAGGACAATCGGTTTAGAGAATGGATGAATGGATATAATATTTAATTATTTACATTTATGCATTTGGCAGATGCTTTTATCCAAGTCAACTTACATTGCATTCAAGGTGAACTATAGGTATACATGACATGTTTGTTTGATTTGTTTATTTTAAATGTCCTTGTAATTCATCAAATATCCAAGTAATGTTAATTTACAGATGTGCACATATTCCTTAAGGTCCTGTTTTATCGGTATGATCTGCACACAAAAGCACATGAATGAAGTCAAGGACCCTTTGAGTCACCGCTAACCTGTTAGTCACAATTGTTGTTTGCCCTATTCGAATCATCACTTGCAGCAATTATATTTACTCATCCACCCAAGCATTTCAGCATAAATGGTGTGTGTCGCTGTTAGTGTCTATTGGTCTAATCTGAAATCGCACACTGCAACATGATGGACAAGTGGAAACCGAGTGTGGACAGCCTAGGGCAGAGGTTGTGTCACTGTGAGAGAACAGGATATCACCTGTCCTTAATTACTGCTCGGAGAGCGCATGTCCTGTACTCTGGGTCCTGTTACTGTACGGCTCCAAAGCCAAGGGACCGAATCCGAGAAGAAATGTACTGTACCTTGTTGACTTTAGCAATTATATGCCTGCTTTTAAACTGATACTTGGCATGACAGAGAGCTTGAATTATGACGCATGAAATGTCAGCTCAGACAAACATTTGCGAATGCATTCATTTAAATAATTTACCCAAGGGATCATATTGTATTTGCTAAGTACACAAGGCTTCTATGTGAGACAGAATTATACAAATAGATCAAGAATTGCAATTTTCAGTTCAATTAAATTAATGACAATATGTACTGATTAATTAAAGGGTTAGTTCATTAAAAATGAAAATTATGTCATTATTTACTCACCCTCATGTCACTATTTGTGAATAAAAGCTTAAATTAAATCTGTTCATCATATAAGGTGATCGAGTCTCTTCAGAAAATTTGGACTAAACCACTCAACTCATATGGATCAGTTTTACGATTTCTATATGAACTTTTTGGAACTATGGAGGGACAGATTTTTAAAATATCTCCATTTGTGTTTAAAAAAAATTAACAAAAGTCTTGCGGGTTTGGAACAACATGAGGGTGAGTAAATAATGACAGAATTTTCCTTTTTTTTAACTATCCCTTTAATTGCATACAGTATATCAGTGTTTGGTGAGAACCCTCCCCAGATTAAGATAATTCAAATATATTAGTATGGCAGATGAGTATATCATTGAATAGACACTACAAAATTAGCTTCAGAAGTCAACATATTGTTTATTTCCATATCACTGAACATAACTGTCAAAAAAATTACATTGACTTTGTCCTCACAATGGGAGTCAATGGGAACCAAAACTTTTAAGTTACCAACTTTCTTTAAAATATATTATTTTGTGTTTCACAGAAGTCATACAGGTTTGGAATGTCATGAATGAATGTCACTTTTGGGTGAACTGTCCTTTTAACTGTGGTCTTGTCTTTGACCTGTTCTCTGTTTGTACCTTTAGATCCACGCCAGACTCAATCTTCCCCACCTTGGTCATACGACCAGACGTACCCGTCGTACCTGAGTCCCATGGCCTCCCCGTCTGTGCACTCCACCACTCCGCTGTCGTCCAGCCGGGCCACAGGACTGCCCTCCATCAGCGATGTGCCCAGACGCCTTCCAGGTAACCTCCAGCCTCAGCCCTACAGCAGGTGCGCCCCCTACCCCTCGCGTCCAACACTGCAGTGGGCAGGGGGGTGGGCACGTGTGTTATGGTGATTTGCACATTTAGAAGATTTGGAGTTTGTGTGAATTAAGCACCTTTGAAAGATATTTGGTATATCAATGTAAAAGTATGACATTTTTAAGAGATATTAATGTCAGATTTTTTCAATCTTAAATGTCAATTTTATATAATAACTCTTAAAAAAACGGAATTTACCGCCCGTCATCAGAAAAATGGCTCAGAATTTTATGAATGAGACACATTCAAGCCTCATTTGCATAAGAAATAAGCATGTTTGTGCTGTAAAGAATTAAGAAGTAACTCATGGCACAGCACTATTTCAATGAATTTTGAAATGAATATGCACCACCAAGCAGAATTGACAATAAAGTAGCTGTTTTCAAACAGGTTTCCAGAAAACTGCCATTACTTTTGAGGGAAATCAGTCTACCATTATCTTACTTATTGTCTCCACATGAGATTTAAGTATTTTAGCGTTAAAAAATATACACACTTTACCTTTAACTTGTAATAGAACACTATTTGTAATTTATAAGAGATTATAACGTCTATAGCAGCCCTTGACACAACTCAAAAAAACCCTTGTATTCAGTCTTTTAATATAATTTCTATATGCTATTATAGTTTTTACAAGTGTTGCAAATGTTTTGTAAATTCGCTCCTAGATTTGTTGTATGAAAGTTTAATTGATTAATGAGAAACACACATGAACCTAAAAAAAACAGACAAAAAAACAATTGGGGCTTCGTTTTGGTAGGGCTATTTTCTGAAATTATCATTTTTCTGTAATGGTCTGTCAATCATTTTAAACAAATTATAGCTTTAAATTTCAAAGTCATAATTCGTTAGAAACACAATCTCAAATTCACTCGATTTTTATTAGGTAATGGTCCTGTAGATTTGTAAACGGAGCCATTTTTAAAATTGGACGGCGCCGTGAGTGTATTTTTAAAACTCGGGGGAAGGGGGGAAAAAGGTTTCCTTGGCTCCTCTTTCCATGACTTTGATCCTGCGTAGTATATCGTTAATAACAGACCAAGACATAATAACAGGCCAGTGGCGGGCAAATAAAGCCGCATTATAGCGTTACGCTTCCCAGAGAACCTTTGGGGAATGGAAGGCCACTCGGTGCCCGAGTTGCACCCCATAAGATAATTTGTCCTTGTGTGCCCTACAACACACCCAGATACCCATGAAAGAATAAATGTAGACAGACAAGTTTCCATTTCCAAACACCTGTTTGAATCAGTGCCAGTTAGGTGTTTTCATTCTCTGTAATTTACCTCCATACTGCACCCCCACCCATTCCTGAGAACCTGGATAGGCTTAAAGTGATTAAAGAAGAATCTCCCTCACCTGAGCGCTGGCTGGCAGGTTCTGGACGCCTGCCACCCGCCTGTCATGTTTCATTCATTTAGGTATATCATTCTTTCATGTGATGCTGGCGCATGTGAGCTTTTGTTAATAATAGCTTTGATGTCAGATAAGGACAGGGCTCTTTAATGTTTCCCACAACTTAACTGTAAGAGTAACAGTGCAAAATTTCGTTGTTGATGTCTTTTGCAAGATATAAAACACATCAGGTGTGTTAAGCCCCGTTCACACCGCCAGCGACTGACGCTAGTCTCTGCACTGCGAGTCGCTTGTGGGCGGACTGCTTATTGGTAGACTGCCATGATCATCTACACAAAATACCATCACAGGTTTTGTCATCACACAAATTTTAATTTGACTAGGAATTAGGCTCAAAAGAATTAAAAGTAACAGAATGCTTTTGGGAGTGTGTTTTTATATTACCACAGCAGTGTTCAGTGGATTTGATCATTTACTAGATTAACTAACAATCAATCAACACATTAAACTCACTCATACTGTCATAAATTACTAAAACGTAATTCGAATTTGAGAAATAATCAATTTTCTTGTCCCTAATAGTCAACATAATGCAGGGGAAACTGTAAAATGAACTGCAGCAGTGCTAAACTTGCATCATAAAATTACAACACTCAAACTATAAATGTATGAATTAAACTCACTGAAACTGTCGACAGTTTCTTTTCCATGCATCATTTTATTATATTCATGTATGTGGTTACAGTAAAATCATATAAAACAGTGAAATCGCCCTCACTCTTCTGTCTTGCCTGCACCTGAGACGGTGACGTGAGCTCCACTGAAAGTCTTCTTTCCTGATTTCACGCAGCCGCCATTTTGAAATCAAAAGTGAGGAACTTCCGGTTTTCTTCCCACGGAGCCTCGCTTTCGAATTTCAAAATAACGGCTGCGTGAAATCAGCATATTGGTTGTCGCTCGTGAAAATCGCTTCTAATTTGCATAAAGTTGAAATTTCTGAACTTTTGTCGTGTGTCTCGAGTCACTTGACACGGCCACATTCTGTCGCCAACGGTCACTGTCGCTCGTGTCGCCGGAATTCGCCAGCGCTCCATTGAAAGGAATGAGATCGTGGCGCTTTGTCGCTGGCGGTGTGTACGGGGCTTTCATCTTTTAACAATGCAAGTGTGTGTTTGTGTTGGTGATAATATACTTCCGTACTCAAGGGGGCGATAGAGTTACCTTCATGTATGTGCCATTAAAGGATTTTTGGATTTAAATACCAAAAAAAAAACACTAGAACAATGTTATATATTTTTGTTGACTTGTGTACTTACATAATCCCAAATGTTTCCAACAATTTGATTATTTATTTTATTTACCTTTATTTTAGCAGGAAATAATCCCATGTTTAAAATCCAGAGAAACTTTAAATGTTTAAATCCAGATAAATCCGCTATTTTAACCAGTGTGACAGCCCATGTCATTGCGTCGCCTGTCAATGACGTCATATCCACGTTACCCTCAAATTCCGTAGAAACCATGGAAACACCAAAGACGCTTTAATATATTATGTGTTTTATTAGACAGGTGTGCAACTGTTTGGATACCTTTATTGACAAAAAACAAATCATAGTTATATTGCTCAACACTGTTAGTGTTATTGTTTGAATCTCTTGTTTTCTTGATTTACCCGCCGCAGTGTCTGTACTATCCATCAGAGACAACTATTTTTTGTTAACATAGGAAAATCAGTAATACAGCATTTTCTCTAACTTACATTTTAAATATACTATAAAATGAATTGCATGCCATTAAGCACCACAAGTCATCCAGCTTTTATTAATATGATATTGTAATATTGATCTAGCTTACTGCAATGTGCAACAAGTAGAGTAATGACATAACTTTCAACTCACTCAAAAATGTATTATTATTATGATGGTTTTGACCAAGCTAAACAGCGCTGCGTTGCCCTAAATTCTACACTCATTCACGGCGTCATTCATAACAGTGACCTAGCGGCGAAACTTACAAACTGTGCCTTTAAACTTGGCTTATTGCGTTATTATTCAGATCGTTAGCTATCGACAATTCAGTTTTAAAGGTAAAGTTTGAATTTATTTTTTGTGTCACAAGCGCCACCAAGCAGAATTGCAAAAATATTAGGAGGTTTCTAGAATACTGCCATAAATGACTCATCTGACTTTAACATTTCCCTTTTACTAACTAAAAAAAAAAAAAACTGCTGCACGATAGTAAAGACAAAAGCTGTAAATGATTACAGATTATGCTAACATCTGCGATGCAAAAATGCGAAAAAATTATTTTAGTAGCCTATTATTTATATACTTTTATAGTTTTTATTAATATTTTTAAATCACTGTTTGTTTATATTTAATATTTGATTAGATCTTTCAATTTGGTTATATGCTTTTGCCATTTTTATTCTTTTTTTTAATATTTTTAAAAGATTTTAATTTTATTTCAGTTAGTAATTGTAAACTTATTTCAGTATTTCTAATGTCCTTTTAGTTTAAGTTTTTCATCTAATTTTTAGATTTTATTATTATAAACCAAATGTTTTAATAGTTTTAGTTAATGATAACACTATTTGCATTATAAATTGAGGTCTGATTCATTAAAAAAAAAATTGATCTTGAAGCATAGGTGTTCTCATTCTTGCCTGTCAAATTTAGAATGTTAGAGGCTTAGATTTTGTATTATATCAAATAAAAGGGTGAAAACTA
This sequence comes from Meda fulgida, assembly GCA_030578275.1. NCBI lineage: Eukaryota > Metazoa > Chordata > Actinopteri > Cypriniformes > Leuciscidae > Meda > Meda fulgida. The sequence goes on from CM060635.1 coordinate 6,101,914, forward strand.
CTGCACTGTGTTGTATGGTGACATCATACCTCATGTAGACATGACTTAAACTTAATAACCCATTAGTTGAAGTGTCCCGAATTGTTTGGTTCACCTGAAACTAATCACTCTTGCCAAATAAATCATTCGTTTTACAGACATATCATCTCTTTTCAAGCCCACCGCCATCTCGTCTTTTTGGTGACTAGCACCAGAGATTGTATGTAAATAACTTTTTCGCTTTTATCATATGGCCTTTTATTCAGAGCACAGGCTGTCTGTACAGCCCGGGGCGAGAGAACCATAATCGTCAGCCGCTCAAACCGAAGATTTTGAATATAAAAGAAAAAGGGGTTGGGTGTAGAGGGGAAAGGAGACACTGCTAGCATTAGCGACAAGCCGTGCCTCCGCAAATCACCCACATTTAACCATGCCACCCAGTCGGCCTACAGGCGCAGACATGGTGACAAGAAAGACGCCGTGTGATTTATGAAAACAGCCCCGCGCCAGGGAGCCGAGGCCGTTTCTTTTTGTTCCTTTACCCCTTGGCACTAGCGCTATAGCTACAGACCATTAGTGGTTTCTGATTTTTGGAGAGAAATAAAGAATATGTTAAGGACAGAAGGGCAGATGGACAATTTCTGCCTGCGTTTATAATGCTGAAGATACCAGAAGCCCACAACAGTGCAGACGTCTGTCTCTCTCGCTACGATGCTGCTTCGCGCCCCTCTAAATGTTTCCAAATGTGTGACCGATTATGCATCCTGCTTGCGTTTTATGTGCGGCAGCCAAGTGATGCAGATACACACGCACACACACTTTTGTATGCACAGAAACAATTTAAACATGCACACAGAATACAGAGGCTTATAAATAGCCTGGAGACACAAATGAACTGAGACATATAACCGCACACATGAATACACATACACATGAACTTGTCTGTGACACAGAGGAAAAAACACAATGAAGTTAAACCAACTAATCGATAAACTGTTCTCGTCTGTGCGTCGGTAATTTAAAGGTAATGGTTGGTTTTTAATAGCTATTCTGTCATTTAAATGTAGTTTTACTTTTTATTTAAATGGACTTTGTTTTGTTTTCAATAAATGTATGTGTATATATATACATACATACACAGTATATGTATGTAAATAGACAGACAGACAGATCCGTTTTTGCTGCTTAATATTTTTGTGGAAACACGGATATCTTTTCAGGATTATTTGATTTGAAGGAAAGAGCAGCCTTTCTTTTAAATATAAACCTTTGGTAACATTATACATGTCTTTACTGTAACTTTTGACCAATTTAATCCTTGCTGAATAAAAGTATTATAGTATTTTCACTATTAATAATACAAATAGTTTCTTAAGCACCAAATCGGCGTATAAAAATGATTTCTGAAGGATGATGTGACACTTAAGACTAGAGTACTCGCTGTTTATTTCATTATAATAAATTTCATTATTACTTACTGTATTTTTCAAATAAATGGAGCCTTGGTGAGCATAAGATACTACTTATCAAAAACATTTATATATATAAATATATATATATATATATATATATATATATATATATTTATATATATATATATATATATATATATACACAGGTTGTGTGTGTAAATTTGTATGCATACATCTTATTTCATAATGAACTCCTTTACCACTTGCTTAATCTGGATTGTAATTCAATGAATAAAAATGATAGTGTTGTCATTGTTATTTAACGCTGTCACTTCTGTCTTCAGTAGTATTTCATCCTGCTTTGAAAGTAACCTCAACCTTTGTTTCTATAGGTTCGACAGATTTGAGTCCTTTTCCTGGCCAGTTTGAACGTCAGTTTCCCGGTTTCTCCTCGCTCACCGAGAGCCGATTCTCCAGTCCCAGAATGCACTACCCGACGACCTTCACGTACACGCCCACCCCGGTCACCACGGGAATGTCTCTCGGCAGCGCTCATTACCACACTTACCTTCCGCCACCGTACCCCGGTTCCACACAGAGCCAAAGCGGACCCTTCCAGAGCAGCAGCACTCCTTATCTCTACTACGGGGCCTCCTCTGGCTCCTACCAGTTCTCCATGGTTCCAGGAGGGGACCGATCGCCCACCCGCATGATGCCGCCTTGTACTAGCGCATCCACGGGAACCAGCCTGGTCAATCCCAACCTCCCGGTCCAGGCTGATGGAGGCGGGGGGGTGGAGGGAGACGGTAGTCATAGCAACTCCCCAACTCTGCTTAATCCTGCTGGTAGAATGGACGAAGGCGTGTGGCGGCCATATTGACCAGACAATGATGTGAGCGTTGAACCTCCAAACGAACGGCATGGTTTTAAAGCACAAACCTTAGGATCTCGCTGAGCTACTTTTCCTGGCTGACACGAGTATTTATGAGCCTGTTGAAAGGGAAGTATTTTTTACACTACATTGAACTTTGTTGTTGTAATACATTGTTCTGGACTTTTTAACCTCTGGGAATCATTGTCATAGGCAGGAGAATTTCGAATTGAAGGAATAGAGATGGGTCGAGTATTTTATTAGCATCATGTTATTATTTACTTGTCTTGGCATGTTTTAATATATCATTTTAAAGCACTGAACAACATCTGTATGACAGTTTGTGATCAAAATCTCTTTGTTGTGCTTTTTTAACTTAAGCTTGTAAGTTATACGTATTTGATAAAAGGATTTAAAGTAACTTATGAAGCCATAGATTAATTAATGTATTTGGAACATAGGGGGAATATTTTTGTAAAGCATCTGTTTAATTAATGCAACTAATTTAGGGTAATTTAAATTCATGTGCCTTAATTGATCACACAGAGTTGTATGTTTAAGTCTAATGCGTTTAAAACGAAATAGGGTCTCTGTGTCTAAGTACACTACATTTGTATGCAGTTAATATTGCTTGGTACCAAATGATCTTTCGCTGTTTGAAAGCTATAAACCAAAGAAAAAGCCATGGATGCTCAAAAATGTTTGCCAATGTGCTAGATCAAGCTTTCTTTCAGTAGCGTGCATGTGCTGGGATAATTTATTTAGCTTTTATGTTGCTTCGTCAAAAGTCTAGGAAAGGTTTCAAGTGAGGGGAATATTGAAGGTTATATTCTTTTCCCGATAACTGGAGTGGTTCATATGCCCAAAAAAGAGGGGTAGTACACTTATGGCACTATTACCCATTGCAGAAAATGCAGCTGGAGTAAATCCCAGTATTTTATTATCATTATTATTATTTGCTATGAATTTTAACACAGGCTAAATTTACACTACCATTCAACGCTTGGGTTCAGTAAGAGTTTTTTCTAAGATATTAATACTTTTATTCAGCAAGGAGGCATTAAATTGATCAGAAGTGACAGTAAAGACTTTAATAATGCTACAAAAGATTTCGGTTTCAAATAAATGCTGTTCTTTTAAACTTTCTATTCTTTAAAAAACAATTCTGATGAAAGAAATGTATCACAGTGTCCACAAAAATATTAAGCAGCACAGCTGTTTTAAACATTGATATTAATAAGAACTCTTTTACTGAGTAACAAATCAACACATTAGAACAAAGACTTTAGGGCCTGGTTTCACAGACAGGGTTTAGATTAAACCAGGATTAGGTCTTAGTTCAATTAGGACATTTAAGTAGCTTTTTATGAAAGTGCTTTAGAAAAAAAAACATTATTGGTGTGCATCTTAAGACAAAACAATGGTGCTAACATATTTTAAGATATGTCATTGCAAGTTACTTTCAGTTAAAACAGCTCAAACATGCATTTTAGTCTGAGACTAGACTCAAGCCTTGTCTGTGAAACATAGGTACATATAAAAGAAGGTGCACTCGTATTACTATGAATGGGAGAAAGTGCAAAGCACAATATGGTGGAATAAGTCCTGCCTTCTGAATAATCGGCAATTGCTAAAGTCATCGCGTCACTGCAGCTGCCGTTAGAAGCTCCGCTTAGCTCTGCTAAAACAGTTGTTGAGACAGTTGTTATCAGATTTAATTGGTGATTTCAAATATGAAATTTAATCGTAAGCTCTGTTGAACAGCTTTGGAGAACAGATAGGAGCTGCACCTGCATGACTGAAATAGCTGCATGAGAGGTGTTTCAAAGATGGCCGCCGAGTTAAATGACTTGCCTGAAAGTGACTGATTCGAAATTTTTCTTATTTTCTTACCGACCCCAATTTTTGAATGGTAATGTAGCTACATTTTATTCCATGGACGGTACATTATCAATTTAGCTAATGAAAATGTTCATTATCAGGTTATACGTGTGCAAATTAACTTTATAATTTCAGAGTATTAATATTCCCTTAGTTTATCCATCATTGACGGATTGACCTACACAACTGCAATAGTGTACCAGAGTTATATTTATCTAGTGCCTTACAGTTGGAACTATACAGACCTCAACACACAACTGAAAGCTTTCCTCAAAGCAGTGCTTTAAATCAAATATGGCTTGTAAAGCCCATATTTAAGCAATTAAAAAACCAAAAGCTCTTAGCTTGGGCAGGATGTGTTTCTGTCCTTATTTACCTGAACATTGGTCCAGTATTGCGTCTCTGGAAGGACTGGTCATGGTTTATTTTCAAGGACCGGTTCAGCATTTCTGGTCCCTCCGTCATCCTGACGGAGACACTGCTTCAAATCAGGGCGTCTGCCTATACATTTAAATAGCTGTGAGTGTGTACGAAATGTTTACATCGTTCAGAGACCATGTTGTATATTACAGGAGGTAAATACACCACCCGAGTTTTGTTGAATTATTATCTCATTCCTTCTTTTGTAAATTAGTATTTATCTGACAGGTTAACTGAGGGCAATTTGTAGCAAATTTGTCTCTGGTTCTTGCATGCTTTGTTTCCTTTGCACATCTGTGTTTTCTTCCCTGTGAAGCCTGTTCTCTTTTATCCACGGATAGAAAAAGGGTTAAAGGGGGAAATTATCATGACAACAGTGAAAGAAATTGGCTTTTTTTGATTGTTGTATGTTGATTATAAGTTTTCTTTGTAAGAGAAATAAAAAGAGATTCTGCAATGATTCCGTCAGTCTCAAACGTAGTATTCTATCATAGTTTCCTGGCATTACTGTGTTCCTCTTTAAATATATCATCTCAGTCATTAAATATTCTCCTCCGTCTCTTTTCCCCAGTTTGACATTGATTAAAAGTCACATTGGGGCTTTAGGGAAGACTAATGGCCAGAAGTCCATGCGCCGGGTTGTTCCATTTACATACAGTTTCATTGCCTTATCAATGAACCTTGAAGATACCTGGCCGGAGATGAAAGCTGGGAAGCAGCTCAGGGTTTGTGCACTACTGTAGAACGCACTGACTTGGACAAAAGTCTGGATCAACATTTGCTTTGGATGGTCCTGGAAGCACACGGCTGGCCTCAGTGCTGCGTTCGTCTCTCTGGTATTGATGTCTGTTAAACTGGGGCTGTTACACATTGCATGAAGACATAACAGGCATAATCAGAGAGTGATCCATCTCCATTTAAACCAGGAGCCTTCCTGGGATTTCCATGAGTGGGAAAAGCACGCTTCAGGTTCACACTTTGGATGTTCAGATACATCCAGTAAATATTGAGCCAGAGAGCGCAGGGTCCTTAATCTGAGTGGGCTACAAAGAAATTGCTCTGAATGTTTTAAATGGACCCAAATTCAATTTTATATCCCAGATTTTCAATGTGCTCCAGACTTTTGGACCCCGCTGTATGTTATTAAATGCAATGGAGTGAAATCTGAAGTAATGTTGGGTGTGTTGGGTATTTGGGAATCTACTGTACCTGATATGGTTATATTGTTCTTGGTCAAGCAAAATTTACACATACCAGTCAAAAGTTTGGAATAATTAATTTTTTTATGTTTTAAAAAGAAGTTTACCAATAAGTCCCATTAATTTGATAAACAAAAACAAAAAAAACAGTAAAAACAGTAGTATTGTGCAATATTAGTGCATTGTTATTATATTTGAACAGATTTAAAACATAATTTATTCCTGTGACGCAAAGCTGAATTTTCATCACAGTCTTCAGTGTCACATGATCCTTCAGAAATCATTCTAATATGCTGATTTGGTGCTCATGAATTATTATTAATGCAGAAACCGTTGTGCTGTCTAATATTTTTGTGATACACTATACCATTCAAAACTTTGGGGTAAGATTTTTTTTTTTTAAAGAAAGAAAAGAAATGAATAATTTTATTCAGCAAGGACTCCATTGAGCCCATTGATCAAAAAGAACAATAGAGACATTAATAATGTTACAAAGAAATTATATTTCAAATAAATGTTGTTCATTTGAACTTTTTCATCAAAGAATCTAGAAAAAGGGTATCACAGCTTAAAATATTATCCAACGAAAATTTCAACATTGAAGTTCATCAATACAACATTGATAATAAGAACCATTATTAATAACTGATCACCAACAATAACAGAGCACCAAATCAGCATTTCGTGTGACACTGAAGACTGGAGTAATGATGCTGAAAATTCAGCTTTGCCATCACATAAATTGCATATTAAAATGTATATTTAATCAAACATCGGCCTTGGTGAATATAAGAGGCTTCTTTCAATTAATGACTTCTTAATTATTCCAAAACTATTTTATTCCAAAATTTACCTGAAAAGCAAAATAAGATATTAAGTAAATATATTGTGTTCCTTTTTCCTATTTCCTATTACCACCACAAAGTAGTTTTTAAAGACTTTGTCACAATTTATTGACATTTATGCTTAAAACAAGAGATAAAATCTAGATAAATATTATTTTAATAATCCCTCTACCTGAAACTCTTGATTTTAAAGTGTTGTTGGTGTAATCTAATGTATTTAGTGATTCAGTGATGTCAAATAATACTGGTGACTGGAATTAAATCAATTAAAATAGATTTCTTCAAAGAAGCTAGACAATGCTGTAACATCATCTGTAAGATGATTCTTAATACATGTGTGAAACCAGCAGAATGATGTAGTTTTAAATAATCAGATAGGGAGGTCCAGATACAGTCAGCTGCGCCATCTAGTGCTTTAATCTCACTGCTGTATTTCAATTTTGTCTATTGGAGAAACTCAGCATGAGCTCTGTGCTGTTCCTCAGCAATTATTAATTCATATAATCTTATATGAGATTGTAAAGGCTCCTAAATAATCCAAATAGGAATCATAATCATTGCATAAAATATAAAGTACATTTTTTGAGCATGACCTCTATTAAATTGTCCTCAGACAGTTCCAAGGTCAAAGTGCTTTTAAATGTTGCATATTTAAGAAACATCCAAGCAGTTTTGGTAAAATTACGCTCAAACCCACCATACAATAATCAAGGTAGTTGTGGACCAATCGACTCTTATATCAGTACCATGGACAGCTACCAGAAGAACAATAGATCTCATTGTTAAATCTATATGTTTGTAACAGAAGGCTCAAGTTATCTTCTATCTAACTTGTCAAAAGCCGCTCAATACAAGTGAGCGCCGCAGTGAAGATCGACTTGCATATGTTGGACAGAGTTCAGCAGCATGCCAAATATTCATGCAAAACTGCCTTTTTCCATAGGGTTGAGCCAAACACTAAAATGTGAAATATTTGGAAAAGAAACTCCACCTTGAGTCTCAGCCAGTCACAGAGGAGCAAAGACATGTTTCTCGTCAACGAAACGGCCCTATAAACCTTTTGAGGTGACTGAGTGTTAATTGAGAACTAATGAACTGGTAATGCAAACCGGTCAAATCACGTTGCCAGAGATCTCGCATGATGAGTGACGTAAAGTCCCGGTGACATTATACCTATTATTTCTGATACTGTATTTTGGAAAACTGATGTTGCAAGCCAAACCGTTTTATCGATGCCCAGGTCTGGTACTCATTTAGCCCTGTCTCCAAATATCCCAATGCATGTTATTATATTAATGACAGATTTTATGGTTTATGACTGGAAAGTCAAACTTTCTCGATTTCCTGTGGAGCTTGTGATGATTTATATGGCTGAATGATAAAACGAATTTTCTTGACAGCCGAGGACTTGCGAGAGCTTCTGTGGGTAAAGCCGGGCTCAGGAACAGATTGTGCTCTTATGTGGAGAGATATATCGCATGATGGAGCACCGAGAAGGAAACTCGGCTGTCCTGGTTTCGTATGCAGGCACCAAGTCATGTCTAAAATGAATTAGGGTCCTCTCAGGCGCAACTGTCTCCACACACGCCGCCACATCCTGCCACTACAGGAAGAGCAACATTTCCATACTTAAATGAAAAACTGAAATGACAGTCTGTTTGTACTGAGGCTGTAATCACCCTTTCTGTTCACTATGATTCACTGTTAAAAGCTAATGAAGAAAATCTCTTTTACAGCTCTGGCTTTGATCAATCAGTTTTGAGGAAAATAATAATACAGCAAACTCCATTATTCAACATGAAATATATCTGAGTAATAAATGTCTCATCTGGAAATTGTACAAAAAAAGAATGACAAAATAGTACAGACAAAAATGGTCATTCTATGAAACAGGTGCCTTTTTCAGTTTGATAAAGTGAATTTAAAAGTACGATTCTGTAGGATTTTCAACATATACAAGATAATTACTGTGTTTATATGTGTTGATGAAATGCATTGTGCCATCTTAAGATAAATACAGACACTTAGAAAAAAAGGTGCAATGGAGTTCAATTTAGAACCCTAGGGTTCTTGACTCAATTTAAACAATTATTAAATTATTCAAGTTTTTTTTCTACTGATAAAGTATGTTTACGAGCTGTTCAATTCATTTCATTTAACTAAAACGAAAAAATTATTTAAAACAAAATGAATTAAAACTAAATCAATAAAATGATCCCATGATGAGAACCACAAAAGGTTTTATATGAAGCTCCTTACAGAACCCTTTAAGGTTCTAGTAGAACCTTTTCTTCTAAAAGTGTACAATTATGTTGGGATATAGCTACACAGTATGGTTTTAGAAATGTCACCAGATTGACCGATTACTGTTCAATTTTACATCAAAAGCCTTGTGGGAATTTAATACATTTTAAAAGAAAATAATACTGAAATTTCCACTTTTCAAATATCTGTTTCTTACAAAACCATAGTATCAGACTTGACAATTTAAGATCATCCTCTGCTGACAAACATTACAAAACATATGATAAAGTGATCTAATGTAGCTGACATTAAAGAGATGGAGAGTTAATCATGATATCATTATGACAAAGTCTTTTTGATTGATGGAATAGTCCATCACTTTAAAGAGAATTCAGAAACCCTTGTTATTAGTGACACCGGTGGCCGTTAAGTGAACTGCAGCTAGCAAAGTATTGCTCGTGCACAGTCTGTTTATGTGTAATTCAATGTAGGCTAACTTGGCCTACTCACGGAGAAGTGCTTTTTCTTTCTTCCCTTAAAAGTAAAAAAAAGTCGGAAATATCTTTGCAGCGATAACGAAAGTGAAGACGCCGTCCAGCTGTTGAGAGCAACGTTTAGATGAATCTCGATGAGAAAGCACTGTAGCAGTTAAGAAAGCATCTGATCATAGCCATGTGGATGTTTGCACGATCTCTGCAATTCACCGGCATCATGTTGACAGATGAGGTAATTAAAATAACACTCTATGATGGTTTGATTATATATTTGAGACTATGGACTTTATGGATCTGGCTATGTGAGACTGTATTTTGAATCAATCAATTTTTTGCTTTAAAATCATTTGTTTCATGTGTAATAGAACGAAAGAGGGGCTCTGGGAAGCACGTAACCGTCCCTTTGATTTTCCCGGCAAAAACGTCCGAGTCCTTCACAATAAAAATTAGTCTACAGCCTGTTCATAGATTGGCACTAAAAAAAAACAGTGACTAATGCATTCAAATTCTTACATATTGACTCTTTAAAAAGGGGACATGTATGAATTAAACACATAAAATGAAACACACTATAAAACAATAATGTAGCAGACTCCATTATTCTAAATGAAATATATTGAATGTCTCATCTGGAAATTATACAAAAAAAGGACAATAAAAAAAAAACTCAGAACTGACAAAAAGTAATTCTATGAAACGGGTGCCTTTTTCAGTGATGAAGTGAATTTTAAATAAAAGTACGATTCTGTAGGGTTTTCACCAAGATAAATAATGTGTTTATGTGCTAAAATCCATAGTGCATCTTAAAATAAATGCATACACTCTTAGAAAAAAGGTTATATAAAGTTCAAAATAGAACCCTAGAGTTCTTGACTCAATTGTAACAAAATATATAAACAATATATATATATATATATCCACGCACACACAAAAAAAATCATGGTACATGGTACACGTTGGCATTATAGCTATTCAGTGACGGATTGTTTTTACATGTAGGCTATATATGAGATATACAAATGACACCCATTCTGTAGAATAACCCCAAAAGTATCTGATTTCTCTGTGTTTGTGGATCTGGAGCAGTCCTGTATGACAGGGCGAGTACTAAACCCCACTGCTCCGCTTTGATGTCCAGTTGGTCTGCCAGACTGGAGCTCTGCAGAGCCAGAAATCCCTCTGGTTAGGTCGTCAGCTTTCTACTGAAGCCACAGGCGTGTGCCTGTCAGATCAACAATCTCCATCAAATCCCACTGCATGTCAGTCACATGGCAACTTCATTACGATTGTGAGGAAAAACCTGATATTTTGTTTCTCCAAGAAAAACCTGGATTTATGTTTCTTCCACTTTGTCCTAATAAAAATGATATAATGCATTTGTGTCAGAATTCTGGAGACCAGTTCATTCTACTAGATCACAAATCAACAGTAAACTTTCATGTGATCCTAAAAACTAAATATTACTGAAATCCGGAGAGGAACTGCAAACATACAACCAAAATGAGGCTAAATAGGGTGACTTGCAGGAGTCTTAGAAGTTCAGCAATAATATATGGTTTTGTATACTCCATAAATCTGGCGATATCCATTTTTTTACCATTGCGCGCTTTAGTACTGATGGTTGTTTATACTTTTAAGTCACTCAGACACTACCAGACACTCAGTCAAACATTGATTCATTCTCAACTGTCACTGATTGTGGTAATTTAATACTTTGTTCATCTGGTTCACAGTCAAGCCTTTGTTTGAACACACTGATTAAGATGTGATTAGAATGTCGTAAAGCTGTAATACCTCCATCTGCTGGACATGTTCTGCAACTGCAATGAACAAGAGGCTGATGAAATAATGACATCAAATGTAATACCCCCCCCCCCTCTTTTTTTTTACTAGAATTAGTAAATTAGTGTCAGCTATAGTCATACTTTACAGAAAATGCAGCTGTTAAGATTGTTATAGAAAATAAATGTTTTGTGTATGTGGCGAACAGGACGGCCGAGGGACGTGAGAGAACGGCGCGAGGCCGGTGGTGCGATTGCTAATGAGCAACACCTGAAGCACACCGGTCTCGCGTCTCTCACGGAGGAGCGGAAGCATAAAGGAGGAGCGACGACGTGAGAGACGCGAGACCGGTGTGCTTCACAGGTGTTGCTCATTAGCAATCGCACCGTTCTCTCACGTCCCTCGGCCGTCCTGTTCGCCACAGTGTAAAATAGCCTCTTTGCGCCCCCTGAAGTGCCTTGAAATATTCAGCATTATTCAATGTGTTGACATCATTTCCACTAAAACAGGAAGACAGGGCGGAACATATCAAATAGCCCTTTTTTAAAATAGCCATTTGCGTCTCGTTTATGTCACAGCTCGGCCAAAGCCGTAGTTTTCTTAATCGCTAACCGTTTCTCCTCCCAATCTCCTCCATATCGCTTTCAAATATATGGAGAAGTATATATTCTGTGCAGAATTCAAATGGGTCCGATATATTTTCTTCACTTAGCGGACTCATTCATAAGATCTGCTCTGTGTATCGTCTCTGGACGGTAGCAGTGTGTGTGCGCTGTGGTTGTTTGCGTGACACTAACGTGAAACCGGACTTCATTCGCCCCAAAGAATGCATTTTTACACCGTCTGAATCGTTCCCTATCCCCTAATAGTGCACTATGTGCCATTCACCATGTAGAAAATAATAAATGTGTGAACAAGTGACCAATTTTAGCCACAGCATCTATTTGTGGGCGGGACGCTTTAGATTCTAGAGAGCATTTGATTGGACAGAATATCTGAAGAGAAGCTGAAGGGCAGAGTGATGTCATCAAAAACAATGATACATATTTGTGGAAGTGAGATACTACATTTTGAATGCTTATATCTTCTAAATGCAAATGTTGTCGTTGCTTTGGAGCACACTCACTTATAGATTACAGTACATATTCATACTAAAAGCCAAAAAACTTCAATTATGATTTCATGGGCACTGCTGTCACTTTCAAACCAAGCAGCTTTATGTTTGTCAGCGCGTCAAATTGTGTAACCAAGATGAAAATGAGCAAAACCTACGAGCAGATCTTTTTCGCCCTCACGCGAATCTCACAAAAGTGATAGTGATTAAATGGCCACGAAATTCACATTTCACAGAGCAACTGTAAATGTAACCACACATTCATTATATGGATGAGATAACGTCAGTAGAGCTAGTACATTCCTTCCAAGATTTCCTCTTGTTTCATGGTACATTCTTTGATATAAAAGATCCAAAAGAGGGGTTTCGCAAAAAAAAACAGTTCATAAAAGAACCACTTTCTTAGTGTGAAGAATATTTTAATAATCTAAAGAACATTTTTCCAATATAAAGAACCTTTTGTGGAATGAAAAGCTTCTTCAACAATAGATGCCAATAAAGAAACTTTAAGTTTTAAGAGTGTAGAAAACAAATACTACATTTGAACGACAACATTTAGGTTAATTATTCCTTTAAAAAGTAATTCACAAATTCAAGCATGGACTAGAGAGAGACAGTGAGCCCCTGTCTGTAGGGTCTCCTCCTTAAGGACGTGTGAATCACTTGAGTCTGTACAAACAGATTAGAGTTACAGCTCTGAACCAGAGTGAGACATGTTTGACATTAATGCCGCATTGTATATTATCAGAAACGCTGAATGTGGATGCAGAGATCCAAGGCGGAGAATGTTTAAGAACTAATTACGAACCAGCGAGGCACAAGTCCTATAGCATATTTTCTTACTTGTGTGGAAAAATATAGCAGGCTCCATTTATTTTTCTGCACTGTTATTTCTGGATGACTCCTACTTCGGGTAAATAGTCCCGTTCCCTATTGTAAATCTGACGGGCACAGGTCTTCGGAGACTTTTGAGGCTCTTTTAAGGAAAAATAGAGACAGGCTTGGATGGCTTTTGGCCATAATGAGAGAGTGGAAGCAAAGGGAGAGCTTTGATCCATGGCCTGTAAGCTCATGTTTAAATATGTTAGCAGACATCACTCATCTTTGCTCAAGGATGAAACAACCAGATCAAAGTAGGTTTCTTTGCATTCAATGGACAATGAAACCCAGTTTAGATGTTGGTGACAAAGCTACCATCAACGTAAAAGCTCTATCAACACGTTAAGTAAATATACATGTGTGTGTTGTGTATATATATACATATATATATATAGGCAGACAGACAAATAGATCTAGTGCAATGACATCCATACATTGACATCCAGTGGCTTAAGTGTCCAAAAACACTCAGAATGATCCAGAAACGGAACCGCACAATTAGCACTCATCATTCAATTACAATAAATATACATTTCCTTAGAAACGGCTCCATAAACCGGTATCAATTAGCAAAAACATGTGCGCAGGGAAAAAGAAATAATGCAAGTCAAACTGTGAAAATATTATTTTATTCATAGAGCTTCACTCAGAATAGGCCTCTCTGGCGCCACACTCTCATTTCATATCAAACGCTTGTCCAAACCACACAAGAGCAGGAGCTCCACAAGGACCTATCATGGGCCCTATGATATTCCAGCAGTGCTAAGTGGAGAGGAGGAGACCTGGATGAACGCCCGATCAGATTTCCTTATTCTCCATTTCGGTGGACCGCTGTGTGTCGTGAATCTCCTTTCCACCTCAGCTCGTTAATTTCCCATAAACAGGGTTGTGAATAAATATTTAAGTATGATATATCCAGCGTTGATTGATGTTAAACACTTTGAGATAAGCAAGCAAGAATTGAGAGGACAAAATGATATGAGTCGTGAGGAATAACAGAGGATAGTCTGAACAACTTGTACTTTTCAAAGAAATTACATGAGGCAATACAGACTTGAGAATTTTCTGTAAACCGTTTGCGGAAACTCTGTTAGTGGCTCTCAATGTGTGATATTTAGCTAGAAACGATCATACTGTATTTGCCACGCTGTATTTCTTCTAATGAAGGCACATATTAAATTAGATCCTCATTAAATCATTACTTAAGAACAAATTCATTTAGTGCGCATTCAGGAAACAAAAACCTATGAAACATGTACAAAACCTAGGAATTATATTTGATTAGTTAACTTTTAAGTTCATCCTGCAGCTCACATTTGATCTTTTCATGCATTATACACAAATATAATAAAAACATAACAAAATGCAATATTGTAAAAACAAAACAAAGGGAACATGGTTTTTCAACTGTCATGATCCTTGAGTACTGTGACAATGCAGATTAAACAAAAAAAGTTAAAAGTTTACACTAACATTTAAAAGTTTAGGGTTAGTAAGATTTTAATACTTTCATTCAGCAAGAATCAATTAAATTGATCAAAAGTAACAGTAAAGACTTTTACATTGTTAAAAAGCATTTATTTTTCTAATAAATTTGATTGAACTTTCCATTCATCAAAGAATCCAGAAAAATGTATCACTGTTTCCACAAAAATATGAACCAGCACAACTGTTTTTAACGTTGATAATAATAAGAAATGTTTCTTGAGCAGCAAATCAGCATATTCAAATTATTTCTGAAGGATCATGTGACACTGAAGACGAGTAATTATAGTGAAAATTCTGCTTTGCAATTACAGGAATAAATTATATTTAAAAAATATAATAAAATAGAAAAAAGTTCTTATAAATTGTACTAATATTTCTCAATATTACTGTGTTTACTGTATTTTTGATCAAATAAATGCAGCCTAGGTGAACATAAAAACATTTAAAAAAATCTTACCAACCTCAAAATTTAGAATGGCAGCGTATCTATCAAAACTATTTTGGATTACATATTTATATTTCTGATTTTTCTTAAGTCTAAATCTATATGAGTGATTGTGTTTGGGGCTGAGGGCATGATGATGTGTTCTATTAAACATTCCAGCGATCATCTTTGATTCATTCTGATGCAGTGGAACATGTTTTGTCCCATATCTCAAGAATCAGTGCATGATATGATACATAGAATTAAAAAATAGGAAGAACGAAAAAGACGTACTGTTAAATGTATAAAACATGCATTATAGTATATTTTTATTGTACTAAAACATTTTTAATACATTTAATAGTACGTCTTTTTCACCTGGGTGCTGAGAGAGAGAACAACAGAAAAACAGTAATGACCAGTCTCTTTAAATAGAGACAACAGCAAAGTTGCTTAGGAGGATGTTTATATGAGCAACAGATCAGTGAGAGCTTGTAAGTATTGGCTGATATTTTTGAATTCAAATTTGAGTCACTGAACTCAATCAAATGAGGTGTTTCATAATTACTGTATATCAGAGCACATTGGGTGATTGATTATCAGGGCCCTGGATGAAAAACTACTAACTTGTAGTTTGGGATCAAGTTTCGAATTACATGGAAAACATCAACTCTCCCTCGAGAAAATATCCCCAGGTCTGGTTGTGTCGAATTTATTCATCAGTTTACTTGGTTAGCCTCTTAGCCACGTCCTGATATGCCAACTCGATCTCGTTGTCTGAAGCTCGTGTGTTGATGAACTCTTCTTGTGCATTCGCATTGTTCAGATAACGCCACACTCCTGTCAAATCGCTGGGAATGTCATAGTTACGATATTTCTTGGCAACGACCTGCGGACAAAAATGGATGGAAAAAACATGAATGAAAAAAAGAAGATACTTTGAAGAATGTTGGTTACCAAACAGTTGATGGACCCCATTGACTATAGTATTTTTATCCTACTATGGAAGTCAATGGGGTCCATCAACTGTTTGGTAACTGACATTCTTCAAAATATCTTTCTTTGTGTTCAGCAGAAGAAAGAAACTCATACGGGTTTGGAACAACATGAGGGTGAGTAAATGGTGACAGGATTTTAATTTTTAAGTGAACTATTCCCATTATTCCTTTATGGGTTTTGCTGGTCGCATGAGCCCCTGCTGGTAAATGTCATAACTACACCATGTGGCAGCAAACAGCATCTTCTCCATGACTATCCTCCATGAGTCCAAATTTCCCCCAAACTGCCATTGAGATGAATGAGAATGCTAACGGATAGCTCTCACCGGGTATTGCAGACCTCCTTGGTTACCCCCCAAAAACTAGTGTCAAGTCCCCCTCCGCGGCTCGGCTCACCTTCACTATGTGGAGCTTTGGCAGCAGGTTGCAGTCTGCCAGAGTCAGATCATTCCCATCCAGGAACTTGCGGTTGGAGACCTTCTCCTCCTCCATGCTGTCGGCATCTACCTCATCAGGCAAGGGGCTGTTCATGTAGTCGTCCAGCTTCTTGAGAGCCTTTGTCAAACCCTTCTCCAGGGCTAACAAAACAGCACATAATAACCAGTATAACCAGTGTGTTTTTGCACGGTTTTTGATTGTGAATGTTAAAATCAGTTGCCAAAAATTCTAAAAACTTAGGGTAACTGGACTTAAGACACACCGGGGTAAAAGGCGTATTTGACTTTATTCTCTTTTATACCACTAGATGGCACAAAAGTTCAGCTCAGCTAAAATCTCAAACTTGGCTGATCCTTGACTCGATCACGGACACCAACACAAAGTTGATTCTGAGATCATTTGATAAGATATTTAATGTTTGTTTATAATTTTGTAGATTTATGTAGCAAATGAGAACCGATAAAATTATTGACCATATTTTGAGACAAAGTTCTTGTTAATGATTTTGAGTATGTTCAAGGTAATTAAAATAACTGTAATTACGGTAATTAAGTTTATCAATGACGGAAGAATATGTAAAAGTATGGTATTTGGGGTAAAACTCACATATTAAACACATTTAAAGTATCATATTATTATCACACATTTAAACATTTATCATTAAACGTATTTAAAGTATCATATTATTATCAATATAGAAAACAGTTATGGTTAATATTTTTGTGGAAACCATTCAGGATTCTTTAATGAATATAAAGTTCTAGAACAGTATTTATTTGAAATAGAAATCTTTATTGATAAAATCTTTATGACCCCTAACATTTGAACTGAGTGTGAATATAATGGAATATAATATGTGAATATAAATATAATATGCTTATATTTAATTTTATAATTTTTTTTATTATTATTATAAAAAAAATATTTTCTTTGTCTGCCAGGTTCCATATATATGTTGTTTAAATACTGGCATAACTGCAAATATTTATATCAGTCATCATTGGTGGTTATCATCTATCAACCACAACAAAAAATAGTTTATTTTTAATAATATAGTTATTTTGGCACATTCCTATTGAAAACGTAGCCACTCAAAACAGTGAACACTTGTCATAATTTAATGCTAAAATACGTAGGATGTTTACAGCACTATGGATTCCATATAGAGTTAACCGAATTTAACTTTGCCCTGTTTCAGTGTACTGACCAAAACACAATATATCCATTCATTCATTCAATCAGTTTGATCCAGTTTGACATGCATACCTTCATTCGCATCTGGCTTTGTGTTTTTTATGAAAGCTGAGAACTTTGCAAATATGTTATTCCCAGCTGTGTTTGACTCCCTGTGCCTGGCTGCAAGTTTGGGGTACCTTGGACACGAGGAAAGGTACATAGAAAAACATGTGTCAGTATTCTGTACAGTTCTAGTTCACAGTGGTTTAATGTGATGTTTAATACAATATACATTGCAAAGGGGAAAAAAAAATTCTTGGAAGTCTAGAGCTGCAGTTTTTAACTGGTGGGTTGTGACCTAAAAATGGGTCATAGGCCATGAAAAAAATTATAAATAAAATAAATAATATAAAAATAAATGCTAATCAAATTAAAATTTGATAACTTGTCCCATTAAGTGATGCTGTGATGCTAGCTATGCCATTTAGTAATATGTTTGATGTTTGTTTACTTTAGTATACAATTTTGGTGCTTTGTTTGATTGTGATTGATGTCCAATGCAAAATCTGGATCTGAAGGAAACCCAGTTGAACCACAGGTTTAGAGTTTCTATAGTGTATTTGTTAAAGTGAGCTTACTTCGGTGGTGCCAAAACCTCCTCCAGGAACTCCTCGATCTTGTTAATGTCTGTCTTCACCTCACCGTTATAGGTCAGGAAAGGAGGGTGAGTGCCTGGAGCCAAATTGTGCAAATCAGCTGGTTTCCTGAACAACAAAAAATATATATTTTATTAATTTCTTAAAGGGATAGTTCACCCAAAAATGAAAATTCTGTCAGTAATTACTCAAGCGACGAGAATAGTTTTTGTGCGCAAAAAACAAACAAAAATAACGACTTTATTCAACTACTCATTTCCTTCCCTGTGGGACTTGAGATTTCACGTAGTGTAACAGCGCTTCTGTGTTATACGTCACACGTAGGCTCACTATTGGCCGACGCTGGTCATGTGTGTGATGCGTGTGACGTATAACACAGAAGTGCTGTTACACTACGTGAAATCTCAAGGCCCAGAGGGAAGGAAATGAGTAGTTGAATAAAGTCGTTATTTTTGTTTGTTTTTTGCGCACAAAAAATATTCTCGTCGCTTGATAAATTTAAGATTGAGCCACTGTAGTCACTCGGACTATTTTAACGATGTCTTTCATAACTTTTGGGCCGGCCAGTTTCGATCCCTTAAGAAGCCTATGGACTAGTATGGAGGAGTGATCCAGCTCTCAGATTTCATCAAAAATATCTTCATTTGTGTTCCGAAGATGAACAAAGGTCTTACGGGGTTGGAACAATATGAGGGTGAGTAAATACTGACAGAATTTTCATTTTAGGGTGAACTATCCCTTTAATGTTATTACTCAACCAGCTCTTGCATTGCAGAAAAAATGTAGGTCGATTCTTTTTCATTTTCGTATTTGCAATGAATACAATTCTGAACTATATTTGACTGATATTGCTCAAATATAATAATCCAGTTTTCCTGTCAAAGCTCAAACCAATGTTTAATAATCTAAAACTGAGTGCAAATACTGTTTTTATTATTTAATATTAAGAAATGTCAATTGGAAACATGAACACATTTTTGTTCCTGACATTTATTTAATACAATAATGTAGATTTTTTGTCATTAGATATATCAGATGAATAAAGTTCTCACCTCTTGAGGTCGACAGTGGTGACGTTGAAGACTACACCTTTGAGCCAGAGGATCATGAACAGGCGTTGGGAGAACGGACAGTTTCCGATGCTCTCGCCATCACAACCAGCCTGCAAACACAGACACATCTTTACATTTACATCACCTCCAGGAATCAGTAAGTCTTCTTCTTAATGTAACATGTCAGAGACCAGTCTTCATGTTGGAGAGGGACGAGACTGGATTGAGAATGATAAAGTGTCATAGCGCCCCCTGCTGCTGCTTTAATGTTTTGATGGACGTTAACCCTCTGGGGCCTGAGGTGTTCTCTGGGTCCTGAAGTGTTCTGACATGCTCTGACATTTGTGCTTATTTCTGATACTTGTGACATTTTCACGTTGTATCACGTTGTATCATCTACTTACAACCCTTGTGACATTTTCATGGCTAAAGTCTGATTACACCGTATTCTGCACAAACTCTGCTACCGTAATATGTCAGCAGCATGTATTTAAAAGTTTGTAGTTTTAAGATAATGATGTTTATGCGTGGTTTGTGAAAAACAAAAATAAATTGTCACTGAAAGAAGGTCATGAAACCCATACTGATTATTTCTTCACAAGACTTTTGAAAATTGTATCACGTGGAAGAGTTGACCTGATGTCACACTACAAGGACATTTTCGAGTAAAAAAAGGTTGTCAGATAAGTAAAGTTGACACTTTACTTAAAGCCTTTATATATAATGCATTATAAAATATTTATAATGCCTTGTTATGCACCTTATAATGCATGGTCTCATGAATAATTGTAACCACCGTTATAATACATTATAATACTTATTATTATAATTATAATTAAACACGCCTTTAGGTAGTATAATGCATTAAAACACATTACAAACAACCAATTTCAGATGTAACAAGGATTTTGCAAATACAATGAATTTTAATTTTGGTTACAATTATTTATGAAAATATATAATGAAAGTGAAAGTGACATGTGGAGTGACAAGTGACATTATAATGCATTATAACGTACATTATGAATACCTTTATAATGCAATATACATGAAGGTAGGGCTTGGCGGTATATCGAGTTTGTACGATATATCGATATATTTTTTAGAAACGATATGGAATGAGGCAATACCATTTATATCGATACAGTAGTTTGATACGAGCACATCTGAAAAATAGCGGAAGACGCAGTGTGAGCTGCTGCAGTGAAAGTATAGTACAAAACAAGCTTATATTAAGGGCTTCAAACTAACTGGTAAGATTAAAGCAGCTTGCCCTGTCAGAATGTAATGTGATTTTAACCACCTTTTTCCACATAATATATTGCATAGCCTACATTGCATTCACTATATTTGTTTCCATATCTTCCAATATCAACATTGTTTATAGTATAGCTTTGGGCAGGATGTAAAATTACAGATTTTATTTATCCATTTAGAAAAACGTAGAAAGTACCAAGATATATCTCGTATATCGCCATTAACCAAAAAATACAGAGATATGATTTTTTGGCCATATCGCCCAGCCCTACATGAAGGCTTTAAGTAGTGTTAACAATCCATGTTCTGTATTAAAGGTGCAGTAAGTGATTTCTTAAAAAAACACTGTTGATATTTGAAATCGACCCAAACACACCCCCCTCGCTTCATTGCACCGCCCCCAAAATGCACAGATATGCAATGCAAGATTGGGTGTCTTAATGGATGGATGTCTGAAGTGAGGCAAAAATAAAAGCAAAGATGATGAAAGAACGACGATGAAGAACAAAAAATGAAGACAGTACACAAGAGTATGTTGATGAGATTCCCTTTTCCATATGTAAAAGAGAATTGAGTACCTAGAAAAGTGCCTTATTTATTTAATGTAACAAATTATTATTATATTTTATACAAGCAAGAGTTGGTTGTTAGTCACCAGCAACAGCACACCAGCTCCAGAGAAACAATGACATTCAAAACTGTCCTGTTACTACAGCTAACATTACAACAACAGCATATATTTGATTATTTGATTCAGCGGCTGTTTTCAGGCCTTCACGCTTATCTCTCTCCAGCGCTGGAAAGCTTTTCTAATATTAACGCGGATCTTAAAGCTCTTGCCTGATCATAACCCTTATTTTTCCAGTGATATTCCTCTGAGCTTTTCTCTTTTGTAATGTCTCTCAGCCATCTCTCTTTCTACAGTCTTACTTCAAATCTCCCTCTTGCTCACTCTCTTTCCTCCCTATCATGAGTGGACACGCCCCCCACTGCTGATTGGTTACAAGTGTGTTTTGGTGCTCAGTCCGATCCACTCAGCTCAGAAATATATATTTCTCATAAATCGCTAAATACATGTTAATATATGAATGCCTAAAACCAGAGGTTTTCCAATAAGTGCAATGTATTGCAGGTGAGCTGTGTTCTTTATTATTTCTTTCTTATTGTTATTTTCTTTCTTATTAGTTCTTAATTATTATTATTATTTCGCTCAATTTTGTGATATTATTTTGTAAAATGGTACAGATTATACTTGTGGTTTGGTGGGACTTTGCTAAAACCATTAAATTATTAAGGCTAAACAATTCATCCTGGTTCATAATTTTGTGAAGTAAAGGCCTCAGCACATTCAGTTACAGGTCCGGGAGATTAAAAAGTAATATTGTACTTTAGTTTAACAGTTTAGATTGGCAGACCCCTGCAGTACCGCCATTGACCTCACAGAGGACGCAGTCTCGCTTCTGAAAAACCCTGCGTTAGACTGGACGCCACTAAATTGGGACATGCACCAGGAGCAATTGTGCTTATGCTCATTTTAAATTCCATTTAAATGTGAAATTTTCATTTTATTATTTACTCAAAAATGAGTATTACAATATACAAATCATACAGTTACACTAATTTACCTTATTCAGTGATAAACACTATATTTCCTCATTATGAAGTGTATAAATGACCCAGGTTTTTTCAATGTCTGACAGTGCATTGAAAAAATGTTTTCACACTGCTTCTGTACGTCTCTGCAGTCGAGGAGATCAGGTGTCCCAAAACAGCGGCAACACTAGTACGAGACCAGCTATAGCTTACACTGTGACACAATACCCAGCACAATATGAATTATGCACACTGCATTCATTAACCACGGTCTTGGTAGTGAGAAGAACATGAGGAGAGTGCTGTCAAATATATAATGGGATATAGGTACACAAAATACTTCTGTTGCATCTTTTCTAATTTAATAGAGTTTGTTTTCATTACAAGGTTCGAGAGGAATCATGAGAGACAATCCATTGCATAAATGAGGCAGATGGTATGTGAAAGGTCAGGACACTTCCAGTTCCACTCATCTGTCCATTCTGGCAAATTCAGAACAGAGAGACGACTGAAGCAGAACAATGAGCAGACACGATCTGGAAAGTGCAGAACAATAGGCCGGTTTGCTATAGGACCGGTTGTTCTGTTGGGCAGCAGTTCAGGGCTGTAAACAGAACGGGGTGTGACTGACTGACAATGCCTTGTGTTCAGTATTTATGCAAAAGATTAGTGCCTGTAAGAGGATTTGTTTGTTTCGAGCGTTTTCTTTTTTAAATGATTTAAGTTTCTCCAGTATGACTGCCATTGGCACATAAGATGCATCGTCCAATTGAATCATATGACTTTCATCATAACTGAAGCGTGTAGTAGTGCCTGCATATGTTTGCTTTCTCATAAGTGGGTTAAGTGACTTTGCAGAGGCTATCTATGATACAAAATGTATTATATTTTACTTACTTTTCTCATAATGTTCAGATCTAATAAGCTTGTTCCATTATTTGCAATGATGGACATCACTTTTAAAAACTGTATTTATTTTGTATTTGTAAAAACATTGCATGCAGTCTAATAATGGTTGCAGATCTTATGTCTACCTTTATCTTGTGTTAGGCCCACAATGACAACAACTAGGTGTCCACGATATATCAGTATCATATTGGTTATTGGACAATATTATTATATTTAATAATAGTTTTATATTTTTATAATCTTTTGATATCAGTCAATATATAAAAAAAACTTGACAATTTTGGATATTTAATTCTGAATGCTTATTTCCTTCTTAAATGTATCTTGAATCTTTAAAACACTAATAATGATAATGAATTTAATGACTATCTTTAATGACTATTTAATGACTATTTAATGAAATCTATAGCAAATCCATTTTTCTTACTGTACATTATATATGTTGTATCACTTTTAGCATTTGAAAACGACATATTTTAGTTTTCAGTGTGGCAAAACAGTATAATTTATTAGCCATTTATTAGCTTATTGGTACAGGTCAAATTTTTAATATCAGTGCATCTCTAACAAAAACATCAGAATATTGAGGGTACATTCTTTTAACACCACCTTTATAAGCAACCGATAATCTATAAACGGCATTCAAACATCACTCTACTTACAACCCTAGTCAAATATGCACAAGTTACTCTAGAACAATTATTGAGTTACACTGACATCATGAGAGCTTCATAACTTTACTTCTGCATACTCTAATGCTAGATATTTTCCTTACCTTGACAAATAACTCAATATCAGGTTCTTGACCGTCTCCCATTGTGGACACTTTCTTTGACTCAAGTACCTCTTCTGATCTGTCACCTACATCCTCCCAACAGTATTTGGCCAATATTTCGGGGTTAAATCTCAATGTTTACCCACGCTAACTTCAATTCAGTTTGTTCTGCTCTTGGTGGGCATGCAATGCCACCAGGTGCTGTAATGTCAGCTCGAGCCCAGATGAAAGGTGAATCTAGCTCTCTCCCGAACAGGGATGATGTAAAAGAGAGGGAATAGGTGACAGGCTTTAGTTGGGGGCGGAGCTTTACTTTGCTCCACCCCTGCCACAAATAACTCTGATGAGCTTGAGTGACAGATGAGAATAAACCAGAACTGTAACTATGATGTTGAGAGATGACTTTGAAACATCTATGAAGATTCACCTTTCTGATTCAGTATTAGTCCATGCACGTCTATTACATGTAAACACAGACAATTCATGAATTTCTTATCAAAAACATGGAGCCCTATAAATAAGTTTCTTGTTTAGAGTCTCGGCCATCTTGTCCCTGTATAACTATATGACATGTTCATGGCCCAGAAACTCAAGAGTAGAGGAATGAGCCGCATGCATTTTTAATGCAGTCCAAGTCACAGGCAGTAGGCTGGCAGGCAACGGCAGGTTATATTTGATCATCTTCTGGAGCCCAGGAGAATAAGATTCCCTGTTAAATATTTGATGAGCTGGCTTTGGTTTATACCATGAATTTGCGTTCAAAGTGTTCGGACATGACTGATATGAACCTGTGAAATGAAGATTACTCATTTGGTTTCTTAAAATATATAATGGTGTTTGGGGAGTCAGAGAGTCGGGGGGGGGGGGGGTGCACATACAATATAGATATACACTATAGTAATGAACACAACTTTCATACGCAATTGATTGACTGATAAACTGCTTGTACTTCATTTACATTTTACATTTAGTCATTTAGCAGACGCTTTTATCCAAAGCGACTTACAACTGAGGACTAAACCAAGCGTGTCATCGTGAAGAGACAAAAACAACGCAAGAAGTGCTCAAAATACAGAGTTCAGATATTGCTCGGAGTAGCATAAGCCAGATAAGCAGGGATTTAAAGGAAAAGGAGTGCTTTTTATGTTAAATGCTCACGGAAGAGATGAGTTTTCAGTTGTCTTTTGAATGCTGTCAGGGATACTGCATTCCGGATGAGGGTGGGCAGATCATTCCACCAGCATGGCACCGTGAATGAGAATGTTCTGGAGAGTGATTTTGAGGCTCTCTGTGATGGTACCACGAGCCGTCGCTCATTGACTGATCGTAGGCTTCTGGTAGGGATGTAGACTTGTAGTAGTGAGTGGAAGTAGGAGCGAGCTGATCCTGAGATCAGTCCGTAAGCAAGTGTCAACACCTTGAACTTGATGCGAGCGGTAGCCAGTGCAGAGAGATAAACAGAGGAGTGACGTGGGCCCTTTTGGGCTCGTTGAAGACCAGACGAGCTGCAGCATTCTGGATCATTTGTAGAGGTTTAGTTGCTCATGCTGGAAGACCGGCCAGGAGAGCATTGCAGTAATCAAGCCTAGAAATGACCAGGGCCTGGACGAAAAGTTGTGTTGCATGCTCAGTTAGGAAAGGCCTGATCTTCCTGATGTTGTGCATAGCAAACCTGCATGATCGAGCTGTCGTTGTGATGTGGTCTGTGAAGGTCAGCTGATCATCAAAGATTACTCCAAGATTTCTGACTAACCTTGATGGGGTGATTGAGGAAGAATCTAGCTGGATGGAGAAGTCGTGCTGTAGAGACGGCTTGGCAGGGAGGATGAGAAGCTCAGTCTTTGCCAGGTTGAGCTGTAGGTGATGTTCCTTCATCCATGCCGAGATGTCCGCCAGACAGCTTGAGATCTGTACAGCTACTGTGGGATCATCTGGTTGAAATGAGAGGTAGAGCTGGGTGTCATCATCATAGCAATGGTAAGAGAAGCCATGTGCCTGTATGATGGGTCCCAGTGATGTGGTGTAAATGAAGAAGAGGAGCGGTCCAAGAACTGAACCCTGGGGAACCCCTGTGGTCAGTTGATGTGCTTTGGATACCTCTCCTCTCCATGTGACCCTGAAGGACCTATCTGTGAGATAGGACTCAAACCAGTGGAGAGGAGTACCTGTGATGCCCAGTGATGAGAGGGTGGCCAGAAGGATCTGATGGTTCACAGTGTCGAAGGCAGCAGACAGATCCAGGAGGATGAGAACTGATGATTTGGAAGCAGCTTTTGCGATCCGCAGGGCTTCGGTGACTGACAGCAATGCAGTCTCGGTTGAATGCCCTTTCTTGAAGCCAGATTAGTTGACATCCAGCTGGTTGTTCAGAGACAGGAAAGATGATATTTGGTTGAAAGCAACTCGTTCAAGTGTTTTCGCAATGAAGGGTAGGAGAGAGACAGGTCTGTAATTCACTAAAAGTGATGTGTTTAACGTTGTTTTTTTTAAGCAGTGGCGTTACCCGAGCCTGCTTGAATGCTGTAGGGAAAATGCCAGTGTGGAGGGATGAGTTGATGATGTGTGTGAGAGCTGGAAGAAGTGTGGGAGAGATTGCTTGTAGAAGGTGTGAGGGGATGGGGTCCAGAGGGCAGGTGGTAGGATGACTAGAGAGGAGAAGTTTAGATACTTCATCCTCGGTTAGTGGAGTGAAGGAGGAGAGAAGGTTGTTGACTGTGGGAGAGGTTAGTCTGTGTACCTGTGTGTGTGAAGCTGAGAACTGACTGCTGATAGTTGTAGTTTTGTTAGTGAAGAAGTTAGCAAAATCATCAGCAGTTAGCGAGGAGATGGGTGGTGGTTGAGGTGGACAGAGGAGAGAGTTGAATGTCTTGAACAGTGAACGTGTGTTAGAGGCGCTGTTGATCTTGTTATGGAAATATGAAGATTTTACGGCGTGAACATCAGCAGAAAAGGCAGAGGGCAGAGATTGATACTTACTCAGGTCGGATGTGTCTTTTGATTTGCGCCATACTTCAGTGTTGTTAAGTTGAGGATATTATCAGCAAACATTTTGCTTCGTATACTCAGTTTAACAGCATTAAAGAGGGTTTGTTATCATTCAACTGAACTGTGTATATGCATTTTAAACACAGTATGTTCTACACTCCAAGTGGAGATCACCTGTGGCAAATTCAATTGAATGGGTATGATTTGGAAAGGCTCACACCTCTCAATAAAAGGTCTAACACCTGAAATTGCATATCAGAGCAAAAACCAAGCCATGAGGTCAAAGAGAGCTCAGAGACAGGATTGTGTTTAGACACAGATCTGAGGTAGACTATAAAAAAATCTGCTGCATTGAAGGTTCACAGGTGCATGTATGGTCTCCATAAACCTTATTGGAAGAAGTTTGGAACAAGCAGGACTCTTCGAGCTGGCCTTCTGGCCAAACTGAGCAATCAAAGGAGAAGAGCCATGGTAAGAGTGATGACCAAAACTGTAGTTGAGCTCCATGATCATATATGGAGATGGAGGGAAACTTACAGAAGGAGAACCATCACTGCAATACTCCACCGATCCGGGACGTATTGCAGAGTGGCCAGACGACTTCGCAAACTTATCAGCTAGCTTACAAAACCTTCAACAAATCGTCAATAATATTTGAATAAAGGGTGAAGATTTCAATTTTCCTATAGCAGGACATATATATATATATAGAACTGGTAACCAAACTAACAACTGTGGATCCAAGTATCATCACTGTTGTCACTTAACCTCAGGTTTTGGAATTTTACATTTAAGTGTACTGTAAGTTGCTCCGTATAAATATGTCAGATAAATGTCTACTTAGTGTTGAATAGTGAATGGAAACAATACACTGCAACTACTGTGTCTGTAAAGATAATGACCCAATCACATGGTACCATTTGTTTAAATGATCCTGCTAAAAGGTATTTTCTAAATCTCATTATATTGTGCTTTTACATCTTATTAAGGGCTCTAGTAATAAATATGTTGAATCTGAATTGAATTTGGACATTATTAACATCATTAATGACATCATCACAGGAATGTGTGAGCTAAAAGAGGAAAGATGTATTTGTTTTGGAATGTAATTATTATAGTCGACTTAACAGCCCCCTCTACTGGAAGTTATTACTATATTCATGCTACAGTGTAGGATGTAGTTGTTAGGGGTGTATGATTTTCCTCCTTTTTGAAATATACAGTTTATATATATATATGTCTAATATATATGACTAATCATAGCAACTAACAATGCTTGCTTCAGTGTTGCTGTAAATTGAACCTGACACAGGAAAGACTACAGTGGCTTTACATACAGTAAATTCCCAGTAAAATATATTTCGTTAAAAACTTTTTGATGTAAAGCAAATGGATTTAATTTTTTCTAGTAATTCAAATCCCCTTTAACCACAGGTTACATCACTGATGATGTGTCCGAGTGCATTATAAGATCACCTTTCACCTTAGATGAGTTGGAATATAATGTTAGTGAATGAAGCTCCAGCATGAGTCTCTTTTTTCATGGCTCAGTTCCAAACAGGTTCAGTGTAATCACTGCAGTGAATAATTAACTTCTGCATGGCTGAGCCAAAGTCCTTTAAGAGTTTTAAAATGTTTCTTAAATGTTCAAGGTCACACTTGAGGAATTGTTTACCGCCTTATAAACATTGTTTAATCAAAGTTGCAATTGTGTGGAAGAGTCTGCTTATCTATTACATTGCTGCTGCTTCACATTTAAAAAATGACCACTAATGTCACTAAATCAGACTCTGTTTTTTTATACGAACAGTTAAGGCCCATTCACACCAAGAACGACAACTATAACCATAACTATATTAGCGTCCACACCAACTGATGTTATTGTTCTGATTATTAAAAGTGCTCGCTGCAGTTTTGTTGACTGCCGCTTTGAATGCCCGAACTCTGCTATTCTTTCATATTTAGAATGGTTTTTAGAGCTATATCTTTATTGCTTTTGTGATCGTTATCGTCCTTGGTGTGAACAGGCCTTTAAAATGGTTTCAGCGAAAAACAATACAATACTGATGCAACTCATTTTTAATAGCAGAAGTTAAAACAAATATAGACATACTGTAAATGTAAGAAGTAAATGTAATTTTTTTAATATGTAAATATTGAATCTAACCAGTAACCACCAACATCTGTATGATTTAGTGCAGGTGGCAATGTCAATTCCAGTCATAATCTGCCTTCATCAGGTCATATCACAGCCAATAAGATTAAATTCATGACCAAGGACAACATTGACAGATTTTTGTTTGCAATCATTTATGTGAGTTCTCTTTCAGGCTTTATAACGAAAGCAGTCTGATGTTATGTCAATCAATAACAACTTACATTCCTTTATTCCTTGGTTTTCATGATGGCCATAAAATAGTCATTTGAATTGTTCCTAAGGGTTTCTTAAGGACAACACCTTTATCACACTATGTTCACTGGTGCATCCATATCAGTGTATCTTATTTGCAATTATGAACCGGTAAAAATAAAATTAGTCTTGATGCCATAATTGTTAATGGCATCAAACATGAACATGAGCCTGAATCACAGATTCTCATTCAGCTGAGTGACCTTATCATGACATGTACACAGACTAAAGTTTTCCTCAGGTCAGGAGTTCATCCTGGTATCCATGACTGTACGGATCCCCAAGTTAATGATTATTCATATTGCCTGTCGCAGTGAACCTTCCAAAGGAAAATGAATGGCGATGCAATCAGTTCAGGATGTCCATATTGACATACACAGGCTGTGAGCAAGAAGCACAGAAACGTTTGAAAGCTCCATTGAAGTTAATGATCAAGAGGAAAATAGTACCTGAATGAATCATACCGATCTTTTCTGTAAATTTTAGGCCATTGTGCTTAACATTGATTTGTATCTACCTAATCATTAACTACCTGTTGAGATATTTACATCCATTACACTCTGCACACTAACAGCATTTCAATCAGCCTGATTTTATTTTGCATCATTTCACGAGTTCACACTTACATATAATTAGAGTGTATAAGGTTGAATGCGTATTTGGTGTGCTGTCCGAGGGGAGGGCTCAGAGCTCAGAGTTTGGCCCGAACCCAGAGTACTCCCCCCGTATGTAAGTGGTTAGGACTAGAAGTGTGGAGAAGGGGTGGTTGAGGGATGCTGCTAAACTGTCAATGGATTGAGGTGAGATTGCTGAATGTACACTCACTTAAAGGATTATTAGGAACACCATTCTAATACTGTGTTTGACCCCCTTTCGTCTTCAGAACTGCCTTAATTCTACGTGGCATTGATTCAACAAGGTGCTGAAAGCATTCTTTAGAAATGTTGGCCCATATTGATAGGATAGCATCTTACAGTTGATGGAGATTTGTGGGATGCACATCCAGGGCACGAAGCTCCCGTTCCACCACATCCCAAAGATGCTCTATTGGGTTGAGATCTGGTGACTGTGGGGGCCATTTTAGTAAAGTGAACTCATTGTCATGTTCAAGAAACCAATTTGAAATTATTCAAGCTTTGTGACATGGTGCATTATCCTGCTGGAAGTAGCCATCAGAGGATGGGTACATGGTGGCCATAAAGGGATGGACATGGTCAGAAACAATGCTCAGGTAGGCCGTGGCATTTAAACGATGCCCAATTGGCACTAAGGGGCCTAAATTGTGCCAAGAAAACATCCCCTACACCATTACACCACCACCACCACCAGCCTGCACAGTGGTAACAAGGCATGATGGATCCATGTTCTCATTCTGTTTACGCCAAATTCTGACTCTACCATCTGAATGTGTCAACAGAAATCGAGACTCATCAAACCAGGCAACATTTTTCCAGTCTTCAACTGTCCAATTTTGGTGAGCTTTTGCAAATTGTAGCCTCTTCTTCCTATTTGTAGTGGAGATGAGTGGTACCTGGTGGGGTCTTCTGCTGTTGTAGCCCATCCGCCTCAAGGTTGTGCGTGTTGTGGCTTCACAAATGCTTTGCTGCATACCTCGGTTGTAACGAGTGGTTATTTCAGTGAAAGTTGCTTTTCTATCAGCTTGAGTCAGTCAGCCCATTCTCCTCTGACCTCTAGCATCAACAAGGCATTTTTGCTCACAGGACTGCTGTATACTGGATGTTTTTCCATTTTCACACCATTCTTTGTAAACCCTAGAAATGATTGTGCGTGAAAATCCCAGTAACTGAGCAGATTGTGAAATACTCAGACCGGCCCGTCTGGCACCAACAACCATGCCATGCTCAAAATGGCTTAAATCACCTTTCTTTCCCATTCTGACATTCAGTTTGGAGTTCAGGAGATTGTCTTGACCAGGACCACGCCCCTAAATGCATTGAAGCAACTGCCATGTGATTGGTTGATTAGATAATTGCATTAATGAGAAATTGAACAGGTGTTCCTAACAATCCTTTAGGTGAGTGTATATATAGGCCTACACCTCTTATCATTGATTGCTGAGTGCACTCCACTTTAGTTAATTATCTGAACTTGCTCCTCCCGAACTTTGTTAATAAAACATAATTTAATGTCAAAACTGTTTTTCATTTAGATAATAAGACAATAAAAACATAATCCCAAGATCAAACACTGTAAAAATATATATTTTTTTATAATACATTATTAAAAACTATAACAATATAGGTGAAACAGGGGTTCAGCATTAAAACTGCTGATCGAGTGAACTAAAGTCTGACATTAATTTTGTCTTCACATTGTCTTCAATGGTCAAAGGTAAGCAGAAATATGACAAACCACATCACTATCACAAACCACACCCAACTGACCTTTAGACTCTGAAATGTAGTAAGGCCAACTTTAATACTTTCTTAAAAATAAACAAAATAAAGTTCCTGTTATTTTTTGCAGTTGTCATAAATGCAGCCCCAAAAAACCAACAGCCCTTACCTTGACGAAAAGCGCAATCGCAGGCTGGTTCGGGTCGGGAACCTCAGTGGTCTCCTGCTGCACGGCGCTGTTCTCCACAGTCTTCAGGCTGTAGTCAACCACCTCCTCCGGTTCAGGAGACTCGTCTTCTGGGAGGCTGTAAGCCATGAGCAGGTCTTCGTGGATCAGTGCGGGCTGGTCATCGCAAGGGTCTCCAGTTCCCTCTAAAGATGAAGACCTTCCGGACCCGTATCCATCTCCATTCTGCAGAGACGCCACCATCAGCTCGCTTTCGATCTGCTCTCCTCGTTCGCTGGAGGGTGAAAGCTGAGCTTCTTCTTCTTCAGTTGAGTCTCTCGTGTTCATGTAGTCTGGAGAGGGTTCATTGACCATGCTGTAGATCGGTTCCTCACGCGCGCCTTGATTCTCATATTTCGGCTCTGTGTTGGTACTTTTTATGTCGACATACGGCTTCTCATATATGTTTTCGGTCTTCTCGTCGATTTGTTCATATATGTTTTCTTGGAAGTTCGTGGCCATGATTAAAGCTCGTCCAGAACTTTGGAGAAGTGCGAGGACGTCTGGAGAAATGGGAAAGTCGCTCACCTGTTGCAGCAGAAGATGACAGTCACTTATAAATGAACTTTGCTCGATGACTGTCATAAAATGTGAGCAGTAAATAAGTGACTCCCCGCTAGGTTTTTATATTCTCTTGAGATCCCGATTAAAGTTGGATATTTTATTGCATAGCCTATTTGGTAGCCTACATTTTTATTTAATTTATGTGTAAATTAGCAATATTCTGGCCACGCCCTAAACGTTTGGTAGCCTATGATCCAAAATATCATCCAGTAGATATATAGGCTACATATGTAGACTAGCTATCACACAACTAATTCTCTGTTATGAGTCATTTCCGAACGAAGTCCAGGGAATATTAAGCTTGTGTTTAAACAGATGCGTTCATCCTCCATGTTTTGATTTTGCTTCAGTAGGCTATAGGCTATGACAAAGTCAGTTTTACCTGTTTTAACGCAGTCTGCGTAGTGTTTCATTCTCCCTGATTGTATTTATTTGCTAAACAACATAACCAAAATCCATCGAAAGTTTATTTGGCCGTCTGGAAACGACGATTTCCACAAGCCTCTCCAAGCATAGGATTTATTACACATAGCCGCTTAGTTATAGGCTATATATTTATTATTTGTTTAATTATCATATGTATGAGAAAGTATTTGAGGGCATTTCTGTAAAAAAATGATTCCCTCCACCTAGCCGTGATATAACACAACTTCAAAGGGAAATGCTCAATTATGATCACTAGGTGGCGGTGAGTGATCAGGAATAGAAAAAAAAATCTAACACTACATCAGATACCGGTATATAAATCTCCCAATCCATCAGGTAAGATGATGTTAATTGCATTTTTAAGATGCTGGGAAAATATCCATGAGGCTTTTTTAAGTTATAAATTTGATTTTATTAAATGTGTACTTTATAGCCTATACTTTGACATTTGGATCATTTGAGTATCTTTAAATACGTAAAAAAATTGTATGTTTGGACATTGTTTATACCTTAATTTTAAAAAATAAAACCTTTCATCTGGGAAATTCTGACAAAACCTATATTATATGTATATATATTATTATATAACCTATGTATTATCCATATAACCTTTTCGCAGGGGGGTTGTTTTTTGGGAATTAAAGGAATAGTTCACCCAAAAATGAAAATTCTGTCAACATTTACTCACCCTAAATATGATCCAAACCTGTATGAATTTCTTTCTTCTGCTGAACACAAAAATATTTATTTTGAAGAATATGGGTAACCAAATAGTTCATGGGCCCCATTGACTAGTATGCAAAAAAAAAATGTTTGGTTACTGACATTCTTCAAAATATCTTATTTTGTGTTCAACTGAAGATAGAAATTCATACAGGCTGGAAAAAACTTGAGGGTGAGTAAATGATGACAAAAGTTTCATTTTTTTGAGTGAACTATCCCTTTAAATCTTGCATGCCATCATACCAGCCGAATAGTAACACATTGGATACTGTATTAAGTGAGTGTTTGAGATTTGCACATTCAGTTCCCTTGAAGTAGAGAACCTTTTCTGTGATCATGTGACAATTCTCTTCACTTTTGCTGGATACACTCTGCTGAGACCTGAAACTGGTCACATTCACCTTCACTGTACAAATCTGTTTACTGCATAGCCTATATTTGGTTTAGTTTCTTTCTGAGTATTTCGCGTGATGTGGCCACACCGGAAGGGCACAGATAAATGTGCGGCTCATCCTCTCATGTCAGAAACACAATACACAAAACACTGCAAAATAGCCGTTGTGGGGATGTCATGTGTCTGCGTTTGGGTGCAGGCACCATCTGCCATACAGCATGAGAGTTTTTCCCTTTAAAAATCCCTTTTAAGCATTAGAAGATATTGAACCTCGCTCAAAAAGAAACCTCAGTCAAAAAAGATAGACCTAAACACTTTAATATAGTTATGAGTATGATCACATAAGATGGATGGATGGATAGATCCAATTTCAGGATGAATTTTGAGTTCGTATAAGCTTTCCAATGATAGCCTACCTTATGATGATAACTAATATAAAATATATGATATGAAAAAGGCGATAAATAAAAAGCACCAAGCGTCCTGCTAACATTAGCTGGATTATGACAGTTCAAGGGTTGATATAATTGGAAGTAATGTAAACATCACAAGAAAGTACTATTATAGTGATTTCATATTTATTTACCATAGATTTACATTGTACTCAGATATATGGCACATGTTCAAAAACTTGGCAAAACATTCTCTGACATTTTCTAGTTCTATTAAGTGTTTTCCACATCCTCGTGGTCACAAATCACTGAATGAAGAACCTGAGCATGGACCATTGAGGTACTACTGAGTTATTTAGCCGGGGTTTTGTGCGACAGGTACATTTTTCTCCTTAGTAATCACCCCAGCAACAACTAACAGCTCCGCGCCGGCCAATGAGCTTGTGCAGCCGCCTCTGTCCTCACTTCCTCCGGCTGCGCTCGCTGGGTTTGGCTTGGCACCATCAGCCAGCACGCAGCCATCTTGGACTGAGCTCTATCTGGACTGGCAAACCCACACTTTGGGATGGGAGGAATTTAATCAACCTGGATTGATTTAGAGCAGATTGTCTGGAGCCAAAGGACGAGACTGCGCATTCGGAAGGCTTACATCAAGATCCAGAACCGGTTTTAAGCGGACACCCCGCTCCCCTGTTCCTTGTCTGAACGCTGTGTGCAGTTTCTGAGGGGCCTGTGAACTGTTTGTGCTTGAGTTTACAATAGGCACTTTTTCAAAGTTTTCTAAAGTAATACAGTGCAGCATATTGGTTATGACCTGTTGGTTGCCAGATCTTTGTGGAGAGTTGCTCCTTTGTGTCACCGGTGACCTGTTGTGCCGTAATGCGTCTGGATAAATTATTGCATTAATCTGGATCTTTTATTTGTGCTGGGATTTGGTCTTGATGTCGATCGAATCCATGATCTTCATCAGCTGGTGCCCGGCAGCTGTCCACCCTGCACACTGAAGGTTGCTGTGATCAGACAGACTTTGACTGCAAGAGATAAAGACACATTAAAATGTCAGCTAGAACACCACTGCCTACTGTCAATGAGAGAGATACAGAAAACGTGAGTATGGAAAGCCCGATTAATTCCTTTGAGGTTGGCTGGGATTGCTTTGTATTTCACAGCCTTTATTATTTGATTGGTTGCAAATTCCTATTC
Organism: Meda fulgida; assembly: GCA_030578275.1. Lineage (NCBI taxonomy): Eukaryota > Metazoa > Chordata > Actinopteri > Cypriniformes > Leuciscidae > Meda > Meda fulgida. The sequence continues at coordinate 6,137,480 of CM060635.1, forward strand.
ACTTTTAAACTTTAAAGCCTGCATACTAGCGCTACATATGTTGATGAAACTATCAGCAGGATTGTGATCGTGTTTCCTACAGTTGTGACATTATCTAAAGTTATGGATCTCATGTTTTTACATCGCTCCCAAGTAGTCTGATCCGTCGGTGTGACACAGTTTAAGAATAAACATCGGAGCGCATCGATTCTCGCGCACTCTCATGTCATGCAACATTCTATAACAATATTTCCGACACACTGATACAGACTAAAAAAATTCCCCTTGAGTGATAGAGTGTAGATGAATATCTGCCGGAGTTATAGTTACACACTGTTTCCACAAAAATAGACTTCTGTATCGAAAATATTGTTACAATGTATCAGCGTTAATATTGTAACGATATTTTCAATACAGCGGTACTGTGTAACAATTTTTCAACTCCATTGTAAACTTTTTTACTACCTTGATACAGTAACAAAACAATTTTCTGCTACAATGTAAGAGTATTTCCACTTCAATTTAACTGAGTAACAATCAACAATTGTTTTTCTTATAGTGTGAAACACTGTTTTGCTCCTGTGTAACCATTTTAACTACTGTGATACAGTGTAACAATATTTCCATTATAATTGTAACATGTAACAGTATTTGTAACCATGTTTCCATTACACTGATACAATGTAAAAACAAAAATCTACTACATGTTGATGGTGTTATGGAACTTCTGTTAGTGATATTGTTACACTGTATTTTAGTTGTTCTTTGTAACAATTTTTCTGCTGCAGTGTAACTGTTTCCTGTGACATGAAACTATTTTTCCACGCCAGTGTAAAAAAAAAATCCAATACAGTGTAGCAGTATTTCCACTACTACAATTTTACAGAGTAGCAATATTTCAACCATGATGATATTTGAAAGTATTTGCAATACAGCATAACGGTGTTTCCATTGCACTGACACAATGTAACATTTTTCTGCTACACTGTTGTGTTCCACACAGCATGTCACATGCACTGGATGAAACTGGCATGTTTTTTTTTTTTTTTTAGTTTGAAGAGAATTCTTATTCCTCAGGTTTAAATTTGTAAGAAGTTTATATGTATGAATGTATAAGTGTGCACTGATGATCTGACTGGTCACCTTTAAGTTTTTGCTTTAGCTGTAACTTTTTGTAGCTTAGATAGTCCTGTGTTATACTTCGTAAAGTGGTAAATATAAAAGTACAACTATTCCATATTATCAATCAATTAATAGGAGGTCGTACACATTGCATGCATGATAAGAATACAAGAAATGTTGCTTCAGTAGTTTTATATTAAATATAACACTGCATGACACTACTGTCACTGCGTGACCTCACATAAACAGCTCATTCACATTTGCTAGTGCAGTGTTTAAATTGCATCCATAATATAAAAAAAACTGGAAATTGAATATCGAATGCCAAGCACATGTTTTAAAAGCAATTTGAGTTACAGTGTCTATAAAAAGCGCTGTATAAATGAAGTTTATTGTGCTGGAGATGGAGCTGCAGCTCTTGTGCGTCATTGGGTAGAAAAGGGACACACATATAAGCAAGGAGACCTTACCTGCCTTTATTATGCAGTCTCACCACTGGATTGTCCTTGAGTGATGACGACTATTCCCTTCTTTGGTACCCAGAGAGTTAAAGAGTGAGAGAGAGAAATCTGAAATCATCTGCACCCGTCGGACCTCTGACGACAAGTGTCGGAAATGTTTTCATGCTCCTCTGAGCATCGGTTTGTGCCAGACGATCAATGAGCTGTCAGCAGCATCACAAAAACAGACCGATTATCAGTTTTGATGCCATTCAGATCGCCAATGCTAGAATGAAGGGCTCCAACTCAGTCAAGAGGCACCGCATAACTATAGTAAGTGCTAATTACTCATTTTAATTAGGCTGATTAAATTTAGGATAGGAGAAAAAGGCTATTAGTAATGAGTCTTTTGTAATGTGCAAAGCCATTCAGAGTCAGAGAGGAAGCAGATTTCTTGACACAGGAAGGTTTTAATGCATAATGCACTAGAAAAAGTTGTGAGGTTTTAGAGTATATTTGGGAAATGTTTATTCAGAACTACAGTGAACATTGTGATTTAGCTCCTTAAAAGGTGTAAAAATCGATTGATTGCATTGTAACACCTTGGCTGCATCAGATACATTTAAGTTGAAACTATGTTGAGATCTTAGTGTTTTTATGGGATGCTTGCATGTTGCGATAGAGAAATATTACTCTATGGTCTAGAATGTCCTAGATGTGAGAGCATTTGTCCTAGAGGGGGAATTTAGGACACAGTCTTTTTAAGGATCTCTCCTGGTCCTAAAACATATTTGTAATGGTTTTGCTCTGCAAACTCCAGTTAACAGTTTCAGACTTGACGCTTTATGTTTTTTAATGCAGTCAATAATGCATTTAAAATGTAATGTCTTATTAGCCAAGAAAAAAAAACAGTACAGACTCAACAACTGCTTTTCTACAAATCAGACCAGACTTTTTTAACCCACTGTTTAGATGGCAAAATGTATCCTTATTTCATCTAATCAAGTTAACCAGTTTCTATTTACTGTTGTTCATCAAACGAGTCTCCCGGTTTTAGTTAAAAACAATATGTGCCATATTAGTCAAAGCTCAGGTAAATCATAAATTACAAATTTGTGATTTAAGACATACCTTTTTGCTGTTACTTTTACTGTGTAATGTGACATATTTCTAAGTGAAAAAAAATATGTAGCCGGGGACTTAATTTAATCCACTAATAAGTAATTGATTAGATGCTATATACATTTGTGATGACAAGACAAGTTTTTTTTCTTCTTTGCAATAACATTGGTGAATTAAGACCAGAAGAATGTATTAACAAAGTAATTGGCTCACTAGTTTTTTGTAATAATTGTTGTGGCTTGAGGATCTGTAATGGGAACTGGTGCTGTGTTCCCTATATTGTGAATTGGTTTGTGCAGTTCCTGTAATTGCTTTTGACTTCATCAAATTATGAATGTACCAGTATCCTTACAACATGGGTAACTTAATAACCAACAGCTTAATGAGTCCCAGGCTAGTGGGCCAGTCAGGTAGCTTAAAATCAGATGCGTCATCATGTAGAATCATGTATGTATGTGGAAATATATATTTGTTTTTTAGCTTTGATACTATATTTAAAATTTTTCTTTAGCACCAAATCAGCATATTACAATGATTTCTGAAGGATCATGTGACACTATTCGCTATTCCACCGTCCGGCTGAACAGTTTTACGGTAAAGAGTGGTTGCGGATATATTTCCACTTGAGCTTGGTTCGGCACGGCACGATTACAAACCGTTCTTGGTCCGGAATAGAATGCGTGTAGTGACGTCGCCACTCAGAATTGGTCACTTGTCTGTTGCTCGGCTACTAGCTGTGCAATTCAAGTTAACTAAACACAAGTTAATAATAGAAATATCTGATCATCCTCCATAACATGGTTTCTGTTTATATCTCATATCTCTGTAAACTCTTTGTATTACATTCCATAGAGTTATCTTGTGGAAAATGAAACCATATCTATATACCGGCTGGGCCGGATTGGCACGGATTTAAGTAATTTGGTTTAGTTTGGGTCGACTTTGGAAAAGCGCCCAATGCATTGCCAGCATCAGGCATCCCTCAGGAATAAATTACATTTTAAAATATATTAAAAGAGAAAAGTATTTGAAATGGTAATATTTTCATCACAATATTATTGTATTTACTGTATTTTTGATCCAAAAAATGCAGCCTTGGTGAACATAATAGTACTGTATGATCCAAATTACACTGATTCTGTAGTTTAAAGGTGTAGTTCAACCCAAAATGAAACATTTGTTTATTTACTAACCCTCACGTTGTTCCAAACCTGTCTTCTGTGGAGCATAATAGGTGATTTTTCAACTATTCCTTTATTTGTTGAGCAAAATAGATTAAGTAATAATCTGCGTGACTAATAGTCATGTCTAAATGGAGTTTGAATGTCAAACTTAAAGGGTTAGTTCACCCAAAAAGGAAAATTCTGTCATTAATTACTCACCCTCATGACGTTCCAAACCCATAAGACTTTCGTTCATCTTCGGAACACAAATGAAGATCTTTTTGATGAAATCTGAGAGCATTCATAAAGAGATCGTAAAACTATCGAGCAGTTTAGTCCAAATTTTCTGAAGAGATCACTTTATATGATAAACAGATTGAATTTAGGCTTTATTCACATATAAACATTGATCAGCGAACATAAACTGAAGCTCAACTGAACCTGCTTTACACGCAAGAACAAACCTCTTGCTGAAGCTCAAACGTGATGTGTAACTTACAAATGTGTTTGTTCTTACTGGATCTCAAACTGCTGCGTAACATCAGAATGAACCTCATTGGTTCTTGCTGAAGCTCAGACATGATGCGTAACACGAGAATGAACCTCATTGGTTCTCGGACGTCAAGCAAACATGCTTGAGCTTCCTTTTACCACAACTGATGTGTGAGTTGATAAATATTTATATGTAAATAAAAGCCTAAATTCAATCTGTTCATCATATAAAGCGATTGTGTCTCTTCAGAAAATTTAGACTAAACTGCTCAATTCATATGGATTAGTTTTACGATCTCTGTATGAACTTTTTGAAGCGTCAAAGTGGTAGTTGCATAGCTGTCTATGGAGGGACAGAAAGCTCTCAGATGTCATCAAAAAGATTCAATTGTGTTCGAAAGATGAAAAAGTCTTACGGGTTTGGAACGACATGAAGGTGAGTAATTAATGACAGAATTTAAATTTTTAGGTGAACTATCCCTTTAAGTAATCTTGACCCAGATCTAGTTGTACTACCCAGTTCTAATCACTAGAGCTCTTTTCATAGCATGACTCACAGTGATGCAGGCAACATCTTGTCGATCTGTCTTCTCTCAGGTATTGTTTCAGCCTTCAGCCACGTCATACCTCATTTCCTGCTGCCCATTTAGAGACCTTGTTCATTTTTCGTGCTGCAGTCCATCATCATTCATAAACATCGAATATTATTATTAAGATGTCTGATATAATTTAAGTCCCTCTGTTCCAGATGGACTGGCATTCTGCTTGAAAACGAATCATAGATAGAGCCTATTGTGTCATCTCTGCCTTTTGTTTGCTCAGTGATGCTAACATGTTTAATAGATTTCTACAACCATGTCCACTAATTATCATTGCTCATCAACCATTACAGTTATTGATTCAGTAAGGTAGCTGGGTGTTTCTGTCTTTTGAGCAATGTCGTTTGACTCTCTCCACAGTTTGAGATTTTAACATCTTCATCAGTGGAGCCGAACTCACTATTTTACATTCTTATAACTTTACATTCGCTGTCAAACTTATAGTTTTGAATTGACTGTCACTTACAGCTTCAAGTTCACATAAAAACTGATCCAGCACTGTTATACTAGTTTTAGTTATACTTGACTGGCAGGAAATATAGCTTGTCTTTAAAACAAAAACAATCGTTTTATAAAAGCACCATTGCTGAAAGGATGCAGCTTCAGTGATTTTCAGAGAAAGAGGAAGTCAAAGCAGAAATCCAGGATATTGTCTGACATTTTGACCAGATTACTTTAGTTACATGTCTCTATTCCAATGAGGGGAAACTTTTTAGGCACGATACTTTAGCACTAACAGATTGGAACTCTTTGACTGGCACAGTTCACAGATATATATCCTTGTTGGGAGGAAATGGAGATATTTCCCGTGGTGAAGCTCCTCTTTGAGGATGTCGGATTCAGATATCTTCATGCAATCAGCATTTGACGTTCCCTATGTTTCATTTGGCTGGCATTTAATGACTACCAAAACAAATGCGGAATACAGAGATCTCCAAAGTGATTTGAATTTTAATCTTACTAAAATCTTAAGAATTTGTAACTTTTCTGACATATTCTGAGAATTGATCTAATTTAAAGCTGTTGGGCTGTATGGAAGTCTTAGTACCAATCAAAAGTTTGTGATGGGTAAATTTGAAAGTCTCTTGTGCTCACCAAGGCTGCCTTTATTTGACCAGAATTAGCATAAAAACGGTTATATTGTGAAATATTACTACATATATATATTTGAATATATTTTAAAATGTAATGTATTCCTGTGATGCAAAGCTGAATTTTCAGCATCATTACTCCAGTATTCAGCGTCATGAATCATTATAATATGCTGATTTGCTGCTAAAGAAACATTTCTCATAATAATCAATGTTGAAGACATGAAACTTTTAAACAGTGTATTTGTCTTTAAAAATAATCTTCTTTCTTTTTCATCTGTCTCCAGCCCACATCACAAACAGATGGGCGGACTGAAGTGGCGTCCCGTCCCGGGCGGTCAGGGGCTCGCTGTCGGAACTCCATTGCCTCCTGTGCTGATGAGCAGCCACATATCGGCAACTACCGGCTCCTCAAAACCATCGGCAAGGGAAACTTTGCCAAGGTCAAATTGGCACGACACATTCTTACTGGACGAGAGGTGAGCTTTATGAAGATATGAGTAACACTTTACGTAGAGACAATAGATAAAATGCTAGAAAAAATGAAGTCATGCTATTTTGTAAGTGGTCAAACCTGTTTTAACATTAAAAATGCCACTATGAAAAAAAATATATATATATATATTATATAATATTAATAGAATTAAATGTCATATACTGTGTGTGTGTGTATATATATATGTGTAACCTCACAAGAATGAACCTCATTGGTTCTTACTGGATCTCAAACTGCTGCGTAACATCAGAATGAACCTCATTGGTTCTTGAGGAAGCTTACTTAATACTTACTTAGCTTACTTATTATTAGTATAATAATTCATTCCCCTATTTTAGTTCAATCAAAACGAGGGAACAAATTATTACAATGTGGCCAAGATTTACTAAATCGAGGAAACAAATTATTATATTGTGCACATGATTTATTAAAATGAGGGAACAAATTATTATATCTTGTGCACAATTTACTTAAAGCGAGGGAACACGATTTACAAAAATGAGAGGAGAAATTCTTAATTCGTTTCCACAATATATATATATATATATATATATATATATATATATATATATACAGTATATTTTTTTTCTGCATGGCATGTGCATGGCTCCGTAGAAATATGATCTGGATTTGTGCCTGACTGCTCAAATTGATGCTCTTGTACTGGCTAATCGTCAGACCTCATTGAACAAGGCAGTAAAATGTATTTTCTCTTTTCCTGCAGGTGGCCATAAAAATAATTGATAAGACACAACTTAATCCTACCAGCCTTCAAAAGGTAAATATTTTAGGATTCTTGCTGAACTATAAAAATCCTGTCCCCCACATTCTCAGTCTCCCCTATCTTTCTATTTTGCTGGTTTAAGGACAAGAGCGTGCAAGAATGGAATCCCTCAATTTGTCCTTGTAGAGCGAATTAAACATTAACCAAATATGAAGATAGCATTGCTGTACTTCTATGCAAGTTAGAGGAACAGCTGCCTTTGGAACACTGGGTTTTATTGCTTATTTTTATAACCATCATAGTTATCATTTTGATTTGGCATTTGTTGACATGTTCATTTTCATCAGCACAAGATGCAGACCAAAATCAAAAGGACTTCTGTTCAGAGTGGTGCATGATGGGAGAACAGTAGCTGATGGAGGAACCCTCAGTGGACTTGGATTTCTGAGGCATGCTAATAATAGCATAAGCCGAGAAATCAGAATGAGAGGCTCGAAGAATAACTACACATTTGCAGGGCGCTTAGATGGGACACTTTGCTTAGCGTGGGTCTGCTGGACTTTGTTGGTTCTGATGTTATATTTGGTACCAAAAAATAGTTTTTTCTCTGGATTGACCATATAGATCACATTGTCACATTGAGGTCAATGTGAGGTGTTGATGTTCTCTTCCACTGGCTGCCCTTTTCCCTATAATTAGCTGGCACTTGTTTTTTCCAGGCCATTGATTTAGGCCGTTTTCCATTTGCGAGCCGATTGACTCCATGGCTCAGGTTGTGTCTCTGGGGGGAGCCGATGATTAGTTTGGGACATAAGGGGCAAAGACGGGGTATGGCCCAGTCCCAGTGCAACCCACTGCTACCCTCAGTACGTATTTCCAATTAAGAAAGTAGGGGTGTTACCCCGGCATCCTGGCCAAATTTGCCCATTGGCTTCTGTCCATCATCATGGCCTCCTAATCATCCCCATATACATATACTGATTGGCTTCATCATTCCACCTCCTCTCCACCAATAAGCTGGTGTGTGGTGGGCGTTCTGGCACAATATGGCTGCCGTCGCAGGTCAAGTCAAGTGTATTTATATAGCGCTTTTCACAATATAAATTGCATCAAAGCAGCTTCACAGTATCAATCAAATAACATAACAATGTTTGTTTCTTAGTGGAAAAAACATCCACGTTTGGTAGGGCTGATCAATGGTATTAATGGATGCGGCACATTGATGGTGGTTGAGGAGATTCCCCCCTCCCAAATGTAATGCCGGTTACACATTGTACGATTTTGGGCTATACCGGACAATAGATGACCAATAGTGGCGATTTCTGTGGTCGTGGCTCCTGAGCGGGGGTCCTACATCATACAGTGAGAGAGGTTCAAAGACGGCTGTGGTCTTGGCCTTGCATCCAAAGATAACCTGCAATCATTTTCTACAGTGTCAGAAATTTAACATGATCTTCTGCTACAACCTACGTCTACTGACCAGCCAATAAAAATACAACATGAAATGCCATATTGATCAACGCAACAATCCATTTGCATTTTAACTCATTTTCAAAACTTCTTTTAAATTAATAGTGAAACTGAAATTTAAGACAATATGGAATGACAAATGGTTTACTAGATAACGTTTTTGTAAGTGGCTGGCTGATATTAGTTTTTCAGTGCCTGAATCTGATATATAGAGACCAGCTGCTGCAATGTCATAAGACCATGACATGTGTGTGAAAATGATATTTGATTTTCACAAATTGGTCTCATTTGTATCAGTTAAATTATATTCTATTTATATATTTATTTTCAAATGTATGACACATTTATTTAAAAATAATACGCTAATTTGTGGAAATAAACATTTAGATAACATGGCAATGTTTGATATTCACTCAAATGATTTTCAAATGAATGCAAAAGATGGGAACGTCTGCTAATTTTGCACATAATGCCTCAAAATCGTAATTTTTCTCACCAATTTGAAATATGATTGATGTATACTACAGTTCAAAAGTTTAAGGTCATTAAGAGTTTTTTAAATATATTATTTATTTGTATTCATCAAGGATCCAAAAACTGTGGAGAAGTTTATGATGTTACAAAATATTTCTATTTCAGATAAATGCTTCTTTCTATTCATCACAGAATCTTGAAAGAAATGTATTGCGCTTTCCACAAAACACAATCGTTTTCAGCATTGATAAGAAATGTTTCCCGAGCAGCAAATCAGCATATTAGAGTGATTTCTGAAGGATCATGTGACCCTGAAGACTGGAGTAATGATGCTGAAAATTCAGCTTTGCATCCCAGGAATGCATTTCAAATAAATGCAGCCTTGGTGAGCATAAGAGACTTTTTCAAAACCCCAAACTTTTGAACAGTATTGTACGTTTGAACCCGACGAGACTACAAGCAATATGACTTATTTAGTCTTAATGCTTCGGTTAATGAAAATTAAAAAATCAATTCTTTGGTGTCAAGGTTTTTTTATTGTTCCATCATAGTATACTTTTTCATTTGTATTATTTCTCTCACCCTCTGCAAAGATGTTTGCCGTCTCTGCTCATAACTCATGTCAGTGGGAGTGTGTAATGACTGCCCGTTTGTCCTCCATAGTCCTGGGCAGGAGGCTGAGTCATTATCATTGCTGATTCAGACCCTGCAGCCAGAACTCACTTTCACTGCTTGACATTTCATAGCTCTGATATCTCTGATCTTTCATATTATAACGGGGAAAGGGGATGTTGGGGTAGTGGTAGTCTCAGCCTCAGATGTCATGCCTACGGACCTTTGGCTGAAATCTGATGCATATTGCACTCAAAATGGGAAACACTTTGGGAGTTTCAAAGTCCATCTTATTGGTTGAATTCTACAGGATTTCCAGGAGACATCTGTGTTGCGTTCTTTTATGGTCCACCTGGAAACAAAGCCGTCGGGATGCCGATTTTTCTATCTGACTCTGAGTATTTCATTTGTTGTGTCGGTTGTGATGTTAAATAAAGCATAAAAAACAAAGAAGAATATTGCAACATGTCAGCGGGAAACTTACAGACATTATATTATCCTCTCATGCAGTTAATGATGCAGCACACATGCGCACTTCAATAAGCCGACAGAAAGCAGGATAATGCTTTTACATTCTGAGCAAAATCTTTGTAAGGGCCAAGAATTTGGCTGTGACGTTCGGTTTATGCTTAAGCCATTTATGACCTTACTCCGATAAAGGAGAACGGGTTAACACGTTTACATGATCACGTGCATCATCATTTTTTTTATGCATAATCGAGTTAAGAATGTGCATGTAAACGCACTCAACGAGAGCTTATCAGGATCAACTAAACACTGGATTTTCAAAAGTATGTGAAATTCATACTTTGTTGCAGTGAACTTGCACAACGTTCTTGAATGAACAATTTATTAGATGCATGCCAGTCTGTTATCGTAGGGACATTTTCATGTCCCTAAACATGACGCCAAACAAAATGAACTGTGACTGGTTGCTTTACATATCAGATGTCCTCTTGGACTGTCCTTGGCCAATGAAAGCCGCTATGGAGTCCAGACCTTCTGAATGTTGAAATGTTTTTTTTTTCTACTTACAATTGACTAGAAGAATTTCTGAATTCAGCTTTGTGTTTCTATCCTTATCTTATTTTTCACTTAAGCATTAGATTCAGCATCAAGTGCAAAAATAACCTTTTATAATGGGCGTTGTGTAGGGATCTGTGTAGGGGTCTTTGGTGGAGGTCTTAAGAGTTATTTGTTGTGTAAGTGGATTGTTGTTTTCTTCTCTGGACTTGCTAATGAGACCCACATGTGGACATGTGGAAGTGAATGGGGAAGTGATGACCCCGTTTGGTTAAGCAATAATATTGTCAGTAGTGGATGGATGTCAGTACAGTACTGGACCGGCCCAGACAATGGTTTGGATGGCAGTGCTAAAATTTCTCTAAATGTCTGACCCATATTGCCGAAGTCCATAACAATCCTTGCACAAATTAAGAGGTTATTATCATATTTATGCTATAGAAAAGTTTACTAAAGGGATAGTTCACACCAAAATGAAAATTAAGTTATCATTTACTCATCCTCATAAACCTGAATGACTTTCGTTCTTCTGTGGAATACAAAAGAAGATATTGATGCCTCCGTCTTTTTTCATCCATACAATGAAAGTCAGTGGGGTACAATGTTGTTTTGGTCTTCAATTTTCTTCAGAATATCATCTTTTATGTTCCACAGAAGAAAGTAAGTCATACAGGTTTGGAAGAACATGAGGATGAGTAAGTGAAGACAGAACTTTAATTTTAGGATGAACGTTATTAAGTACTCACCCTCATGTCGCTCCAAACGGAAACTCAAGCATGTTCACTTGAAGTGTGAGAATCAATAGCCCCTTTCACACAGAGATTCCGGAAAATACACGGATAAAGTGACCCGGGATTTGACCCGGGGGTTCGTTTGATTTTGGTTCATTCACACTGCCAGTGATTTCCCGGAATCGGAGAGTGCGTTCACACACAACCCGTAAAAATACCGTAAAGACACGTGACATCGATGTGACTTGTAATCTCAGCAGCGTCTTAAGTTTGACTTATGAGCTGCGATCTCTCTCTCGGGAAACCACGCTTCTGCATGTTTTCTCTGATTCGACCATAAACTTGTGCTTTACGTACCATTTCACAACGATCCCGGCTTCAGCCTCATCACTACGACACGGCATTATTACGGCTTTTGTTCACACAGCGCGCGTTCCGGGACTGAACACAGCAATGTTACTAGGTCCCCAACCCAGCATCGATCCCGGATAAATCCCGGGTCGAGTTTGCGTTCACACAGAAAGCGTTCTGGCAATTTGCCGGCAATTTGCCGGGTTCAAAGCGCTGTGTGAAATGGGCTAATGAGATTCATATTTCGTGTTACGCATCATGTTTATGCTTCTGTAAGAACAAATGAGGTTTGTTCTCGCACGTCAAGCAGGTTCTGTTGAGCTTCTGTTTATGTTCGCTGATGACTGTTTAAATGTGAAGAAAAAATTGAACATATAAAGATTTTTCAGAAAATTTAGACTAAACAGCTCAATTCATATGGATTAGTTTTATGATCTCTTTATGAACTTTTTGAAACGTCAAAGTGTCATTTGCATAGCTGTCAATGGAGGGACAGAAGCTCTCCGATTTTATTAAAAATATCTTCATTTATGTTCAAGATAAACGAAAGTATTTCATGTTTGTAATGACATGAGGGTGAGTAATAATGACAGAATAAAATTTTTTAGGGGAACTAACCATTTATTTATGTTTTAGTTGATTTCAGGTGTTTTTAGCTGTAGACCGCACCAAATCACAATTAGAGTTTTGTGGCTTGTTGTTAATCTCTTTTTGCTTTTGAGTAATCTCTATGTTAGTGTACTCCTAAACATTGACAAAATAACCTTTTATATGCGGTTAAAATGTATAGACTTTCTCTTAAAAAAAAAACCAAGCAATTAATACTAGATATAGAGGAAAATTGCTATGCTTAATATGTCAGTTTTTACACGCCTTGGAGCTGTTTCATTTGGCACGCAGCGCTTTGCCGTTAACCTTAATATTTAAATACAGCATCCACCCACACACCTCAGGCCCTCTCACAGACAATGACCACTTCTGTGCTTCCCAGAGCTTTTTCTTCTTCGTCTCTCACGATGCCGTTTTTATTTGCGTTGGTGCGTCTACTTACGCAACCGTAGAAAGTGGGAAGACGGCCTCTGGTGCTAGTTCCATCTCCTCGTTTAAAATTAACCTCCTTTTATGTACGAATAACAGGTTGGAATCCGCGATCGACAGACGCTGCGATCGAGTCAAGGTTGAGAGCACGGAAGCACGACGAGCATTCAATAGCTAAAAGAAGCGGGTGGACGTCATCATTGCGTGTTTTCAGACTGTGCATGTGGGTGTACGTGGGTGTTGATGTAAAGGAGAATCAGCGATCCCAGATGATTTTTTCTGCCACCGGTATCCTAGAAACTCACATTCTTTCTTGCAGCTAGTGAATGAGGAACATCTGAGATCAGGGGATGTGAATGAAAATGGAATGAGTCACCATTTCTCTCCTCAGAGAAGACCTTAAATCTGAAGTTCATTCTTGAGCACATCGCTCTGATTTGGTCTTGAACAACTGCTCAAATGCGTTTATTTCTGGTGTGGTGTGCAGGTGGTTCAGCCTCTCCTTTGTGTGTGGCCATGAGGAAAGGGCAGGGGTATTTCTTAAAGTACTGGTGCTCTTCTGGATGGGTACTAGGGCTGCATGCTCTATGAAAATAAAATGAATGTAGCAATATGGCTTCGTGCAATTGTCAAATCTCTCAAGCTATGTTTAAATTAAATAAATATATGCAAAATACTGCTTGCATGCCAATTAACAAACAGTGTCGTGCTTTATTCTGAAACCAGCAGAACATACAGTAGTCAATGTTTGAAATGGACCAAAAAAGTTCATCAAAGTCATCCTAAGACAAGAACGGGTATTGTTCCAAGTTCATGTATAACTTTGATTAAATCCACTTCAAATGTTGACTACTGTATTTGCATTTGCCACCAATCCGTCAAAATAAAAGCTTGATGGTTTACTGTTAGAAAATGAAGACCTGTATTATTATTGTATTTCAATATCAATTATATTTCAATTGTATTTCAATATATCTATTGTATTTCAATATCAAATTCAATTATTTCACAGTGAAATATTATTTAACAGTAGTATTATCACAATGTCTATTATTTTGTTTAATGTTTTAATAAAATAATCACAATCAAATCATATAATAATTATAGGCGCGTTCACTGCATGTCATAATTACGAGATTTTTTTTTTGAGCTCCTACTTGTACCATGTGACCACTGTACCACCTGATCACTGCAAATTCATTTAGGCGTTGATAGTGGTGCCATAGAAATACATATTTCCCAGTACGCGAGGATTATGAACAGCTCAGAGTAGAACGTCATGTGTTGTCATCTTGAAATTGTGGGGATTATGACAAGGCGTATTATATTATTATTTTGTAGTCATATTGAATTTGTCGAAAACAGTGGGAATGCGACCTATCAAAACTCAAGTGAAAAGATTTTTTTTTTTTTTTTTTTAATCTCTTCGCTTTATTTTTGGAAAAAGCATACCCAAGTTTGAACCCTAACCCTATATCGTTTATCCATACAAGGATTACCTTAAAGTAAAATTTATATTTCATAAAAAATATTTTATTTTGTATGCAGATGAACATCCCCAAAAAATCACATCATTCTACAATGATTCATTTTTCAACTCATCTTGTGAAAATTTCTGGGTTTTTTTTCATATCGCAATAAATGTATATATAAAAAAAAAAACTAAATATAATTGTTCTCCAATATTGTGCAGCCCTAATGGCAAAGCGAAGGTTCAGGAATGTTCACAAAGTCACAAAACCTCTGCAGTCTGGCAGCGTTTTGTGGGCCTGTCTTCCCGCTGGCATTGACCTCATTTCCTGCTTGCATCACCCAGAAAGCAATGCATCTGTGCAGGTCCATTTGTTACTTGTTTGACTAATTATGTCTGGATTTGCCGTGAGATTTTGTAACATCTGGATAGGTTATTATTCCTGTCCTCCTTCGGTTATCAACTGAAAATATGTATTAAAATAAAGAAGCAAGATCACGTCAATTAGCCTACTTTTTAAGGATGTAAAATGCACAAATGTGGTAGTAAAAATCCTCAAGCACAAAGGCAGGACTTTTTGTGTCGCTCCGCTAGCCAGACATGCAATTCTTCAAGTGGCTACTTTGTTCTTTTTTATCTCAAGGTTTGCCAACTGCTAATGTCATGGACTTATTTCCTGTTTTTATTCCATTAACCAGATTTGACTTTTTTATTGTGAATTTCTCTGGTGTGCCTTCCTCTAACAGCAGCACTTAATATTGTATTTAAGCTATTCTCACTGCATAAAAAAAAAAAGTACCATGTTCTACATGGTAAAAGTATCAGATATTAATAGCACAGTACTGTGTGATTTCCATATACATGGTACATGGCACTTTAAAGAAGGCTGTAATCACGAATTTCCATTATATTTTTCTTATTTTTAGGACCATTTTCTTTGTAACATTTTCATCTTATAATTAAGTAAATTTTATCTTACTGTAAATTTTTTTTTTTTTTTGCTTAGATGCTTGTTTCATGGAAATTGTTGCATAAATTTAATCCCATGAGTCAGTAAGGAATATGTTGAAGTCACATTAGGATGCTCTTTCAGGGCTACACACACCGGGGATGGCCTGAATGCATTTAAAGCAACATATCTCTAATTCGTTTAATCATCAGGTCTACCCGTGTTTGAAGAGAAAAGGAGCAAAGGTGTCAGGATTATGCAGGGGTCGGTCAGACCACAACCATCCTATCCTATCCCAGATGGGCTGAAAGCTCTCTTCTCTATTATCTGTTTATCCTCTTTTTGATTTTGTTCTGTTTGTGTGTCGAGGATGGAATATTTTCTTCATTTTATCTGCCTCTCACTCTGTGGAAAATGTTTATTAGATGCCAGCCAGACCTTACAGTGCACAGGTCGTGTTTCCTGCTGCTCAGACGCAATTGAGTTATTGTCTGTGATGCTTACTATTTAGATAAGATTCATTTTGAGTTAAGTTGAGTTGAGTTCAGTTAACAACATAAGACATGTATGCAATGCAAATGGGCGGGAGAGAAATTTGTAGTTATTTCAAAGATAGGAGCTTATAGTCTGGATGCGAGTATCACGCAACATCATATGCTCTGGATGTGTGCATGTATGTGATTGTGTAATTTTACTGTTATTTACACATATTTCATGGACTGTTATGTCTTGAAGCCTTTAGGACTCTACAATTGACTTTTCAGTCAATTCTTATGAAAAGATTTTTTTTTATTTAGATTTATTTCTTTTACTTTATTATTATTATTATTATTATTATTGTTATTTAATTGTTTAAATTTTTCACTTTTTATATTGTTTTAGCTGGTATGGCATTCAATTATAGACAATCAGCCATTATGCACACTTTTTTTGTTGAAGAAATTAATACTTTAATTCAGCAAGGATGCATTAAATTGGTCAAAACGTGACCGTAAACATTCATAATGTTAAAAAATGTAAAAGAAAAGCTGTTCTTTTAAACTTTATATTCATCAAAGAATAATGAAAGTGCAACACAGTAGTGTACATATTTAAGAGATTCATAATTATTTAAATAATTAATATAACTAGTAAATAATTACTACTACCTGTAGTTCAACTGGCTCTAGAACCACTAATTTTTGTATTTTTTTCAACCCAGAATGTTGGCAAATAGGTCATAATAAAGGCGCATTATCTTGAAGCTTTAGTTAAAGTATTCGAGGCTAGTTAGAAGTGTTGTGAAAAGATTAATATACTGCATTAGATTAGATTTCCCCAGAATTAACTGAAAAACAGTTGATAATTTGCGCCTTCATTTTTACCAAGGTTGTGCGAGGGGAAGACACATTCTTGTTTGATTCAGACAGGATTAAAATCACAAAGTTTGTCTGGGAAACTCAAATTTATCTAATTTCGCCATGGCAAGTGAGTCGTGTCCAATTGGAGCTAAAGCTGTGTCACATTGTTAACCGAAATTGTGGCTTTTCTCAATTGATTGACATATTTTGAACTCTTTCAAAGTCATTTTATACTGTACATTGTTACAAAACTATGCTTGGGCGTACAGTTTTTCTTTGAAATGTGCCTTTCATTTCATCTTGGATGTTTAGTGTCTTTGATATTTGTTTAAATTGAGATTGTTGTTTCGGCTGGTATTTAGTCTATCTTTTGGTTATTTCCGTCTTGTCCTGTGTGTGCGTCTGGCACAGTGAATGACTTGTGAACAGTTGGTTGTGATCAAAGCGGACTGATTCTCCAGCAACTCAACATCTAAACCTAGAAGCTCCATATTTTTGAACAAAGGAACATCTAAATATTTAGATCTTGAAGTTTCTATTTTGAGTCCCTGAAGTTTTTTTTATATATATAGCATGTCTGCATTTGCTGTCATAATAACTGCCTAATGTAATTATTCACCTTTCTCTGTCTAATACGCTCTTTGTTGTTAAAAAAGTGAGATTGTGAACGCAACAAAAAAAAATTGTGCCTTCTCAGAGAACAAATTTTGACTTGTCATTTGATTTAGTGGTGGTGCTAAGGCAGGAATCCATGAGGGGTTTGGATTTCAGTACCTAAATATTAAAGGGACAGAAAAAAATGACAATTCTGTCATTTACTCATCCTCATGTTGTTACAAGCGTGAAAAGAGAAAAGTGGAGGATTGTGCTGGTCACTCACTGTATCATTAAAGTGGTTCATAATCATGCAATGGCTTTGTGTGGGAAACCTGAGAATCTTCTCAAATGTTATGTCTTTTTTTATTTCTCATAAAAAAGCAACCAGTTCAGTTTAAAATTCTTGTTTTGTTTTCTACAGTGGAAAAAGTGTCACCTACAGTACATGAGGGTGAGTAACACCCTGTTTCCACCTGGTATTAAAAGGATAGTTCACCCAAAAATGAAAATTCTGTCATCATTTACTCACCCTCATGTTGTTTCAAACCTGTATGAGTTTCTTTCTTCTGCTGAACACAAAAGAAGATATTTTGAAGAATGTCGGCTAACAATAAGTTGATGTGCCTCATCGACTTCCATATATTTATTTTTCCAATGGTAGTGTATGTAGGCCTACTAAAAAAAAACACTCACATTAGCAACTGCAAAAGCAATGTATTGGCAACCGCTCAGAACAAGCACCACCCACTTTTCCTTAAGAAAAATATACAATGTAATTATTGCATCTGTTTCTTTTATGGCTCTTTTCATGCTTTCTAAAAGATCCTAAAACAGGCACTTAATGAAGCGCTAAATTGGAATCAGGAATATGTCATGACAACCAAGCCGGCATTCTGTTTTTGCCGCCAAGCATTCTAACTCTTTTCATGAGCCATTGAGAGCATTCATGTTCTCAGAAGTGGAGCGGTATGAGGAACGGTAACTGCAGTTTGCATGCACCTTAAACGGGGAAATGAGCCATGGAGGACCATAAAGACACAAACATGTTAACATGCTGGCGAGGAAAAGTGGGCTCTTGTCCAATTAGGCCAGCAGAGAGATTCCTCCGAGCGAATCTCCTAATGTTCAGTCATTGTGTTCATTCACCCTTTAGTGCGTCCAAACTTGTTTTGTATTACTCTTTTTCAGTGTCCCCCCCCCCCCCCCCCCTCTTTATAACTTGCCCCAATAACCTGGATGACGGCAGTCTGGATTTATCAAAAGAGGAAAAGAAAATGAAGGCTTTTAGGAAATAAATATGCACCTGGCTTAAAGCTGCCTCGTATCCTTCATCTGTGGATTATTTTCTCTGGCTAAATGTGTCTGTGTGTCCCACTTTCACATTATCCTTTTCTAAAATGTCCAATGAGAAGGAACTGCGCGAGAAGGAACTAAATGAGCTTTGAGATCTGAATGTTGACTAAAGTGGGAAATATAGTTTGAGTCATATGTTTGTGTGTTATGTAGCACGTGTGTATTGAGTTTGACTTCCTGTTGTGGTTTTTGGTTTAGGGCCATTCTCTTTGATAGATCATAAAGTCAAAGAGGGGTGGTTCCTTTTATTAAAGTAAGCAAAGTTGGGTTTTATGTATTGTTTATCTTAAAGTGGTTTCAAAAAAGCAAGGTATGAAATGGCCCTTTTAATATTTTGTGTTTGCTCTTGTGTAGAGTTGCAAAATGAGTTATTTTACATTATCTGTCCATTAGTTTAATAGGTTCTGACACTTTATTCTTGAATCGTTCTCTACTATGTAGTCAGTGTGTTTACATGCACAGTATTGTTGAGATTTTTGACTAACACATGGATTTGTTGTGGCGTGAGGGGAACTAAAATCTATATTAAGTGTTGAAAATGTTTGTTAGAATTTAGTTTTATTTACCAGTATTTTACATTATTTCTGAATGCATTAATAAAATGCGACTTATATGAGTTTTTTTCCCCCTCAGTTTATATGTGTAGCGTATTTTTTTTAACCATGCAGTAAAGGTTTTATGTCTTGAAAATGACTTTATTAAGGCTGTCACAATTCTTCAATTAAATTGAGTGCTCGATTTAAATATATATATATATATATATATATATATATATGCGCTTTAATTATTTGCATGAGTGTAGGTTACATGCGGCTCAGAGGTTGCTCTGTTCATTTACATGCATGGATTGTGTCTCAAACTCCATCTCTGCATATGCTGTGAGTTTGGGTTGCTTATAACATATGTGTGCCATTTCATTACATTTGAAAGGTAAATCTTTTATAAACCTACTCCCAACACAGAAGAATGCAATCAATATGTTTCTAAAGATGCAAACTGTTAATCGCGATTTTAAAATAAATGTTTAACCCCTCACTCTGATGTCCACATATTCTTGTTCAAGAAATTACAGTGGCTGTAGCATTTCTACCTAAGTAGCCAAAGTATTAAAGATTAAGGAAATATTTAAATTAAATGTTGTTTGGCCAATATTAAACAAGGATTTGATCTGCTGTAAAGTGTAACAACAGACAGTTGGCACTCTCTGCAGGCATTTGTTTATACATAATGTACACAAGATAATTGTTGCCATTATGTATTTTAAGTGTTGTTCTATAAAACTAACCTTAATCTTAAATTAACCAGTTGATAATGAGCATCCCTACCCAGCCCAGTTTGTGAACCGCTCATCGATATTAGCGCAGCAGCTGTGTATCTGTGGTGGTAAAAACTGTGTGTGCAGCGTGGACAGCCCTTCTCTTTCTAGGTCAGTACAAATGACTAGATCTCTGTGAGGGACTTCCTGTTTATGAGATGTGCTGAGAGAGGAGGGAGTGTGGGGTGATTGTTGAGGGACTGCTGAAGTGTTTCCTGTTTCTCCACCGCTATCCAGAGTGACCATGCCATTGGTGTTTGTACAGTGGTGGGCGGGGCTATATTACTAACCTCAGGAAATTAGCTTGCATTTTTGCTTTTCCTTCACACACTCTAAAAAGTTTAACCATGATTTAACTCAATTTTTTTGATGAAACATTTTAACATACCTATATGTATTATTTATTTTTGTAACCTCAAATTGTTTTCTGGAGAAATCTACCGGGCTAAAAATAGCTTATTTTTGCAAGCTAATTTCTTCATCATCATATGAATCATCATATCTCATATTATTTTAGATGTTTACCAGTGACTGGTTCTTTGTTGGAACTAAAAGCATGAATTGGGCTTGTAATTGTTCCTGTCTGCCGTCTTTGAAGTCACAGCTCAGTTTAGTATTGTGCACGTTACATCAGCCAATCACACATTGTCATAATATAATTTTCTGCATCTCCAGAGTGAATAGTCATGTGGCATTTACGGCTCAGGTGATTAATTCAAGTACTTTAGTTGCTCTTAAGGTTGGAAAATTCCTTACGAATATTATTTTATAACTAATTGCACTAGTGTATTATATTGACAGGCCTACATTTAATTCTTAAAACCTGATTATGTAAATCTGTTTGGCTTTCAAGCGAATAGAACAGCGCAGACAAAAACCTCTTCCTGTCACTTCAGAAGTAGAGATGAGCTGTTTTCTGTGGTTTCCCAAACTAGCCTGTTAAACCAAGATTATCAGTGACAAGATCATGCTATTTCAGACTTTCTACTTTCTAATTTACTAACAAAAGCAGTGAAAACTGTTTCTAAGTAAATCCTGCACCGAATTGATTCAGTGTACTGAGTGAAACAGGATATTCATTGAGGAAAAATGTAGGGCTGGAATTGATTGGATCATGAAAAGTGGGCCAGACCTGAATGAGTTAAGTATTTTGGTTATGGTTACATTTTGGTTACTCCTGAGATTCCTAGATGGCATCAACCAATGATCAAGTCATTTAACCTACCAACCTGACTCATTCTGCCGCCTCATGACTGCGTCTGATGAATTGACAACATTCATGCAACTTTATCTTGGTTTTTTTCCCAGGCGTAGAACCAATGGCAAAAGCAGAGAGTCTTCAATGATTGCAAAGAGGAGCGTCATGACTTTGTGAAACTCATGAATTATTTAGCAGTGCTGTTGTTGTTTTCCCACAGAACACCATTGAGAGTATTCATTGTGAGAAACAGGAAGTAGCTGCCACCTCAGGCCATGTGAAAACCACACGTTTTAGATATGCTCATATGGACAAAAGTGCATGCTGCAATTGTGCTTTAATGGTACAATAATGAACATGTGCACGGTAACGCACATGCACGGGAGCGCTTATCAAAAACTGCGCTGATTGCTTGTTAGGTGTGTTACAGACACGATTGCATCTATTTACAAAAGTGCATGCATGTTTTATAGAGAAAGCTTTTCTCTGCAGGCAGTCTCAGTGCAGCCACACACCTCGACACCTACACACCCACACACCCACACACCCACACACCCACACACCCTACACACCCAGAGTCAAGCACTTGATGTTGAAGAGCATGGCATCTGCACCATGTGTTATTTACAGGAGAACATTCAGAGAATTTGATGAAGTAGATGAGTAGGTTATCATCTCATTCCAAACCTACTGGTCATTTTTCCCCATATGTTTATAATTAATGGGGGACTGGAGCTGTCAAGCTTAAAAAAGGATGCATTATAGAAGTCTGTAGATTCTGAAGTCATCAACAAATCTTTCTTCGGTCACACTTTGGATTGGGGTCCAATTCTCACTATTAATTAACTATTAACTACAAATTTTGTCTGAATAAACTCCTAATTACTGCTTATTAATAGTTAGTAAGGTAGTTAAGTTTAGGTATTGGGTAGGATTAAGGAATGTAGAATATGGTAATGCAGAATAAGGAATTTATATAATATATATGCTAATAATAAGCATCTTAATAGTGAGAATTGAACCCTAAACTAAAGTGTTATGCATTCTTCTAGTCTTATCTGATTGATACAAACACTTTATTTATTTAACAGTTTTTTTTATAAATTTTTCAGTTTTATAATAAGTTAAAATTTAAGTAATTATTTATTGAAAAATAATGACTTAAGCTCTTCTAGTCTGATCTGATTGATACTACACATACACTTGAATTATTATTAATTATTTTTGTTTTTTATTACAGTGTTTTATTATTTTCACAAGTTGAAATTTAAGTCCTTATTTATTGAAAACAAATTGCTCTATTTTTTATCAAATCGGTACTACACATGCTACATTGTATTCATTTATTTTTTAAGCTGTTATCGTATTAAGTTTTATTTTCATAAGTTAAAATTTAGGTGATTATTCACTGAGAATTTTTTTTCTTCAAGTTTGATATAACTGATACCACACATACACTACATTTTATTTTATTTATTTAACAATTATTATTGTTTTATTATTATTTTCACAAGTTGAAATTTAAGGGTTAGGGTTTGTGACAAACTTTGATTATCTTTTTTATCTTATTTTAATCTGTTTAAGTGGACATATACTAAAATAATTTTATAAGTTCTTTTTTTTGTGTGTGTGTGTGTGTAGTTTAAACTAATTCGGGAGCATGATCCAAACGTTTTGAGTCACTTTTCAGGATTTCAAAAAAATTGCCCTGAATCATTTTTAATTGTCAGTTAATTTTTATTGTAAGTAATGATTCTTATTTCATATTTTTCTCCTAAATGGGTCAGCGATGAGTGTTTCTTTTACACTCCCAGCCAGCAATGTGCTGTGTTGACATCTAAACAGGAAGCTCTGGGTGGCCGTCCACAGTTTGTCATTCCCATCTCTGATACTACTGATGACTCATCACTTACATATGGTGATGTTGAACAGCTGATGTTCCACGTCAGAGCAGCTCTGCTCCAGACGCTCGACATGCCTATCTCCGTCTAGATGGCTTCCGCTCATTAGCGGAGACCTCGCTCTCTTTAATTAGCGTTCTGTAATTTGTGGCTGCGGGCTGAAACGACTGCCTCTTTTCTACAACATGTGCTTCCAGCATCTCGCTCTCTTCAAGTCATAAGGAGAAGCCCCAGACCGTGGCCAGTGTAATCTGTTTTACCAGTTTAAACACCATCAGCCTGTCATCAGGGGGAGTTTTTTATGCATATAAATATACAATACAGTTTATATAATATAAAAACATTATTATTTTTGTGTGCTACTATTTCGTTTTTATTAATGTAATTAAATATTTCAATATTTGTCATATGAACAACCAGTCAGTATTAATACTGTTCACAAATGTTAAATACACCAATGAATTCTTGTTTTATTTTGAGCCAGTATTCATTATGAATTCAGTCAAATTTAGTGAGTTAATTCAGGAAAAGATTAGTCCGTCTAACTCAACCACAAACCGATGAGTTTGTGAATCTTTATGATTGGAATAGTTCACCCAAAAAATTCACCCTCAAGCCATCCTAGGTGACTTTATATATGACTTTATTCTTTCAGCCAAACACAATTGCAGAGTTATATTAAATAATATCCTGGCTCTTCCCAGCTTTGTAATGGCATAGCCCGAGTTTTTGAAGCTCCAAAAAGTGCATCCATCGATCATAAAAGTAATCCATACGACTCCAGTGGGTTAATAAAGGCCTTCTAAAGCGAAGCGATGGTATTCATCAGGGCTGATTCAAACCAATATGCCTAACTAATAAATTCCTGAGTCTTTGCTGATTCATTTCAACAACCGGCACATCAATTGTATCACACACAATTTTCTTTTTGGCTGTTTTGAGATGGGCGAAGACATTGTAATTTGTTGCAGATGAGTTATGTTGCCTTTATTAACTTTTTTTGTCTCATCACATTCAGTGAAGCCTGCATATTTGGGTAAAATATGATTTCTTTTGCTATGGCGCTGTAAATTCAGCAGCAGCAAATAAAGAGGAGATATCTGTGTGGAAAATAAACTGCACACATTGGCTGTACAAACAGATTGTGTTACCATGTTTGAGGTCACAGGCTGTGTGTATCCTGCTGAATTTAGTCTTTTACACTCTAGCCTGTTGAAATGAGATGCCATCATTTAGATCTGGCGCTCGGAGCGGCTACTGTACTACAGCACAGCAGTTCAAAGGCCACTTTGACGTCGGCTCAGTTTATTCTAGAGTGCCTGACCGTGTCCACATGTTCTGATGAATGAGAAAGCATGTGAAAAGTGTTTACTAGTGCTTTAGTATAGATTGCTTGGGTTTAGTACATTGCTGGCTGACTAAGAGCCTAATTAGCCCTGCACTCGGAGGTGTGTATTGATTTTTGCTGGTTTATTTTTGTGCAGTGACTACTGACTATTGAACTCTGTGAAATGGACACAAAAGATTTTGTACCTTTCACTCTTGCTCATGCTTTCAGTCTTTTTGTATGTGACCGCACACGTCAGAGTGACGGACGTACTGGACCCTTGAGTATTGATGCATGTTTTGAGGGTGAAAGAGTCCGGAGACTGCAGTGAATAGATATGTGGTGAGAGAGAAAGATAGAACAGGAATAGAAATACAATTCTCAATCAATTCTGAATGATGCACTAGCCTTGTCGCTCAGGGAGCCTCAAAAAACTCCAAAGTGGCCTCAAGATGGCTTGAAATAATTTAAAATGAGACAAAACAAGCATTAAAACAAGTTAAAACAGCCTAAAATCTAGATATTTCTTAGTATTTGTTCATTTTTATAACAAAAAAAACAAAACATCTTTCTAGTTATGCAAAGCTCTGAAATATCTTTATTGGATAGGCCTTCAAATATTGTTGTGGACAATGGGTATGGAAAATTGAATGGGAATGGTATAGGTGAGAATATAAAATATATTGTGAAATGTCACATGATCCTTCAGAAATCATTCTAATATGCTGATTTGCTTCTCAATAAAGTTTTTCAAGATTCTCTGATGAATAGAAAGCTCAAAATAACACCATTTGTTTGAAATAGAAAACTGTTAAATTATAAATATATAATTGATCAATATTTTCTGTCACTTTTGATCATTTTAATGCGTCTTTGCTGTTTGAAAGTATTAATTTCTTTCAAAAGAAATCTTTCAGACCTTCAACTTTTGAAAGATATTATACATCGCCCTAGAATTGTGACTGAGTTTGGCGTACCACTTATGTTTTCATCAGTAAATGTAAATATCCAGCTCATCCTCTAATTGTTCTTATTCTGCCTTCTTTTGCAGCTCTTCAGGGAAGTAAGAATAATGAAGATTCTAAATCATCCAAATATTGGTAAGTTGTCCTACAGTCCTCTGTTTTTAGAAGCTCTCTGTGGAGATGTTTGGGAATGCGGCACACAAAGCGGACTGTAGTGGAGGCCTCTCTAATCCCCTGTGCAGGAACTCCCTCTGCTTTTCCCAGAGCCACCACACCGCTCCTATTCAGACGGCCCGACCAGCTCCTCCCGGCAGCACAAAAGCACTCCTGTATGCCTCTGTGTGTTCCATTGTTGAGCATCCATCATCTGACGGCCTGCACATACATCCCCCTCCCCTCCTGTCTCATGATGTCATCTCTGTGTGGCCCCTCTCTCGCCCCAATACCTTTATCGCCCCTCAGCGACCCCCATCTGCCATTCCCGGACATGAGCAGGTGTTTGTGTCGAATCGTGAGAGACCCTTGTTTCCTATTATAATATGCAGTATGTAGTTTTAGTTCTGAACGCTCACTGGTCAGCGATGACATGAAACTTAAGCGTAAGGGACTGAATCTTATTGCACCAACAGTTTGGGGGCCGGTAAGAATACAATAAGAAATTAATACTTTTATTCAGCAAGGATGCATTCAATTAATCCAAAATTATGTTACAGGACAATTAAATTTTACACTAAAATATTAAGCACCACAACCGTTTTCAACATTGATGATGATAGGATTCTTGAGCATCAAATCAGCATATGAGAATGATTTCTGAAGGATCATGTGACACTGAAGACTGGAGGAATGATGCTGAAAATTCAGCTTTGTTAACACATATTAAAATAGAAAAGTTATTTTATTTCACAATATTACTGTTATTATGATATTAATAAATATTGATCTAATAATTGCTTTTTGAGCATTAGAGACTGAAAGAAAATATCTTACTGACTCCAAACATTTGAACGATGTGTAAAATACTCATTTATACTGTGTGACAGAAATAGAAAGTGTGATATTATAAAGACAGCATGTTGTGTATGCAAAGTGGCTTTTCTTTTGCCACTATATTTTATACAAATCAAAATATGATCTAAAAAAAATATTTACTTTTATTACATTAATGGCATAACTTTTCTTTACTTTGCAAAACTGTTTGCAGATCAGAATCTCGGCTGACAGAATAATTGTAGCACCCCGTTTTAAAACCCCTGTTAGAGCAGGAATTTGCTTAATTATAAAACGGTGACCTCATAATATATATACATATTCCTGATAACATAATCAGGAATATGTTATATGCTCCAATCGCACAAGGCTTTGCGCCTGCAGAATGCCAAGCTAGGCAAATTTTAAGTTTGTCCAAAGGTTCAGTCTGTGACCTTTTAATTGTTTGTTGGTCAGATGTCTTTGCGCTTTGTACATTTCAGGTCAGAGGTCAATGCAATACCAAACCATTTTGGATGGACAACAAACATTTTAAAGGCCCCAATATATTCACAGTGAAGTTCTTAAAACGAAGTTCGAAATACACGAGCAGCGATACTGTTATGGAACATCCCACGCGCACACACTGCTGAGAGCGACGGTTAGATGAATATGCAAATATGTGCTACGCATTTCCTCTCAATAACAAAATAAACACACAACTAAATTGAGTAAATGGCAAGCATTTTAATAAAGCATAAGACAAGCATCTGATCATAGCAGTGTGGATATTTTGCACAAGCTCTGCAATTCGGCATTTAATAAAGTCACGTCAAGTTTATTTATATAGCAGCACTTTATATAATAGATTGCTTAAAATCAAGCAGCTTTACCGTATTTAACATGAAAAATAGTGTCTCGTTTCATCAGCTTAATTTTCCTACCTTGAGTTTACAGTTAACCTGGTTTGCATGTGCTTGAAAGAAAATGGATTAAAAAACCAAGGGGGGTTTGCAGCAACTCTTCTTTCATTGTGACTTCACAAAACATACAAATCGCTGTTTTAGATCTTTTGTTCAAAATCTATCGTGCTTGTGAGAATGGAAGAACTTTGTTTGGCAACACATTCGATGAGATCTATTGATGAGATCTATCTCAAAAAGCAGTATTCAACTAAACATTTATTTCAAATAGTTTATTTTAACCACTTCACTGAAACAAACCGTCCAAACGACCTGATCTGCTAAAATGAATCCGATTCCCAGCGCGATCGTTTTCAGTATGTCTGTTCTGTGTGTGTGTGTTGCGTTATGCGTGTCGGTTCCATTGTCAGTGACATTATGCATGTTTCACATATGAATGACTGAGCCAGTGAAAGCGTTTGATGCATCGTCGTGGAGATAAAGTGTTTCCAGCGAGTTGGAGGGACGGTAATTGTTAACTCCCAGTTACGGGAGCTTTACAAAGCTGTTAGTTACAAAGACAGCCTTTCTCCT
This sequence comes from Meda fulgida, assembly GCA_030578275.1. NCBI lineage: Eukaryota > Metazoa > Chordata > Actinopteri > Cypriniformes > Leuciscidae > Meda > Meda fulgida. The sequence goes on from CM060635.1 coordinate 6,165,288, forward strand.
CACTCGCTTCTTATTTGATTTCACAGAATGTAGAGCATCTTTCCAGGAATTGGAAAATGCAGGGGTCGTCATGACAACGCTTGCTTCCGCTTCCACATGTAATAATCAGCGCGGACTGTGGCGGCACATGCTCGGGCATCGACTCCTCCTGCCTGTCCTTGTGCTGCCGAGAGTGGGGCGTCTGGTCACACGTTATCACTGCCCCGTAATGACCTACTTTTTTTTCCTATTCTCGCAAATGAGGGGAAAAGGCGGAGTGGATTGCCAGAAGAGGATGTGGGTGGCGTTGATGTGGCTCTGGTTGTGTCAAACGCGGAGCCTGGCACAATCAGGGCAGAGATAAATGAAAGGACTCGCCCTTGTGTTGTTCCCTACCTGCATGATGTTATTTTTGGTCAGTTTCTGTAGACACTAGACATACTTGAAGAATCGATATGTAGTTCTTGTAATCTATCAATCATGTCTGTTAAGCTCCAAAAAAAAAAACTCCCATAAAAGTTTACCATACTTCTTTTTCCACTATATTGGGTCTTCAGAAGCTATTAGATTGAAATTCAAGTCTTTATTCACTGATATTCACTAATGTGCTTACTCACGGCAACAGTACAAGCCAACTTTTTCAGCAGCCTTAGTTTCAGATGCATTTTTCCATTTCCCATAAGGAAAAGCTGAATTTTCAGCATCATCACTCCAGGCTTCAGTGTCACATGATCCTTCAGAAATCATTCTAATATGCTGATGTGCTGCTTAAGAAAATGTATTATTATTTTCAATGTTGAAAACCGTTCAGGATTCCGAAAGTCAGGATCCGAAAGTCAGGATTCTTTGAATAGGTAGTTCAAAATAACAGCATTTATTTGAAATAGAATCTTTTGTAACATTAGAAATGTCTTTATTGTCACTTTTGATCAATTTAATGTATCCTTACTGAAAAAAAGTATTAATAATACTTTAATTTCTTTCCAAAAAAAAAAATTCTTGCTGACCCCAAACTGTCTTTTTTTTACATAACTACGTTCAACATTGATAATAATAAAATTAAATGTTTCTTGAGCTGAAAATCAGCATATTAGAATGATTTCTGAAGGATCATGTGACACTGAAGACTGGAGTAATGATGCTGAAAATTCAGCTTTGCATCACAGGAATAAATTACATTTGAAAATACATTAAAATGAAAACAGTTATTTTAAAAATATAGTAATTTCACAAAATTACTGTTTTGTGTCATTTTAATTTAATAAATGCCGCCTTGGTGAGCAGAAGAGACTTATTTTAAAAACATTAGAAATCTTACCAATCTAAAACTTTTGAACGGCAGTGTGTATATATACACAAACATTTATGTATTTCGAGAGGGATTGACCCTATTATGTTATTCACAGTTCTATTGAGGAAGAGGATTTGGAATGACATCAGAATGAGTAAATAATGACAAATTATAATTAAATAACCTAACAGATTTATGATGACCTATTTTCAGAATCACTAAAGCTTTAGTGCGTGTTTGTGCAGAGTCGGAACTCAATCATCTCTGTCACAGAAGCTGGCATCTACTGTGCTGCTAAATATAGTGTGCATGTTGGGAGTACATGTCTGATGTTTTTGTGTTGTCGGTTACTGTTACTTAAACCTGGCCAGTCCTCACATTTCAAACAGCGTTCAGTAACGTTTTCCTGGAGACACGGCTTATGTCTGTGCAGTTGTAGGCCAACAGGGAAGAGCTCTGCAGGAACACTGTGTTACAACTGAATTACATTTCAGCTCATGCAGATGCTATAAGAGTCCGGCTGGAGAAATGGTGATTCAAATGTTGAATCAAAGGAAAAGAAAATGCTATGTTTCAGGAAGTAATGTCCAGGTTATATTCCAACCTAAAATCAAAAGAGTAAAATTAGCAATTCAATTTGTTAATTCATTAGGTATAATGAACTTACAATGAACAGTAGTTGTACTGCATTTATTAATGTAGGTTAATGTTAATTTCTGCAATTTTACTTTCTTAACCTTGCAAACTGTATAAAAGAACATTTAGTATATTTATTATGAGCGAACATGATTTTAACAGTGAACAATAGTATATTTATAAATGAACACAACCATTGAAAAGCAACGTTAAAAAAATAATAATAATTTTATTCAGCAAAGACGCATTACATTTTTTAATTTCAAATAAATGCTGTTCTTTTGAACTTCCTATTCATTATTGTTTCCACAAAAATATTAAGCAGCACAACTGTTTTCAACATTGATAATAATAAGAGATGTTTCTTTAGCATCAAATCAGCATATTAGAATGATTTCTGAAGGATCATGTGACACTGAAGACTGGGTAATGGTCTCAATTCTTTTGTTTATATAAATACACACATTATATGCATGTATATATTAAAAACATATTTGAATGTATATACTGTACATATATTTATACAATTTATATTTTATATATAATATAAATAATAATATATATATATATATATATATATATATATAATGCAAAAAAGGAAAGACTGGGCATCTGTAACCTCAGTCCTTCATTATCAGTAACTTTTACTTCTGTTTTGTGCTGCGCTTCATTCACCACGATGACAGACAACTGTCATATTGGCCTGAAATACAAGCAGAAATGTATTTTGTGCTGCAGGATAATGATAATTGATTCTAATGTGTCTCTTTCTCTGTCTTTTTCTACAGTAAAACTCTTTGAGGTCATAGAAACAGATAAGACACTTTATCTGGTGATGGAGTACGCCAGTGGGGGTGAGTTTGATGTGACACTGCCTCTTATGTTATGTAATCGTGTGCAAACAGGCCTGTAATTCTACATAATGAAGCGTATGAAAGTGAGAATGTGCATCTCTTCTCTCCACAGGGGAGGTGTTTGACTACCTCGTAGCGCATGGACGCATGAAGGAGAAGGAGGCCAGAGCTAAATTTAGACAGGTACAGTACTGCAGTGCGCTGGATACAGGCCTGTCCCGCCCTCTCGCTCTCTCCCGGGCCGTCCTGCCCATTCACACAGCTGTGAGCTGCAATTGGTTGGCGCTTGTGTGATTGGCGGTTGATCGTGTGGCAGCTGCGTGAAGGGTTTCCCAGTGGGCCGTATGTGGCCCATATACACGACTTTTGGTTTGGGGTCAAAAACTAAATATTTTATGAACCGACTTGTGGAAAACCACAGACCCTCATCAAAAATAATTTGCAGACAACACAGTAGTGTCAGAATTTGGGAGGGTTTTGAAGTTGCATTATGCAATTTTTTCAGTATGTTTACTGCGCATATTATGCATGTTTTCTCTATGCATAGGATACTAAATTTCAACAAAGTCCTCAGCCTTCTGCAATAACACACAGACTACAGTCAGACAACACTCAACTTGATTTCAGGTGTGACCAATCAAATGTCTATATTAACAGCAATTTAATAACATCTTTAACATTATATATTCAGGATAACATTATTTGACTGGAAATTGAAAATTGTACACAAAATTAAATTAGATGTAATTCTGTTATTATAAATATCCCTATATATTTTCATGATAATGATCTGGTTATACTTATTAAAGGGGACATATTATGCCCCTTTTCACAAAATGTAATATACACAGAATTCATTCCATACTGTGAACCTACATAATGAAGGCTAACTCATTTTTGTGTTGTCATTTTAATTCGATTTTAAGTCTACATAGTTTGGATTGTTATAATACTATTTTTACACAAATAAAATACTACTTTAATTGTACAATTATTTATGTGAGTTGAAGACTCCAGTCTTATCAATGTCCTAGATTATTTATATTGTTCTACATAAAGGTGGTTACATTTTATGGTTGCAATCATTTGACCAGCCAAATACTCCCTTTATCTTAATAATCCCATAAACGTTTGGTTGTACATTAATCATGGTTAATAAACACATGTGGCGATATTGGATTTACTTTAGCATTTACCTAAATGCGAAATCAACAAACACATCTCCAGGTGTTTAGTGCGCGCAGTGAGAGAGCTCTAATGAGACAGTCACACACTGACAGCATCATTTGCTCCGTTTAATTACCCGAAGACCCCTTTCAACCTCCCTCCTTCCCACTGAGACCCATTGGTCTAATGGACGGGCACGGTGGGTTATCCCGCAGCTGATGCAGACATCTGTAGTCATAGCGATGGGGTCTCCCTCTCCTCCTCCTCTGCTGCTGTGGAGACAGCTTATCTGGGTCAGGCACGAAGCACCGCTGAGATTTCTGAAAACGAACAGATTCTTTCACCAGCCAGTGAAAGAAATGGAAATCTGTCCCACTATCTGATGTCTGGGACACTGTCCACCGACAGAGCTGCATGAATTTTAAACGGCATTGAGAATGTTGTGTGTTGGAGAACGTGAAAAGAATACAACAATGATAATGAGCTATAATTTGGGAGCGTTACACAATATAAAAAGTAACTTCAAAAGTCCATATATTCAGGATTCTTTGTTCAAATGAGCGGCAATTGTTGGAAATCGAAATCTTTTGTAACATGATGGTCATATTTACACCTGGTATTAAGATGCGTTTTGGTCGATCTGATCACAAGTAGATGAAGCAGACACACACACCCGTTTACACCTGGTGTTTTAATCCGTCTCTTTTGTCCACGTTCAACCACTTGTGTCCTGATTTCTTGGAGGGGAGGGTAAATCTATGGGGTTTTTTTCAGATCTTTCGATCTAATGGACAAAATAAGCTTGTGCAATTTACATATAAACGGACCCGAAGGCGACTGAAGAACATACAGAGAGCATCAGCTTTAGTTTCTGCTCCGACAGCTGCAAGACCACGCTGAACGCTGTGAGTGTGTGTTAGAATCAGGAATGTTGAGAGGATATTGTGCATGGTATATTTTTTTGTCTTCAAACTTAACTTGGTGACCAGGTTTAAATCCTGTCTTGCTAGCGTGATTCACATCATGTTTACGTATTTGGTCAGTAGGTGGAGAGTAGGAGGACTTTTGTGGTTGTTCGAACCCATTGAGTGTCTACACTATGAAAGGAATCCGGTTAAATGCGTTTTTGACAACCTCTGGAAGTGGTCAAGAGTGAACGAGCTCAAAATGTTTTAGACCCCTGTATTTAGCGTCATCCACTTGTGATCCGATCGACCTAAACGCATCCTAATACCAGGTGTATACATTTTTTTTCTGTCACTTCTGATCAATTTAATGCTTTCTTACTGAATAAAGACCTCATTTCTTCTAAAAAAAAAAAAACCTAGCGTCAGGCATGCAGCTGAGCAGTCAGTTTCAGCAAGCCTCTCTCCCCCCTCATTTATCATCCTGGACCATATGTCAGAACCCACAGCACACATGCTCCTCCGTCCAATCAATGGCATTCTGGGAAAAAGCGATGATGCCAGATAATTTGGCGTATTGGCTGTTACACCACACCCTGTCTGTCATCCAATCAGTTCTCTCTCTCTCTTCACATTCTAAAACTCCTTTGTCTCCTTTTTTCTTCAGATTGTTTCAGCGGTTCAGTATTGCCATCAAAAACACATTGTCCACAGAGATCTCAAGGTAAGGTCACTTGAGTGTCATTGTGTCATCTTTTCTGCAAAGGAAAAGTCTGAAATCATAGATTCATCTAATTCCAACGCTGCTATACTATCAAAAGCCCTGCACGTAGATGCTCCTTTTGTAGCTAAATGTGGCTTAAGTCAGTGCTTTGATACAGACCAAATGATCAAATCAATAAGCAGCCATGTCTCTGAGCAGGACAGAACATGAGCAAGAACCCCTGCAGATCTCGCTTCCTCTCTCCCGTCTCCCTCATGTCTGCTTTCCCTTTCCAAGTCTCTATGCTCCATTACACACTTTGTTTCCAGACTGATGCTCTGTAAATGATGCATGAGGCGAGTGTCAGAGTGAAGAGTCTGAATGACTCGTGTGAAGGAAGCCAGGTGGAAATGTGTCTCGCTCTTCTTGTGTTGTGTGCTTTCACTCACTCTCTGGACCTGTCTGTGTTAATGTTGGTTAGGAGGAGTGAGGAATGACATTTATATTATGCATACATTGAGGTCTAAAGCTGGATAATTTAAACCTGGAAATGAGCAGCAGATTTTAGAATTTATTTGTGTGTTTTTCATAACAAAGAAACATCAGGATGTACAATTAATAAAAAATATTTTAGAATCAATGGTCTCTGCTCATTATATGTTCTTGGGTGGAAAAAACAGATCCCCACTAATGTCCAGGTCACATTTTTTTGACCACATAGATTTTTTTTCATTGTTCTTTCATTCTTTCTTTCCTGTATTTATTTATTTTTATATAAATAGTTTTTTATCTATTTATCTTAAGCAGTTTATATCTTAAATGTGTATAAGTTAAAGGCTGTGTGTGTGTGCGTGCGTGCGTGTGTGTGTGCTTGAAATATTTTTATTTGAAATATGATTCAAATTATTTAATAATAATAATACAATAATTGTATTTAATCATGTTTTAAAATATATTAAATAAAATGCAGCAAATCTTAATGGCTCTAAAATTATTATCATTTTATTAGTAATTGTTATTTAAAAATGTAATTAAGTACTAAAATTATCATTCTTATTTCTTCCCTCCTGTACTGTAGGTAAAATGACGCAGACATGTTCTTCACAGTTTTCATATACTGTATAAGAATAATCTAAATTATCTTTGCATTTCATTAATCATAAACTCCTACCAAACAAACACAATTTACTCAAAGGCTGCGTTTACACTGGTACAAAAAAAATCTGATTTTTTACTCACTCTGACTCAGATCGGAATTTGTTGCACACATGTAATCTGCATGAGATCCAAATGTGGTTTTAAATCAGATACATATCCGTATCTGTAAATCTGACCTACGTTCCAAGCCAACACAAGGCGAGGGAGACACATTTGCCCACAAAGATAGCTTTTTAATTTAATTATACAGACGTGCCTGTATGTGCTCGCTCACAGATTTTTTTATTGAGGTGGAAACTATAAAGGAAAGAAATTGCACACTCACTGAAACATTCAGGAGCTGGTTTTCAACCTCTGCCCGTGAGTTTTATAAATAAAACAGTTTCACTAGAATCACTAATGAAAGCTACATTATATTTCTCAGCAATTAGGTAATAACTTTGCTGTAATTAAACCAACAAGCTTCACTAATAGGCTTCTCTCTCTCTCTCTCTCGCGCTCTCTCTCTCTCTCTCTCTCTCTCTCTCTCTCGATATGATCAAAAGATCGGATCTATGCATTAAGACCTATAGTGTAAATGCAGCCAAAAAGAGATTCAGTCAAACTCTCAGCTTCTCACTCTTTCTCTTGCTCTCTCGTGCAGGCAGAAAACCTACTGTTGGATGCAGATATGAACATTAAGATCGCAGACTTCGGTTTCAGTAACGAATTCACTATTGGGAACAAACTAGACACGTTTTGCGGCAGCCCACCGTATGCCGCCCCAGAGCTTTTCCAGGGCAAAAAGTATGACGGGCCGGAGGTGGATGTGTGGAGTCTGGGGGTCATACTCTACACACTGGTCAGTGGATCTCTCCCCTTTGATGGACAGAATCTAAAGGTTAGTGTGCTCAGCCCTGAAAGGTCACTTTTGCCCTCCTTCACATAGAATCATACAACTGAGAAGCCTATAGACTTGTGTTGTGACTCATGAAAAATGCTGCATGAAATCAGTGATTTGTTAAAGCATTTAAGCCATAAGAGGTTATGCATTATAGTGGGTTTAAGCACAATGCAAAGGAGGATGGTGAAATCATACAACCTCTCGTAGTTCATTACTTTTATAAAATAGTAGTGACAGTCAATAAAAACAATGAATAGTTCAGTAATGCCCAAATTATCTTTTTACCTACAGGAACTTCGTGAGCGGGTGTTGAGGGGCAAATATCGAATTCCCTTCTACATGTCGACTGACTGTGAGAACCTCCTGAAACGCTTCCTGGTGCTGAACCCTGTCAAACGGGGCACACTCGAGGTGAGAGAACGTGGTACACCTGTAAATATACATGCCACTTTTCATATATGAAGTGACGAGATGCTTTCGCAGATTCAGTGTCACATGATCCTTCAGAAATCATTCTAATATGCTGATTTCCTGCTCAAGAAACATTTATTATTATCATCAATGTTGAAAACAGTACAATTTTACAATTTTTTTCTGATGAATAGAAAGTTTAAAAGAATATATAAATATAAAATCTCACAGAGGCCCAGGGAAACCGCGCTCCCAGTGTTTGAGGGCTGTAAGTGCAGGTTATTTGTGGTTCACTTTAGGGCCAATGATGCACATGCAGAATCTTAGGTCTATTACAGGAAACTCTTAGGTCTATTACAGGAATGAAATGACGTCCGCTAATGAATAATTGAGGATTTTAGAGATGTCACTGTGCCCTCAAGCATGTGTTCCAATCCCTGATAGTTATGTGGCTTTCAAATTGGCCACTTCATTCAACACTTTATGCAATGAAAGAGATGAAAACTGACCAGGAATTATACATATACAGATATATTTGTGTATGCATTAATGTATATACATCCATGTATCTAAAACTGTAATATTTCAATTTGTCAGTCATAGTTGCTTTGTACAGCAGTGTCATTTAGGGAGCAGATTGTATTTTGTGTCAAGAATCTTCCAGCTGACCCACTTTAAAACATGTATTTGGTTTCCTGCATAATCATGCATATTCATGATCTAGCAGAACCTCTCACACTGCCCTGTGTATATGTCTGTTTCAGCAAATCATGAAGGATCGATGGATCAACGCAGGCTGTGACGAGGATGAGCTCAAACCGTTTGTGGAGCCGGAGCTCGACATCTCGGATCAAAAGAGAATTGGTATGAAATCAACACTCTTAGATGCAATTATTTGTAAAAAATAAAAATAAAAAACATAAGCATAATACTGTAAGACGGGGCTTCAAAAGTCTAAAATGTGATTGCTACATTTCTATTTTTTAACTTGACATGCATAAAGCATAAGCTTTTTTTTTCAGAACTGAGGAGAAGGGTCAGTAGTTTAAGGGTCGAAACATACTTAACTCAACGCAAGTATAATAATAATAATAATACATTTAATTTTTAGGGGCCTTTCAGACCACCCAAGGTCACCTTACAACAAAAAAATAGAAGTAAAAATAGTATTAGCTATTAAGATAAAAAAGAAAAAAAAAAGTATGTGAACGTAAACTCTCCAAGCTACACAAACTTGATTTCATTCGTTAAATTCTGTCAGACCTCAGTGCATAACACATCACTTCTACAGTCAGTTTTCTGCGTCAGGTCATCTATTGTCAACAGTTTGAAGAGAATCGTGCAAGTTAGTGAAACTGTTGACATGTTTATAGTTAGCTACACTACGGTTCAAAGGTTTGGAGTTGGTACGATTTTTTTAATGTTTTTAAATATTGAAATGTTGAAAACAGTTGTGCAGCTTAATATTTTTGAGGAAACTGTGATCATTTTTTTTTTGATGAATAGAAAGTTCAAAAGAACAGCATTTATTTGAAATATAAATCTTTTGCAACATTATAATTGTCTGTACTGTCACTTTTTATCATTTTAATGCATCCTTGCTGAATAAAAGTATTTTCTTTTTTTCAAAAACATGTACCTCTATAGTAATGTCTGGTTTTAATTGCACATTTGAAGGCAACTGTATTGTCCCCTTGAGTACGGGGTATTGATCCCGCCACAGTAACGCAAGCTTTAGTGTACTTGCTTTCTTTCAGTTTTTAGCTGGATGGACAATACAGAATCCAAATATACTGACATAATAAGATACTTCCCGCCTGCTCATCATTAGTGAGTTTTCATGGGAGTGAGTCAGGGCTTTATGGTTCACAAGTGCAATCAAGGGAGATATTTGGGCTTCACGGCATTGCATAACGTCCTACGAGCACCCTTTTTTTGCTCGGTAGAAGCTGTTAGTCTGGCATGCTTGCTTCAACGTGACGCTGGTTGTGGTTGGTGGTGTGCCTGTGGGTTTCAGCAGAGTGCAGGGGACGATGGTAGCTAAGGGTCAGACGGACCCTGTTCTTTCCACTGCTGCTGGAGGCCTGTCTGCCTTTTAAACACTCCATTGATCTGTGAGCCCTAGTTCTGTGTCCCTAACAGCGTTTAACACTAATGCAGGAACAGTTCAATTGAGCCGAGGTTGTCACATTTAGTCTAGCACATAAAACCGTGACGCCATTGACATTGATTGAAAGTGCTTTTTTCCAGGTGAAACTAAAATGGACATTCACTCTGAGAGACAAAGTAAGCAGACATCATTCTTGAAGAATCTGGAATAAAACTTCTTTTTGATTGTTCAAGTGGCTAAAGCACACTTTTCTCAGCTTTCAGCTACCCTGCTCTTTATACATCAGTTTGGTTTTTATGCACAAATATGTAAAGAGTCAAGATGCACAGATTTTATCAGTTCACTTAAAAAAAAAAAAAAAATTAAAAAAAAAATATATATATATATATGATACCACTTTGCTACAATGAGCTTTGACCATTGAAAAAGTCGTCCTCCTCCCATATGCCAGTGTGATGTATCCCAATCTTCAAGCAGAAGGAGCTGGATGAAATTTTTAAATGATATCAATCCACAATCTGACTTGCAGCCTGGAATAATTTGCGCCATGTTTGTTTGTTTGGCCAAAGGAGAACTGACTGAGTTTGGTTTCCCCCAAGATTTCTTTCTCCATTTCTTTCATCTGATGGAGTTTGTGTTCCTTGCCACTGTCACCTTTGGCTTGCTTTGTTGGGTTAAAAGACTCTTAATATTCAGTAATAGTGCATTTACTGATTTGACTGCACTGACACTATTGGATGAGAACAAAAACATGAATGGAGCTGGATTATGACTACTGTGTACTGTAGAGCTGCTTTATAGCTGAATTGAATTAGTTTCATAATTGACAAATTTTGCAACATAGACAGTGTTATTAAACTGAATTGAAACAACATTAAACTGAATTGAGCTGAATAACGACATTATTGTCTTATGTAGAGCTGCTTATAGCTGAATTGCTGAACTTGTTTCATAGTTGATGAACTTTTACACAATTATTGAACTGAATCAACACTGAACTGACTTGAGCTGAACAATCGCACTATTGTCTTTGAATTTGAATGTGTCTCATATTTGGTTAAGTTTGTATCATTGATTGTTTTTTACCATGACGCTCTGTATTGTATAAAGCCCAATTTATATATTTGACTTAGAGGCCAACCAACCAGTTTCCAACATTGGATTGTTTTTAATAACCTGTCGGTGTATGGTTTGTTGCAGATATTATGGTGGGAATGGGTTACTCACGGGAGGAGATCCACGAATCTCTAACCAGGATGAAGTACGATGAAATCACGGCTACCTACCTGCTGTTAGGAAGGAAGTCAACGGAGGTAAGTTAGTTTATATGACGTTCCAGTGCTGTTTTGTTGCAATGTTGGGGGTTAAAAATTAAGCATGCTAAAGGAGAGCATACACTACCGTTCAAAAGATTGAGGCTTTAATATTTTTGAAAGAATGTCCACCAAGGCTGAAATATTACAATTTAAAATAATTTTTACATTTTTATCATTTTTTAAATTCCTTTTATTCCTGTGTTGGCAAAGGTGAATTTTCAACATCAGTACTTCAGTCTTCAGTGTCACATGATCCCTCAGAAATCATTCTCATATATGCTGATTTGATGCTCAAGAAACATTTCTCATTATCAATGTTGTGCTGATATTTTTTAAGAAACCGTGAAACATTTTTTCAGGATTCTTTCATTTAGAAAAGCTCAAAATAATTTTTTTAAATAAATATTTTGTAACATTTTAATGTCTTTTGATAAATTGAATGCATCCTTGCTGAATAAATCTTACAAACCCCAAACTTTTGAATGGAAGAGTATTTAAGTAAGATATGTTTTAGGATGATTTGGCGCAATCACAGTCTGTTCAACAACTACAGAGTGTTTCTGAGGACAAATTAGTATCTGGACTGAATCTTTGAAAGCTATGCCGGAGTTTTGTTTGCAGAGTTATTGTCTATACTTTGAGATTTTGACCACAAAATGCACCCATTTTTCCCTAATTTATTTGACATTATCTATACAGCCCGTCATGGAAATTGCTGTCCCTTTTTTTTTCAGTGAGTTACCACTTTGTTGCACTCTGCTCTATTATTAATTTGTTGTTATCGATTTTAGATTTTCACCAAAAAGGTCATGTCGGTCAGACAAACCTTTTCTGCTTAAGTGGACAGAATAAACAGAATGAGCTGCAGTGTGTGCTAGTCTTTATGCCCATAGACAAACGTCTGGCTGTATCTGACATCTGATTATGGATGTTTTAGACTTGTAGCATGTCACTTGGTTATTCTTATCAAGCTGGATTAGCGAATTACATTCGCTCCTTTCCCACTGCGCACTAATCCTCAATTTGCTAGATGTCAACCCTGACATCCAGATATAAGAAAAACAGTCTGTCTCATCTAGTTTATGTTTTGTTCTGTGATCACAGTTGGAGGTGAGTGATTCCAGCTCCAGCAGTAACCTCTCTCTAGCCAAGGCCAGACCCAACAGCGAGCACAATAACGGCCAGTCACCATCTCACCTCAAAGTCCAGAAGAACATCTCCTCCAACCAGAAACAGCGTCGCTACAGTGACCAGGGTGAGCACGCTTTTTGGTCTTTACATATTGTCTTTTGTAGAGCTGCTTTATATCTGAATCGAATTTTGCTGCATCGATTATATTATTGATCTGAATTGAATCAACATGAAACTTAATTGAGCTGAATAACGGCACTGTTGTCTTCTGTAGAGCTGTTTTATTGCTGAATTGAGCTTGTTTCAAAATTGATTAACTTTACAGTTATTGAACTGAACTGAATCAACAATGAAATTACACAAGCTGAGTAACCACACTATTGTCTTCTGTAGAGCTGCTTATAGCTGAATTTGAGTTAGTCTCATATTTGCATCATTGATTCTGTTATTTCCGTTTATTACTATGAAGCTTCTTTGAAACAATATATAAAGTGTATAAAGTGGTAAATAAATAAAGGTGACTTGACTTGGCCTGTCGTAATGCCTGCTATGAGGTCTTTGTCTTTCTAATCTATGTTCCTCTCCATTCACAGCTGGTCCAACCATTCCCTCGGTGGGTTACCCCAAGAGAAGTCAGACCACTTCTGCAGAAAGTGACCATAAAGAGGAGGGCAGTGCACAGGCACGTAAGTCCAGCTCATCTGGAAGTCGTGGCATGGCTCCACCGAGCCCCATGCTGGGCAACGCCAACAACCCAAACAAGGCTGACATTCCTGACCGCAAAAAGAGCGCCGGTGCCCCTGGGGTAAGTTCCTACCACCCAAAATCTTTCGTAATGTTATTGTTTGTATGATAACATCAACTTGAACAGTGTGTTGCTCATATGCATATATAGTGTACATGTACATTTATGCATTTGGCAGATGCTTTTATCCAAAGCGACTTACATTGCATCAAGGTATACATTTTATCAGTTCATGCATTCCCTGGGAGTTAAACCCACGACCATGGCTTTGTTTGTGCCTGCTCTGCAGTTTGAGATACAGAAATGCTTTAGTTATTGGTTATTATTTAGTTAATTTATTATCTTTAAGGATATGTTTACATAATAATGATGCACCAAAAACAGAAAAGTTTTTCTTTTGCATTTTTCATGTACAGACAACACCATTGCCAAAACTATCCCCGTTCACACGGATCCGTGAAAACGACTAAAAACACTGTATTCTGCTGCCAGGCCAGTAGTTGGCAGTGTCACTTTGCAAAGAAACACTGCGCGTGTATAGACTGAACACGTTATACGCATGCTCATGACGTCACTGTTTTTACAAATTAGTTTTTTTGTAGTTTACACAGAGATGGAATAAGTTTCAAAACGAGTATTTGCATTTTCAGGCCCACAAAAGGCTGTTGTCGTGTAAATGAACAGCCGAAACGAATAAAAACGTTGGTGTTTTTAGTTAAAAACAGTGTCAGGTAAATGACCCCTTAGACTCGCATTACAACAATATCACACTGACATTGTTGTCTTGTGTTAATAGCTAAATATTTTCTTTTTTCAAAATTGATGAAGTTTGCAACATCAACACTTGTTATTGATCTGAACTGGATCAACATTGAACTGTTTAACATTACTGTGTCCAGTAGAGCTGGTTGTAGCTAAATGGAACTTTTTTTTTAATAATGAATGAACTTCACACCGTTATTGAACGGAACTGAATCAACCCTGAACTAAATGGATCAGAATAATGACACTATTGTCTTCTGTAGAGCTGCTTTAACAGCAGATTCTGTTGTATCATTGATTCTGTTTTTGTTTTTTTCCTGTTAATACTGTGACGGTGCTTTGAAACAATTTATATTGTATAAAATGATATGTATAAAAAGAATGGTGACCTGACAACATGTATTTCTGCAGAGCAATTCTGTGTCTACCGGTATGACCAGGAGAAACACGTACGTGTGTAGTGAGAGGAATGCCACAGACCGCCAATCCGTCATCCAGAACGGCAAAGAGAACAGGTGAGTCCCTGAGAACTCTCATTTTTAGGTCAAATGTTGTGAATCTCTCTCTTCCATTTTAACAACAGGAAATGCCACAGTGATACTCAAAACAATGACTGACAACAAGGAACATCTTGCATCTTTTCATCCTCACACGACCAGTTAACTTTACTAGAGCAGTTCTTGTCATTACAGGTTTCTTGGTGTTTGTGGAGCTTCATCTGTTTTTATCCATATGCAGTATTTGAAGATGGAGCTTTGGTTTAATTACTTTATCATGTCGACCTTAGACTTAATTAATCAAATGAAAATGTAAAAATTGCAATATGGTATCCACTTATTAATTTACAAAAGGCTGTGATTTAATTAAATAGTTTGACGTGTTTCTTTGAACACCCTTGACACTGTTTAGCATGAAGAGCCCCTGTTGTTGATATGCCTTGTTCTTGCAGCCTTGATATCTCAGCAGAAGCAATATGAGATAAATGCTTATCAAATCATAGTTCAAATGGCAATATTTTTCTAAATATTCACAACATATTTCATAATTGTAATATTATATAGTATTTTGTATTATTCTTATGATAATATTATATTTATATACGTATAATGTGATATTCACAATGTTTCACCCTATTGTGCCGCCCTAGTATCTACCTTATATGGCATAATTTATTGGACATATTATAAGAAAGATTAAATGACAATGCTTAGATATTTTTTCACTAATCGCCAATCACTTCTACAGTTTATCCTGCCTACTAAAATATACGCAGTGAAAATTCTAGTGGTCAGAAATACTTAATGAGAAAGAATTATTATTATGGTCCATAATGTTGCAATGGTGTTGTCTAAGCATTTATGAATATATTGATGAATATTCTGGTGGAAGATCTGTGGAAATAAATATGAAGTATATGGCACATACGAGCACACCAGAACTCCAGGTTCATTTGGGATGTTTGCATCAGTCAACCTTGCTGTGCCAGTCTGCCATGCTGAAGCGCTTTGTTTTGCCATGCAGTCCAGAGAGAGAAAGAGCAAACTTGTGCGTGCTAATTCCCATATTAGGGATATGCAAAATGACATATTTAAACTGAGTCGCTGGGTTGACTGAACACCTTATCGACTATTCTTAGTGATAGTTCACTCAAAAATGTCATTCCAAACCATTATACAGTACTGTTCAAAAGTTTGGCTATCCACAAAAATATTAATGCGCTCAACTGATTTTAACATCGATGCTAAAAATAAAGGTTTCTTGAGCAGCAAATCAGCATATTAGAATAATTTCTGAAGAATCATGTGACACTGAAGACTTGAGGATGATGCTGAAAATTCAGCTTTGACATCACAGAATAAATTACATTTTAAAATGTATTAATATTTCATAATATTACTGTTTTTACTGCATTTTTGATCAAATAAATGCTACCCTGGTGAGCACTAAGATACGTTTTTCGAAAACATTACAAAATATTACCGATCTCAAACTTTTGAATGGTAGTTAAAGTATTTTTATTTTTTTCTGCAGAACACAAAAGTATTTTGAAGAATGTCTCTGTGTTGTTATGGACCCCATGGACTTTCATTATATTATGAACAAAAGCAGTTGAAACATTCTTCAAAATATCTTCTTTTAGATTCGAAATCATACAGGTTTGGAACGACATGAGGGTGTTAAAATGATGACAGAATTGACAGATGGCAAAAGACTATCGCTTTAAGGAATCCCTGTAAAATCGAATGCATTTTCCAATGGGCCGTTAACAGCAGACACATTCATTTTGACTAGTCAGTTTTTTTACGACTAGCCGACCATCCGTATTCTATATTACTCTCTCTTTCTGCTCTTCTCTACCTGCGGTTATTATCTCACTTGCTCTGCTTTGTTTGTACGTATATGTCTGATCCATCCCAATGCTGTTTATTTGCCCGTCTGCTTTCGGCCAGTCTGAGTGAAATGTCGGGATGTGTCAGCACGAGTCCGATGGCTTACGCTGTGGCTCTCGCCACCTCATCGGCCTCGGTCCGTCTGCGCCACCAAAAGGCCCTCTCTGCCTCGGGACACACCTGCCGCACCACCTTGCCGCACAACGACGGCACCTCTGACTACTTCAGGCCCAAGTAAAGACGAGTGTAGCGTCTGTCTCTAATCTTAGTGTCTCTTCATCGCCCGACTCCTCCTCTCTAACGACCTCTGACCTCTGCCGTCTGCGTCTTTTGATTTCCCGCTACCCTCGTCTTATACCTCTAGTGTTTCAACCAATCAGGGAGGACTCGTCATGGAGCTTCCGGTGCGTTTAACATTTGAGGAGTTCCTGCATCTTCCCACTCAAACCGTTAACTAACTTCCTGGTGTCTAAACCCACTAATATAGGATATAAACTCCATTAACCTAGTAATTGACTAGTGGAAAGACTGTTGACATGATTATTTTGATTATTGTATGTGCAAAAAAAATCAGTACACAGATTATGAACTTTGTTGAGCAGATTGCTTGAATTAAAATATGGTCAAGTAACTATTATTGATGTTTGTTAGTTTGAAATAGTAACAATTTACAATAAGGTTTTGTTCATTAATAGTTTATGTATTAACTAACATGAACTAACAGTGGGCAATGTATTTTTTACAACTTGAAAAAACAGTTACTTTTTTGTTGACGTTAGTTCACAGTGCATCAACTAATGTTCACAAATACAACTGATTAAAAAAAAATTAAATGCTAAAATTTAAGCTAAGATTAATAAATAAATACCGTTAAAGTATTGTTCATTCTTAATTTTTGTAATCGAATGTAGTTAACTAAAATTAACAAATTAAACCTTATTGTAAATAAGGTTTGTGTTACCTTTTGAAATTGTAAAGTGACTTATATAGTGTTTTATGTCACTTTAAAATTTCAAACTAACAAACATCTATAATAGTGGCTTGACCATATTTTAAAATAGAGATAAAACATGTTGTAACGTTGGTAGGATATGTTCATGGTTAATGTGATGTACTAAACCTGTGGTTACTCTGTTAGGACACCTGTGTGAATCTGAGGAGAACTGACCTCGTACATCCACTAAAGATCACTAGTTTATTAAAAACATTTATAATTATAATATAAAAATTATTTCTGAAAAATGTCTAGCATCATTTGTTTGCAGATTTATTGTATTGGTTTGATATCTTGCTACAATCTCTTATAATATTCAATTACATTTTTAAGTCTGGCTTAAAGGGATAGTTCAGTCTAAAATGTTTTGTAATAAATATTTTTATTATCTTTTATTTTAATAATTTTATGTGCTTTTTCTATATTTAGTTTTATTTTAATTTTATTTCAGTTTAAGGGTTTCTAGTACTTATTTATTTCAGTTAGTTGCCAAAGCAACATTTACATTTTCTTTTACATTTATTAAGTTTAGGTTTTTCATCTAATATTTTTATTTTATTTCCTTTATTTCAATGAACAACAAAATGTTTTTAATAGTTTTCAGGGGTGTAAGGATACCCTCACGTCACAATTCGGTACAAATAACAATACTGAACTCACAATACAATATTATTGCGATACTCCAAGACATATGGAAAAAGTGTATAAAAAAATGTACTGTTGATAAATTCAACATTTTTTATTGCATTGTGGATGTAAATGAATAGGCTTGGACTTGGTGCTGGTAACCCAATGCACAGGACAATGGTGACGCCAGAATAAAGCTGAAAGTACAGAATTATTTTAGATGAAAATGTTTTGCACTCTGTCACTGACTAGATATATTTAAAATAATGTAGGACATTTTCTATTGCTAACATAAGACATTTGGCATTATCAGGACCCACAAATATTCCCCCAGTGCATTATTAAACATTATATTCCAAATTAAATATAGTAGTTTAATGAAGCACTGACACTAAAACTTTTTTGAATGGACTTTACACAATACAGATTGTCACTATCCACGATACATATTGTTACATTTTTGTATTGCGATATATTGTGACATGATTTATTGTTACACCCCTAATAGTTTTAGTTATTAACAACACTGCATCATTTACTCGCCCTCGTGTCGCTGCACGCTGGTTTTCCTTTATCGTCATATTGTGACCCTGAATTTTCTCTCTTCAGCACGAGCTCGGCTCAGACGAGTCAGCGGAACCCTGGTTCCTCCACCCACAGTATTAGCAGCGCGACTCCCCCGGACCGCCTGCGTTTCCCACGAGGCACTATGAGCCGCAGCACTTTCCACGGAGGCCAGCTGAGGGAGCGACGCACAGCCACCTATAACGGCCCCCCTGCCTCGCCAACCTTATCGCACGATGCCACGCCACTCTCACAGTCCCGGAGCCGCGGATCAACAAACCTCTTCACCAAGCTCACATCCAAGCTCACGCGCAGGTAAATCAACGCTTCATGCTCTCAATACACAAAAAGAACTTTGAGGATTAACGGAAATGGAAATAAATTTTCAGTGGGATTAGAAGGAAAGTGTTCATTTGGAGTTTGGGATTTTGAAATATGCAAGCAATAGAACGCAACAGTTTGTAGGTTCAAAAATAGGTTAATTACTGCAAAAGATATACTATTTTGTAAACTGCTACTATAAAACTACTTAAAGTCCCCCTGCAATCAATCATTTTATCTCTGTGAAACTCATCTTTGATAATCAAAATGGCATATTTAAATGTTTTTTTTTTTCCTTTTGAAAATAATTTCTTCATGCCTTAATGGGTTAGTTCACCCAAAAATGAAAAATCTGTCATTAATTACTCACCCTCATGTTGTTTCAAACCCGTAAGACCTTCGTTCATCTTCGGAACACATGTGAAGAAAATATTATTTACAAAATATGAATCTCCAACGCGCGCTTACGAGAGCACCACGACGCATGTTTGTTGACGCGAAAGCATACTTTATGGTGTAAACGTGCGCCTGCGATACATTTTTTGTAAATAAAGTGGTAAAGCACAAAGCACCCACGTCGCTCCATAAAAATTTAAATTAAACCACTGGAGTCACATGGATAACTTAAATAATGTCTTTACTACCTTTCTGGGGCGTGAAAGTGTCAGTTGCATAGGGTGTCAATGGAGGGACAGAAAGCTCTCAGTTTTCATTAAAAAGATCTTCATTTGTGTTCAGAAGATGAATGAAAGTCTTACGGGTTTGGAACGACATGGGGTTGAGTAATTAATGACAGAATTTAAATTTTGGGGAGAACTATCCCTTTAAATTAGCTTGAATGTAACTACACCCTTGCTGCATTAGTATACATAGCATACTTTGTATACGTGGAATAATAAATATGCAAATGAGCCCCTGCCTCCACTCACTCACACCAGCTCAGAACACCTGATCCGCTCAGTAAACGCTACTGGCATGTGGAAATACTGGTTTAATTCAGCCATAAATGTTTGAACCAGAAACGGATTTAGAAGAAAAGGAAGAACGAATTATACAGGGTCATCTATAAGTCAATGTATCAGAATGGTAATGCGTTTTATTTATCGTTCTCTACAACGTCGGACACATAACGGTATTTAATATGATTAGCCTTTGGCTTGACTAATCAAACAGCTAATAATGTGTTGCTAATGTTACACGAACCATGTTTCCATTCGATATCTCAGAGACAAACAGCTGCCTTCTGAAAATCAGCATCCTTATAAACGCTTTGAACAACTTAGAAAGTCAATAGAGAAATCCCGGCGCCACAGATTGGTCATTGGTTTGTGATGGTAGAAAACCAGCCGTTTCAAACCGCGCTTGTGGTTCACTGGCGTTTTAAGGAGAAAATAATCAGCAATGGTGTTGACTAATACATTTGCACATGGATTGTCTTAAAACAAGACATAAACAACATTAAAAAACTTGATTTTTACTATAGGGGGGTCTTTAAAAATGTAGTTAAGTTAGTAGCTTTCCAAATGTTTGTTATTTACTTCCCAACACTGGATGTTACGCAGTAGTTTATGCATATCAGAACTATATACGATGTTATCAGTGGCATCAGATTCCCCTATATGTCCTCAAGAGACAACCCATCTACTCCAGATGTTGATCGGTGTCTGTTTCTGTTTCTTTTGTAGAAATATGTCATTCAGGTTTACCAAAAGGTAGGACCCTCGATGGGCTGTGTGCAGTTAACCAGAGCTGAGATTTGAAGTTTAACTCTTAACCCTAGCGTGAAGATGTTTTTCGATTAATTGCTTGTCACTCACCTTTGACACACTGTCTGTTAATCGGAACTGAGCATGCCCGCTGTTTTCTGCTGAACAGCACCTGAAGACAATACTAATCACCCGTGCATGTCTGTTCATAGGACACAACTGAGCACAATAGATTCATTAGTCTCCTTACAGTTTGATACATAAGAGCCTCATTTTCCATCCACGGCTTTTGTCTTCGAGGAAGGTTGTGTGTTTTTTGCACTGTTAGATAACCTACAGCGTACAGTAATGGGTGCATTTGTTTAATGACAGCATTCTTCATTCAGCCTTGAAACATCCAAACCTCTGGACTTAAATAATGATGATTTTCTCTCTGTATATTTAAAGTGTGTGTGTGTTATAATATTATATTATTTATTATTCCCTACTTTTGATTTTGATGTGAAATACAGTGGGGACATGTTCTTTACAGGTTTTGTGAGATATCTATAGGTCATCATGAATGTCTACTGTGTTACATCCCTCAGGGTTTCACCTCTAAATATGAATCTTTTCTGACGATAAGGAAATGAATGCATTAATGCATCTCCTGCGACGCTGTAACAGACTTGCTCTTGGTTGTGTAATCCAGGCCACCCTGCTGGGCTCTTAATTTAGCAGCTGACAGATGTGGCGATTGAGAGGTGTTCTTTACAGGATTTCTGGAGTTAAGGTACCAGCATTTCCAGTCGTGACAACCACCCTTTCCTTATTTCAGCCCTCATGCTCCAGAATCCACCTCTAGAAGTAGCAGGATTTTCTGATTCTGATTTGCCAGCTCTTCCTTTTTGACCTACCCAGATGAATTGTTCCTCCAGGTGGTCTTGCAATCCCAGCGCTTTTATTCCCGCCAGTGCTGTTATGACTTCAACAGATAAGTTTGCTTTTCGATGGAAAACTTCCGATTTGAGTAATCCAGAAATTGGTCAGATGTCCCTTTGAAATGTGTTTAAAGACTCTTGTTCTTTATAATGAGAGAACTTAGATTATTTTATTTGCAGCATGTTCATTGAGGCAAGTAATAAATAAGATTGACCATTTAATATATATATATATATATATATACACACACACACACACAAATATTTTAGGATATATATACAAGTTCAACTATATTATGTTTTTGACAGCATCTGTGGCCCATTGTTGATTAACACAGGAAATAAATTGAATTCATTCCTCAGTTTGTAAAAAGGCATACAAATGTGTTCAGTGCTGGCAAAACCATGAATAAAATTATTTAAAATCACTGCATATTTTAATATATGCATTATTTTATAATCATTTTTTTTATTTAATATATTGAAAATATTCATTAAATTATTTAAAATATTTATATTTTATTTTAAAGAGGTAGTTCACCCAAAAAATGTCAATTCTGTCATCATTTACCCTCATGTTCTGAACACAAATAAAGATATTTTCAATGAAATCGGAGAGCTTTCTGTCCCCCCCCCGTTGACAGCTACACAACTACAACTTTGACTCTTTAAAAAGTTCTTAGAGGTTCAGTCCAAATTTTCTGAAGAGACTTGATCACTATGAACAGATTGAATTTAGGCTTGTATTCACTTATAAACATTCATCACCTCACACATCAGTTGTGATAAATGGAAGCTCAAGCTTGTTCGCTTGACGAGTGAGAACCAATGAGGTTCATTCTCGTGTGTCATTCTCGAGTTTCGTAATGAGTTGTGTATACTGTCAACGGAGGGATGGAAATCGCTCAGAATTTATTAAAAATATCTTAAGTTGTGTTTTGAACATAAGTCTTACGGGTTCGGAATGACACGAGGGTGAGTAAATGATGACACATTTTCATTTTTGTGTAAACTAACCCTTTAACCTGTTTATAAATTATTAAATATTTATATTTACTTTTTAAAAATATTATTTATATTATATTTTAAATATGTAAATTATTTAAAATATGTGAAATGTGTTCTCTGCACATTTTATATGATATTTAAAATGTGCACGGATTATAGTGTGTACTTTCTTTTTTTTCTTCAAGAGATCTTAAGTTGTATTTAACCCATAATATTCCTCTCAGTAGTGGCAGAATGCTGCAAGGAAGCGGTCACAGTGGATGTTGATCTGTTTCAGAGGCAGTTTGCCTGTAGTAGTTGCCCCATAAGAGCACTTCTCTGCCACCGTCCCGTCCTCTGACTGCTGCACACTGCCCACGCCACCGCATGACCTCTCCTAATCTCTTTTTCATCTTCTACTCTGCAGAATGGATGATGAATGTTCTGTTATAACTGAATATATCTGTATTTAATTTGCTTTGAATTATGTAGCATTAATGTCATAAAAAAGAGAGAGGGTTCAGATGAGTCAGTGGGTAATCTAGCGAACTGTACATGTGACCATACATTTAGAAACAGCCCGTCATATACAGCTGCCAATCAGAAAATAAGCATTTTTATGCTAAAAATAATTTGTGTATGTTTAAAACAAATTTGTCCTTATCTAAGCCGATATATCACACATTACTATCATTAAAAAGTTTGAGATCGGTAAGATTTTAAAATATTTTTGAAAGAAGTCTCTTATGCTCACCAAGGTTGTATTTATTTAAAATATACAGTAAAAGCTGCAATATTGTACAATATTATTACAATTTAAAATAATTTGTCTGTTTTAATATATTTGCACTGAACCCAGATTTTTGAACGGTAGTGTACATGTTGGTGAATTGTGATGAATTATTAAATAAAAAGCAACTTTCCCAAAAAGTAAAGTGTCTCACGTGTTTGGGGTAAGCTGTGCCAGCGGCAGCTTTCAGCTTTATTCTCATTTCAGTAAATGGCAGATATTCTGAAATATTCATTATTATAATATATATATATATATATATATATATATATATATATATATATATATATATATATATATATATATATATACACTACCGTTCCAAAGTTTGGGGTCGGTACGATTTTTTATGTTTTTAAAAGAAGCCTCTTCTGCTCACCAAGGCTGCATTTATTTGATTAAAAATACAAAACAAACCCAGTAATATTGTTAAATATTATTTCAATGTAAAACAGCTGTTTTCTATGTGAATATATTTTAAATTGTAATTTATTCCTGTGATCAAAGCTGAATTTTCAGCATCATTACTCCAGTCTTCAGTGTCACATGATCCTTCAGAAATCATTCTAATATGATTATTTGATGCTCAAGAAACATTTATGATTATTATCACAGTTGACAACAGTTGTGCTGCTTCATATTTTTGTGCAAACAGTGATTCATTTATTTCAGGATTCTTTGAAAGTTCAAGAGAAAAGCATTTCATTAAAAAATAAATATTTTGCATTATTATAAATGTCTTTACTGTCACTTTATATCAATTTCATGCGTCCTTTCTGAAGAAAAGTATTCATTTCTTAAAAAAAAAAAATTGACCCCAAACTTTTGAACAGTAGTGTGTATATATATATATATATATATATATATATATATATATATATATATATATATATATATATATATATATATATATATATATATATATTAACAATTAGCGTTATTAATTTCACTGCTCTCATTTCTCCCGGCCTAGAAGGCAGCTTACCCCCACTATCCACCACATTTTTAAGCAAATGTGCATTTTTTTATTATTATTAAATGTGCAAAAACCCTTCCTTTAAATCTTTCTTTCCAGACTGAAATGAGTTCAGTTGTGCCCACTGCATGGAAACTATTTAGAATAGGAAGTTGAATCATAGGGTACAGGAAGGGTTTCTGTAATACCCTCTATCTCTCCACACAGGCCAACTTTAAGTGCATGTCCAATATTCATCTCCACTTACAGGAAATTGTATCTGTTGGTGGCTTTTTCGCTATATTGTCTTTGATTTTCTATCTCTCTTTTGTCCTAGGATGTCTGAAACGCTATTGTTTTCTTATCTTTCTTTCTTTTATCAGTGAGTCTCAGATTTTCTGGCCTCTAAACTATTTTTCTCTTTTTCATCCTGGTTTTTAAAGAGTGCCGGCAGAATGCGATAGAAATGGGAGGTATGAGGACTCAAGGTGAGACAGGACATATTATTTTACAACTGTTACATTACAGTTCTCAATTTACACCATCATTTCCCATTTTTTGTTTGTGTTCTGGACTTTGTCCAGTTTAGGCAGGATATTATTCCACAGACTTAACCTCATTATGTTGGTTGATACTCTACAAACATACATAACTGGAATCTGACATAATTCCCTAAAATCAAATGCTAGATTAATCAGTGAAGCTTATATGAGTCTAAAAAGGACCAATAAACTAAATCTGTTCTGTGAATATCAAAATATTCTTATATGCCATAAAGTATTAGGTTGCATTGGCAGCTAGTTCTGTTGCTCTGCCCCCTTGTGGCAAGAAGGAAGTACAACAGGATTATTAATGCTGTTTGCTAAAGTCCTAGCAATGTTGCTCATACTTGGAGATAGGGGGTTTGGTAAAATATTAACACTAAGTTTAAAATCATTTAGATGTTTAAAATCATCCCCATTGACCAGTTAAATGCACATTCCTCTTTATGTTCTTATATTTTGCACCCTTGAGTTGCTCACTGCACTGTCTGTGTCTCTGCATGATTACTTTTGTGTTCACTGCATGTCAAATGCACTCGGAGGTTCAGTGCATGATGCGTTTTAACGGAAAACTGGAGAATTTGTACAAGAGCTTGTTTTTGCTGTGGTCATGTACACACACCACCTTCACTATGATGAAGGCCAGAAATGTATGTGAACATAAACACTCACCATTGTTTCAAAAAGTGACTGAATACATTTCGTAATGCAACGCTCATTGGCATTCTTGACATAATGGCAGGAATTAGCATAAACTGTCAGATTGTTAATATTTTTTCCATTGACTAAACAAATCGGCTAAACAAAACTTTTCCAAAAGAACAAACACTTTAAACTCTAAATGTTTCAAATTAAACTGATATAAACAACAACAAAAAAAATGAAAACTCAAAAATCGGTGCATCAGCCAAGCATTCACGTGTGTGTTCGTTTACTTTACGTTTCTGGCCTTAAAGGGATAGTTCAGCCAAAAATGAAAATTCGGTCATCATTTACCATATCAAAATAAGATATTTTTAAGAATGTTTGCTACCAAACAGTTGTGGGCCCCCATTGACTTCCATAGTATTTTCAAGTCAATGGGGGCCCGCAACTGTTTGGTTGCAAACATTCTTAAAAATATCTTATTTTGTGTTCAGTAAAAAAGAAAGAAACTCATAAAGGTTTAGAATAACTTGAGGGTGAGTAAATGATGACCGAATTTAAATTTTTGGGTGAACTATCCCTTTAATGTTGTCATGTTCACACAAGTATGTGTACATACATTCAGGAACCAAGCGAATGCATATTTCTCTGATTGAGGTCTCTTCTCTTCTGCAGTCGAAATGTGTCTGGGGATCAGAAAGAGGAACATAAAGACGCCAAGCCCCGCTCGCTACGCTTCACCTGGAGCATGAAGACCACCTCCTCCATGGAGCCCACAGAGATGATGCGCGAGATCCGCAAAGTCCTGGACGCCAACAACTGCGATTACGAGCAGCGCGAGCGCTTCCTGCTCCTGTGTGTCCATGGCGACGGCCACGCCGAGAGCCTGGTCCAATGGGAGATGGAGGTGTGCAAACTGCCCCGCCTCTCGCTAAACGGCGTCCGCTTCAAGCGGATATCAGGAACATCCATCGCTTTCAAGAACATCGCCTCAAAAATTGCCAACGAACTAAAGCTGTAAGGGAAAAATAAGCCGAAATGTGAAAAGGCAGCAAAAAAGGACTAAGGCACAAACTAGAGTAATCAAGCTGTACATTCTTTTTGAACAAGTAGCAGATACAAGGATTGTTTTCCTCAAACACTTACAACGTATGTACTTAAGATATTGTATAGAATCATGCCTTAGGCTATAATTTCCGGCATCTTTGAAGCATTATTAATAATATTATTGTTGATGTTATTATTATTGTGTAATATTATTTCAAACTGTAGGAAAGCAAAATGACAGTTTTATTTCTTTTTTGTTTGTTTGTTTGTTTATGCACTACTGCAGTAGGTGCCCTTTGGGGCCTAAAGATTAACACCAGTGTCTGAAAAGATGTATCTTAACCAGACAGACAGAAGATTGACGGTTAATCGCTCCAGTATTTCCCTTTATCGTTCCGCCCCTACCCTTCTTGAATGCCAAAGCAAATGGCCAATTTTGATTTAGATTAGAAACGTATTTGCACATTTTCCCTTAAAAGCACCAGATGTGCTATCCATCCATTCCTCCACCTTCCCAACCATCTTTTCCTCCTCAACCCAGGATAATTCCCACTTGTTGTTTTCTAGAGCTACACATGGCTGAAGATGGCCAGGATCGAGTGCACTTCAGCCGACGGGCTACTGCAATGGAACCTAAAGAACGAGATCGGGAATGTTTTCCCTCCTGGTCCGTTGAAGTATTTAGTTTGTTTCCTTACAAAGATTTTTGTTGTTGTTGAAAGGCCTGAGGCGATGACGAAGCGCTCTCAGGTGTTGAATCACTCAGCTCAGAACTTTCACTTGCCATTTCTAGGCTTCAGTATTCACTCCCATCCCTAAGAACCATCGGCTCTGTTGTTCTTATTTTGTTTTGATGTTTCTATTTGTTTTTTGGAATGTAAATAATGTACCTTAGTTTTGCAGCAACAACATATTGATATCCCTTTTCTAAGTCTGGCTGTGAGTCGGAAACTATGGAAATTAATGTAACTCATCACAGAATAAGGTTAATCAGTGTCTCCATTAAAACAACTGAAAATAAATGATTTGCAGGGTGGCTTTTTTTGGACAGGTTTTACAAGGCTCAATTCAGACATAAATGTTTAAATCACTGGTGGAACATTTCATTTCTTTTAACAGCTGAAGGACTTGAAGGAATGAGCTGAAGGAAGACAACCTCTAC
This sequence comes from Meda fulgida, assembly GCA_030578275.1. Lineage (NCBI taxonomy): Eukaryota > Metazoa > Chordata > Actinopteri > Cypriniformes > Leuciscidae > Meda > Meda fulgida. Next base: position 6,192,989 of record CM060635.1, read on the forward strand.
ATGATATACCCCACACCCACGATGATCATTGCATACTTTGTCCTTTATTGCCCTTTGCAGGCAGTCATAATTAGGAGGTTTTATTGGAAGTGAAATGTCCTGTGATCTTAAAAAGATTGAGTCATGAAGTTGTGGCCTTTATCTAGATCTTATTACTCTGAGTTTCCAAGCATAAAGTCTTGGTCTGGATCTGGGTCTTAGTTTAAGGTCTCAATCTAGTCTATTTCTGCACAAAAGAGGATAATTACCTCAACCACAGGTCAGAATTATTACCATTTGCAGAATTTGTAAGAATCCCATAGCTCTTGCAACTTGGCTACTGTAAAAATGAGCTCATGGATTCAAATGAATGCTGAAATAAATTCATTAAAATTGACAGCTTGTTTCAAAGCTGGATCTTGAGGGGTCTCAAGCAGTATTTGTTCATGTGTATGCAGGACATTTGTTTACATGGAAATTATTCATATATATATAATTGTAGTTTTGTAAAGACATTCATAGGTATGTAAATATATGTAGGTAGTAGGCACAATTTATTTTAAAATAATAATTTAAACATTAAAAAAAAAAAATTAAAAGATCAACAAAACGTATTCAAATATGTCCAAACTTTTTATTGTTATTGATATTCTCCAAAATACATTTGGAAACACAGGAATAGGTGTATAAAACTGTCTAGGGCAACAACAACAACAAAAAAATCAATTGGCATTTTAGAAGATTATGTTAGCCTGACACACATATGTACACCACCTGATCCCTTATATAATTTCCAGCATCTTATCTATTATATAACAGCTCTTCAAATTCATAAAAGCTTTTCTCAGAAAAGCACACTGCCCTGAACTTCCATGCATCTGTCTACAGCCGGATGGACTCATGCACAGTATGACACCCCTGTGCCCCACCAATGCAGTAGTAATTATAAAGGCAGTCATGTGTGATTAAACTCTGACCATGTCCCTTTTCCACGCATGATCCGACTAGCCACGCCCCATTTTCCACGCACGATTCGGTAGTGATTCCTTTTCGCAAATCGGTTCAAATGAACAGTTCATTTCAAAGAGCCTGTTCAAAATGAATTCCTTTACGCCATTGCGTATAACGTCCCTGACACCCCCGAAACCAGCGTGTATATTTACCTACTATTTCCATGTGTGTTAATAAAACTGCCGTACAATAATTGGAAGTCCTCGATTCACTATGTTCGAAAGAGTCGGTTCTCGGTTCGATGCGTTTTTTAAATTTAATTCAAGTAACAGTAAAAATATGAAAGTATTATGTAGGCTATGCCAATATGCATGCAACACAAAACAAAATAAATTGAAAAACAAACATACAAATACAAGAAAACAGGGTGCCAGGGGAGATGATAATATAGAAATCTGTATAAAGGTGTGCGGTGAATTACCGCATAAAGATGCCAAGTAAATTCTTAAATCTAAAATATTTTTAAAGTCTTGATAGCCTTATTATTCACAGAGTCTCAAATACTGTTTACATGCAGCCTTACCTCTTTCAACAAAAACATAAAATTGGGTTTCTGGTTAGAAAACAAATTTTGTCAAAAGGTTTACTCGAGAAACAATGAAAAGTAAAAACTCGTTTTCCTCAGTCTGATTCAGACCACTTCAAACCTCTTTTGTGAACCGGTTCAACCGATGCATTAAAAAGATTCGACTCAAAATAACGATTGGTTTCCAACTCGGGCATCGCTATGTTTTAGCTGTGGCCACGCCCCCGTTGTTTCTCACCCGTCAGGGGGAGTTTTGCAGAAAGATCGAGCACTGCTGTTGTAACGGCTGTTTTTGACAGAGAAGACAAATTTAGTCTATTTTTCCGATGTTTCTTCAAAGCACCGGGAACGACATGCGTTTTAAACCGTCTCGAGACCGACTGTACAGCGCGCGTTGCTGCGGCTGCTGTCACGTGCGGACTGGAACCATCATCCTGGGTACCTGGTATATGGTACGAGGCTTAAAACATTCAGTAAATGTCGTGTTGTAGATTTTAACACAACTGAAATATATCAGCAGTCTCCCCCTCTCTTTTCGAGGTGTGTCTGTGTTTTAAAGTGCGTCTGTGTGGATATTTTTTGGCAAGCAGAGCCGTGTTAGCTCGATGTTTACGACCTCTAAGCTAGCTCAATGTTTTGAATTGGAACTATCAACAAACATGACACGTAAACGAGATTAGACGTGTTACATTTGCATTATAAGGATCTTGTCTGTCAATTGAAGTAGGACAACGTGATGTGGAGATTACATTATATAGTGTTAATTTATATTATATTTGTGGATCGCTAACAAGCTAACCGCTAGCTGAGGCCCGACGTTGTGTTTACTAATGTTACAGTGTCATTGGGTTGAAATTCAGTTCGTTGATAAATTGCACGAAATGTGTTTAAAGGAAATTATTTAGAATAATATAGCTATTATATATGATGGTAGGTTATTTAATATATTTTTAATCAGCTCTATATAGTTGTATGTTGAATGTCAACTAACCAACTAATATCAACTAAATCAACTAAAGGAAGTGTTGCTTGGCAAGTTTATGAATGTTTTTGGATAAAATGGCACTGTTCATGACAACAACAAAAAAAAGCTCTGCCAATCTCAATCGTAAATATTATAGTAAATCATTGCGTGTCTCCAGAAAACCTGACCCATTGAAGACTGACTGGTTTTTAATAAATTATTTAACTTTTTTTTTTGTTCATTTTTAAGTTACACAGCCTATATTCTTAGTAAAAAGTGCAAGGCATATGTTTTAACACCTTGATTTCTTCAACCTGTTGAATTACAATTACAAAATGTACAGAGTCACATGACAGTGAATCATCTGACTTTGTCTTATTACACTTTCATTTTTGATTTCAGTGTTATGTCTATCTATCTATGTCATCTATACTTTCTTTGCTAATATAATCTGTCCAAAGGTGGTGAACCTGTTGATGGGTATTCTGTTGACTGTGGCAGTAACTCATCCTGAGAACGTCCCTATTGTTGACCTGCAGTATGAGGTTATCGAGCATTACTTTGCATCAGACAGGATGTCGGGTATGTTATGAGATTTTTTTTTCAGTCATTAATACAAATACAATATTTTGTAATGCTATATTTTTGTGCCACATATTTATTTCAATATTGATTTGTATTTAAATGTTTAATTATGAAGCCTTATTATTGTATTTTGCATATTTCTTCTTTTTTTTATGTGTTATATTCAACATCTCTTTCACCCCTGTAGAGAACGCTTGTGTGGGCTTTGCCATCTCTCTCCTGATGCTCACTATTAGTGCCATGATGGTGTATGGAGCCATTACTGTAAGTTTATATATTTAGTATTCCTAACTATTAGCTTAATATCTGATGTTGAACACAATAAAATGTATTCTTTGGTACTGTAAATAGGGATGTCATGGTGCACATATACTAAGAAGTTAAACATGGTAAATATTCTCTGACTTTTAAAAGCAATACACTGAATTTCATCCATTATTACTATCAATGCAGAGTAAGTTGGGTTAATGTATTGTGAGAATAATGCATTTCACCATTGTTTTCATCTGTACTTCACAGTTTTGCTTGATGTCATCTTTAAAAAACAGGTTGGATCTGTGAGCATTTGTTGTATAGTAGTTTCTGCTGTGAAGTCATGAGTTCACTGCTATACTTTAGCTTGTTGCCTCGAGTGAACATTGAGCTTTAACTGTGTTTTATACCCCAAGTATCCTCTGACTGCAAATGTTAGGCCTTATAGGCAGTGAAATGCTGTTCCAGTAGAGTCACAGCCTTGTCAGATCTGCTAATAGCTCCCTTTCCATTTTAGGCATTCTCTGAGTTCTCTTAGTTATTCAGCACAGCTCAAAACTGGATGATTCATTATTCCCTGGAGTCTTACAGGTTTGCATCAGCATTAAAATGGTGAGAAACAGTCTAAAACGCCTTATGACATGACTTATTTTCCCCTCTGGCACAGAATCGTGATGGCTGGCTCATCCCGTTCTTTTGCTACCAGCTGTTTGACTTTGCACTGAGCTGCCTGGTGGCCATCAGCTCCCTCACGTACCTGCCCAGAATCAAGGACTACCTGGACCAGCTGGTCAGTCTGCCCTCTACCGTCTGTTGCAAGCTTCTGACACTAGAAGCTCATTTAACCTAAAATCTCTGTCTCTTTTAGCCGGACTTCCCTTACAAAGACAACCTGCTCTCTCTGGACTCCAGCTGTCTCCTTCTGTTTGTGCTCATCTTTTTTGCCATTCTCATCGTCCTCAAGGTAGATATATGAGCTTCACCTGATGTTTCCAACACTGAATCCGTACATATTTTATTTATAATCCAGGTTACAGACTACTAATGTTTTTTTTGTTTTTTTTTACAGGCCTATTTGATCAACTGTGTGTGGAACTGCTATAAGTACATAAACAACAGGAACACTCCAGAGATTGCCGTCTATCCTGCTTTTGAGACCCCTCCTCAGGTATGTCCATCTTAACAGAGTTCCCAGTCTGAATCTTGGCTACTTTGAGTTGAGTAATGATATTGTATACAACAACACTGCACTAAACAAAGCACTATACCATTAACAGGGATTATAAAATCTGATGAAATGTAACAACATAAATTAAACCCTATTTACTTCAGCATATGTTGATGGTCTAATTGTGTACAGTTCATCACTACATTATTCTGAAAAAAACATGGTTTTCTTTGCCTCTGAAACGTCTTTCTCTTGTTTTTCAACACCTTGCTCCATTGTAGCATATAACGCCCACTTTTTGCAATCCAAACCTCTTCATGAACAAATTCTACTTTTAATGTTTGTCAATTTTGCCTACTCATTAACATAAGAAAAAAAAAGTCTTTTCAGTGCAAATTAAAATCAATAATCGCAAATTATTTTAGTTTTATTTATTTACTATATAAATAATAATTTGTATACTATATAAACTGCATTTACTAAAAATACATGCAGTGTAATAACAATTTAAAAAAATATATTTATTTAGTTTTCATTTTAGTTAAAATTATGATAATTTTGTTATGTGCTTTTGTCGTTTTTATTAGTTTTATTTTAATTTTAATATAGCTTTAATTTATTTTTAAGTTTTATGTTTAGTAATTTAACTTTATTTATTTAACATTTCTAATTTTCATTTATGTTTTTCATCAAATATTTACATTTTATTTAAATTCTTTTCAATAGTTTTAGTTAATAATAATACTGATCTGTACAGTGATTTAATTTTTGCTGGCCTTTTATTCTGAAAAGGAGAGCATCCTAATATCCTCTCTTATTAGTTATACCCAAATACACACTGTTACAGTAGATGGCACTCTTTGCCTCTGAAATAGCTTTTGAGCAATGTTTTTTCTAGACTCCTTAACAGACCAGCAGCTGTACAGTTTTTTTGCAATGGAAAGTGTGCTGTGTGGTTTTGTTCGGGTAAACAACCTCAGACTGGCTTTATTTTAATGGTGTCTTCTTTTTATCATAGTACATCCTTCCCACCTATGAAATGGCCATGACAATGCCAGCGAAGGAGCCACCTCCTCCTTACATGCCAGCTTGAATTCCCCTGACTGGTTTCGTCAGTAAAAGCCAGTGCAGACACCCATCTTTGCCTTTCGATCCTGCCTTCCATCCCAACACTTGGAGGGCGTTTAGACTCCCAGCATCCACTCATCACATCAGCAGCTTAGACTTACCCATGACTATTTCTTTCGCATGAATCTTGTAACTCGTCACTGCAGATCTATTTTTGTAAAACTATAGGAAAACAGTTGAAGCGGCACAGTGTTTGGGAAGAGATCATTTGTGGCAGGATTTATTTTTAATTACTTAGTGTTGTATCTGAGATATGAAATGCCATTCTCTTTTGTGGACATCATGACTCGGGCTCTGCAATAAATTGTGCTTACGACAGAATTATATAGTTAATTGATAGTGAATCACTAATGAAATGATTCTGAGATGGGGCAGATCATCTAAAATGATGTTTTTACCAATGAAAGCTTTCACTTTACCTGCCACCATGAGATCTTTATTTTTCCATGCTTTTCAATGCTATATTTTGTTCCTGATGTCTTAGTAGAGGATGTTTTGTGAAAATCTACATTGACTGGGTACTTAAAATCACCACCCTTGGCTAACAAATCTGTTTTGCTAGATTTAAAATGTTTAGACAATCCAGTGTAATGGTTAAAATATATATTTTTGCCATTGTGTACTTTTATTTGTGGACGTAGGACTTTCATCCTTTCAAAAGTGAAAAAGCTCAAAGCACTTTTTATCTTGTTTATATAATTTGTGCGTGCGTGCGTGCGCGTGTGTGTGTGTGTGTGTGTGTGTGTGTGTGTGTGTGTTTTTCCATCCATTGAACAATTGTGCACCATCATGTAAGCAGCTGTCACAGTGATCTGTTGTCATGGTAATGTTGGTTAACACAAGAGGAAACTTTCCTCACATGAATGACAATGATTTAGAATTAAAAAAAGAAAACTGCTAGTGTTGTATAAATCAATGGATGCATGTTATTTTATTTTGTGGTCTGTTTCTTTTCTTGTACATGTTCTGAATCTAATTACTTCAATAAACGTTTCAAAACATTGAATCTGCCATCAGACTTTTTTTCCACAATGAACATTTGGTTCATTAGTATTACTCAATTTGCCCTCTTACATGTGTAACTGTACAATATGTGATTAGAATAACTGCCTTAATGTTTTACATCCTAATTCAGATTCCTGGTAATTTGAGGTGGGGCTCCCCCTCCTTTATTTGGATTGGACAAAAATCTGACACGTTTCTTTTCAACCCTTTAAATGTGTGTTCTAGGATGCTGTCAGAAGCATACTGGAGTCAGTTAGATGAGAAGACCGCACACAAACCTGGAGCAGACTTGAGAAGAACGCAGAAACAATGAAGTCCTTCATTGGGAGTTTGGTATATTGCTTGTCTCTTTTGCTGGTGGACCTCTGTGAATCCTATGACCTTAACAATCCGTCCTACATTTTGGCCCAAAGTTATGCACAAAGAAGAAATCATGCGCTTCCACACCGGACATTGAGCCCAGCAGGTAGGTTTCTGAACTTAAACTTCTATGTTAGTTCCAACTGACATGTTGACTAAGTTATGTATTATTTACATTTTCAGTGTTTGCATTGTATCTTAAACTGCATCACAGCAATGGAACATTTATGGTTTCATTACTTTACTGGAGGCATTACAAAAAATATTTGTTGATTTTGTGCATGATGTAACAGAATGCAATTTATAGTGAAATGCACAATGTTAGAAATATATTTAGTGCATTTATAATAGCACATGTGAAAATAAAATGCATCCACATTTAAGCATTCAAGGGCTAGTTCACCTGAAAAATAATACAAAAAAATGTCTTCATTTACTCAACCTGTTTTACTCTTTCATCTGTGGGACACAATACATTTTTCAGAAAAATGCCTCACTATACTTTTGTCCAATCATTCAAAGTCAGTGGGGTCCAATATTTTTAAAAATATTTTGTTCCACAAAAGAAAGAAATACATACAGGTGTAGAATCACATGAGGGTGAGTAAATAATGACAGAATATTTTTGTGCAAACTATCCCTTGTGTATGCATAAAAAAGTGCATGAATGCTACAGAAAAAGCATTCGTGGGATATCTGAGTGGCATGCATTTTAAATGTTTAACAATGATAAATTGGGGCATGTATTGCAAACAATGCCAATTGTATTTGTTTGACTGATGTTCTGTTTGCCTAATTTCCTGTTCCTCTTCAACCTTCTGATGGTCCGTAGTGTACAGGACTAAATACTGGTTAGATGGACCTGATCGCCCTCACAAACAGAGGAGGAGGATTTTGCCCCATCTTATCCCAGTAGGTTATCCAGGACCCACAGCTCCTTCTCAGCTCACAGTTTATGACTGGCTCAAAGACATACCAACCACAAAAGTTTATAGTACAAATAAAGACCAATCCCCACCTGTGGCAATCAAGCAGCTGAAAGGTGAATGGGCGCCAATAGTTTGTCGAAAAGTTCAATATCCAGAACAAACAGTTGTAGTTACAGGAGAATCAGGGGACAATACAGGCGTTTCAGCGGTGGTGTCAAATCAGCCATTTGTTGTTCCACAACAACAGTATTCAGGTCCAGAGAAATCAGTGGTTCAATCAACAAATAACCAACCAACCTTTTCGACAATTGCTCCCGAGACAGGTTTTCAGCCATCAAAGATGCATTCTTTGACTTTGGCAGGCAAACAATCTTTGAATCTCTCCCTGCCTCGGGAATCAATGCCACAATCCTTGTCAAAATTGGCACAAGAAGCTTATTCAAAAGGCACCTCACCCCAATCCCTTCCAACCACTACCATGACACCAGAGGCATATCCTCAAAGTACCTTCTTCGAATCCCTGCCGACATCCACCCTTGCACCAGAGACCAATCCCCAAAGCGCTTCACCCGAGTCTGTGCCAATGTCCAGTCATAGATCAGGGCTATATTATCAAAAGATCTCATCCCAATCTCTGTCAACATCCAATCTGACACAAGAGGCTCATCTTCAGACCGTCCCACCACAGTTCTCACCAATGTCCACTGAGCCACAAGAATCACTACCAGAGGCACCAGGCAGGATTATTACCCACGGCAGGATAGCCATCACAGGGTCGACAGGTATAATTCCATGAAAAATTCTACTGCTTGATTTAACCCTCCATCTATTCATGCAGGGGTGTCCAATCCTGCTCCCGGAGGGACAATGTCCTGCCATTTAGATCCAACCTGAACCAACATCCTTGTCTGGAAGTTTTCAGTAATCCTGGTTCCTGATTAGCTGGTTCAGGTGTTATTAAGGATTGGAGCTGAATTCTGTAGGACAGTGGGCCTTCAGGGGCAGGATTGGACACATTTTACATAAAAGCAGTAGGGATCTTAAGGGTTCTTTGTTTCAAAGGTGGATGAAGCAAAATGACATTAAGGGCCAATTATTTGTTCCTTATTTCTGGCTTATTCCTATTGTAGGACATCTTACAGATCAGAAAATGTGACCTTTCATATTCCAGAAGCATTCTAGTATTCCAGTATGTCATTTTGCTGAGGTCCAATGGGATTTTCTAAAAGCGACCACGCTCAATATTTGTTAACTGACTAATCTAATCTAACTGTTTGCATGCAAAGTATATGCTTTACTCATATTTACCATTCCAATGGGTCAAACTATATACCATCAACTCTAAATCTGGTTGTTTTACTAATACTTTAATGGACTAAAACAGCAGTCTTCATTATATCATATAGACATTGAGTAACAACTTCTAAAGTGCTTAATTTTTACTGAACTCTCAGCAACAGATTCACAGTGTAGAAGCCGCCCGTTGGACCTGGTCTTCATCATTGACAGCTCACGTAGCGTGCGTCCAGGTGAGTTCGAGAAGGTCAAGATCTTCCTGGCTGACATGGTGGACACTCTTGATGTTGGCCCCGATGCCACACGTGTCGCAGTGGTGAACTACGCCAGCACTGTCAAAATCGAGTTCCTGCTGAAAAACCATCTTACGAAGGACACTATAAAGCAAGCCATCAACCGCATCGAACCCTTGGCAGCAGGAACCATGACTGGTATGGCCATCAAGAAAGCCATGGATGAAGCCTTTACCGAAAAGTCAGGTGCGCGGCCTAAATCGAAGAACATCTCAAAGGTTGCCATCATTGTCACCGACGGACGTCCTCAAGACCAAGTCGAGGAGGTTTCGGCTGCAGCACGGGCATCAGGGATTGAGATTTACGCCGTTGGAGTGGACAGGGCTGACATGGGATCTCTGAAGCTCATGGCCAGCAATCCACTTGAGGACCATGTGTTCTACGTGGAGACCTACGGTGTTATTGAGAAGCTAACCTCGAAGTTTCGGGAGACGTTGTGCGGTAGGGTTAATGCAAAAAAAGTGGAGATGGGGCTCTCTTTTTTTCTTTTTTACAGGATATATATCTCAATCCTTGGGAGTGGGTGATGATTCATTCTCTGGAAACCAGTTGGCTCTGAACACCAAATTTAAAAAGTAATTTTCATCAGACATAAAAACAACTCAACATACATTGTGATCATTTGCCATTAGAGCTTTCAAGGTGATTATTGTGTTTTCCAGAAGTTTGAATCGTCAGATCGCAACACATTCTGAAGGAAATCTTTCTTTAGTATGTGAGTGCTGATAAAGTCCACCGATCATTCAAAGAAGCATTCTTCTAAGTTTGGCTCATTTGAATGCTTTGAATCAGCTAATGTATGTGCTTTGCATCCTATTTTTGTGGAATGAAGGTCTTGGAATGGAATGTCAATGTCTTTTCACAATTGTTGTTAGACTAGTGTACTTCAAGTATGTTTTTTATAGAAACCTCAGATAATTGAGAGCTTTGAATATTTGACTGACTGTTTGTGGATAATTAAAATTGTTTGTCTTTTTCAGGAAGAGAGTCGATCTTTTGGACATTAAAATTGCTCAATCAAGCGCTGCGCTAGAAAAGTGCTTGCTAGTTACGCCTTCAGAGTGTACAAACAATTTGCTTAGTGCAGCTGTCAGCTAGTCACCATAACAAATTGATATAAATGCTAAAGGCTATGCAAACTAAGGGCATCAAATTTGCTGGGTAATTTTATCACATAAGAGCCAATAAAAGTCCCATAAAGTTTCTAGTGTCTTTACAGATATTTTGAACAATCTTTTTTCCCCCACCAAAAACAAAAGCTAGATGTAATAAAATCCAGGCAATTGCCCATGAACTTAATCTTGCTAGAGTGGCTCATCACTCAGTCGAGTAATGAAAGCTTGTTCCAGGTATGGACGCCTGTGCCATGGGACATGACTGTGAGCACATATGTGTCAGCAGTGGCTCCTCCTTTTACTGCAAGTGTCGGAAGGGCTATATTTTGAACGAAGACCAGAAAACATGTTCCCTAAAACGTAAGAGCCAGAAGATTATGCTAACTGCTTTACTTTAGATTTTGAAGACATACTTAGTACAAACATATTTGATTTTATTTAACCGTGACTAATTTCAGCTCAATAATATAGAATGTGCTTACATTGCTTGCAATTCTATTTGACTAACCTGTTTAGCTAGCAATTGCTTGCCAGCTTTTTACAAGTGTTCTGATTGTATTACTTGATATCATATGATGGCAGTCTATGATTCATTCATCTTATTGTGTGTGCTAAGTTACAGGTTAGATGAAGATGTTCCAAAACCTAGTGAGCTGCCTTGTTGTTTACTGCCTACTTAGGCAACTGCCTTCCAAGGCAGCATTCTAATCATCATGCAAACTCAAAAGTGACTGATTTGGATCACTCTACTCATGTCACACAAATAGTGCTCTTAGCATGGAGCATATGGGAGACAACGCAAAAGATGTTACCATGCTAAGCTAACAAAGCAAATCTCCAATAAGCAGAAAAGCAAATGTTTGTTAAAGTCATCCTTTTTTATTTTTTACATGTATTGAATGGGCTGCTGCCTTAGATTTTTTCCCTAGAAAATTATGTATTTTAGAAGGCAGCATAATCTTGTTGTGGCTGATGTTTTGGAACAGCCTTTGTGCCTTAAAATGCTTTGGGCAGCTCATTAGGTTTTGGAACAGAGCTGTAATTTAGTTATGTGTGTGCAATGTAACATTATTTTTCTCACTAGCAGCTGAATTCTAACCAGTAATTCAACCCAGGCAAAATCACTGTTGAATTACCGTGGACTTTCCTGTTCTGTACTATTCCGTTGCCAGAACAGTACAGCAATAACATCGGTGTCAGTGTTGCTGTAAGTCTGAGACAGATGACAAACCATAGCTAATTTATTAGAGGCAGATTATATTTCATATGGGGCCAATGGAGCAGATTGCATAGAGGTGTATTGGTTACATCTTGACTTGAAAATGCCTGGAAATTTTGCTTGACTTCTTCAGTAAAACAAGACACATTTATTTGAAAAACAACATTGCATATAATATCAAGACTAATTTTAATAGGTTGTATCTTCAATATAAGTGTATTTTGACTCGTATCAAAAATACAGTCCTTGAAAATAAGTCTTAATATTTAATGCAGTCTTGCTTAAGTAAATTTGGGTTTTTTTTTTTTAAATGAACTAGAAAACCTGAAAAAAAATACTCATTAAGAATAGGATTGTATGCAGTGTGAAGTTCAATTTCAATAAAGATGTTATTATTGAATTAGTTTATTGAGACGGTAAGCTTGGCCGTGCTATGATGACATTTTCCACTCAATGTTTGGATCCCTAAACCCTGGAAAAATAGAAAAATCCCTGATGTTTTACTTTTACCGTGCACAGTATTGTCAGTGTTTATGTTCTATGGCTTGTTCCAGATACGGATGCCTGTGAAATGGGACACAGCTGTCAACATATTTGTGTGAGCAGTGGCGACTCTTATCACTGCAAGTGCCGCTCGGGCTTTGTCTTGAACAATGACATGCAAACATGCTCCATTAGAGGCGCTGGTGCTTACGGGCTTGGTGACAGTGTACACAGGGGTGACCAAAACAGAAGGAATGATGGCGACCAAAATGGTGAAGGTAGTGCTAGTGAGTTACGATCAGAAATGACTATGACTTTATTTCATGCCATTTCGTGATCTGAAAATCAAATAAAAATTCCATCAAACGATTAGTAGTTTGTGACCCAACTGCTATTAGATATTAATATTATTTTAACAAAAAGTTCTTAAAATTGTAACTTTGCAGCAATGTGGGGTTGGGCGATAAGTCTTAATAATACCGCCCAGCCCTATGTCTCAATGGATATTCTGAAAGTCAAGTAGAAAAAAATAATCCCGGACCTATTGGCCATCGCTATGGCTAATTTCAGGTGCGGATGTCTGTGCGTTGGGCCACGACTGCCAACACACTTGCGTCTCCAGCGGTTCTTCCTATTACTGCACGTGTCCCCCTGGCTTTGTCTTGATGCAGGACACAAGATCATGCTTCAAAGCCAGTGATGCTGATGGTGATGGTAGTGCCAGTGAGTTTTCTGTTTCAGACCTTCATAAATGGTATTATCATCATACCATTTTATGATAGGTTTCTCTAGCCAGCTGACTGAGGATTATATAAATATGTTTGTTGTAAAAAATGTAATATTCTTTTAAGAAGAATTGAATAGTTCTATTTTCTTGTATGTGTTGCTGAGGTTTGTTAGCTTCAGGGCTCTAGAGTTTTAACTTATTGCAGGTCTGGACTACTGTGTGCTGGGTCATGAATGTGATCACATTTGCGTCAACGATGATTCTTCCTATCATTGTGAGTGCCTGCAGGGTTTTGTGTTGCAAGAAGACAAGAAAACTTGTTCCAAAAAACGTAAGAGCTCATCCATGTGTTTTCTGCACTTGATTGATACCTACGATAACTAATGGTGACACAAGCAGCCTTTAAAACATAATTTTATTTGTGGTGGTTGTGCATTATGGCTTTGAATAAGTGCTGGGCAAAGCCTGACACACACATATACTGGTCAAAAGTTTGGAATTATTCATAATTTTTTTTATGCTTTTGAAAGAAGTCTCTTATTCTCACCAAGGCTATCAAAAATGCAGTTATAAATGTAATATTGTAAATTATTTCTACAGTTTAAATAACTGTTTTCTATTCGAATATATTATAAAATGTAATTTATTCCTGTGAAGGCCAAGCTGAATTTTCAGCATCATTACTCCAGTCACATGATCCTTCAGAAATCATTCATTAAAATAAATTGGGATCACTAAGCTTCATCTGTCAGTGTCTTATAATTTCTGACATGTTGAGTCAGTTGAACACTGATTCAACATCGATGTAAACCCATAATATGTAACACTCTCACAATGTTGTGAGAAATTCAGAAATGAACAACATTGCATAAACTGTGTTGCACAGTGTTACATAGACTAAAAGACTTTATGAAAAAACTTTCACTTTGGAGTTGGGGGTAGATAATTTGCTGTAATTATTACCCTTAATTCAAATCACCCTTTGCGAGGTGTTTGTGTGATATTTCTTGTTTGACTGTGATGTGAAGAGGTGAAGGTGGAGATTGTTCAGGACCCTTGCATGTGTGAGGCCCGACTGGCTTTCCAGAGGCAGACACAAACCTCCCTACAGGACCTCAACGCCAAAAATATCCTTTCTGTCTTAGTAAAACTACATTTCCCATAATGCATTGCAAGGTGTTCCTCCTTAATCAATAATTTGTCAAAACCCAGAAATGTAAATTCTTCCATCTTTTTTCCTTCCATATTTGTTTCTGGAAATGTTGCCATTTAAAGCCGTTAACCTTAACGCCGTTATACTCGCTGCTGTCACAAGAAAGGTTGAGCAAATGGAAAACATGCTGGGACGCATGTAACGGAGCAACTATTGGTGAGTAGTGATTCTCTGACATGATTTTGATGGATATTATATTAAAAGCAGTCTTACTTTACTTCTGTTCATCAGGGTACACAGTCAGGCTTTCACCAGTCATCAGCAAAGCTTCATCTCATGAACCTCTTTATGGCTTCAAAACACCTGGAACACAGTTTCACATGTTCACAGATCAATGAAAGTCCCAGAAATTATTATTAATTGTGTTCAAATATAAATGAATATTAAACAATGCAAGATGTATTGATTGTGTATTATGTGTAATGATGTGATTTTGCTCTCCAGAAATGGATAGTATAATTTTTTTCATTTAAATAGACTAAATTATGCAATCTATTGTAATCTGTTTTGTTTGGATCCTTATCTATGGTGTATTTTTTATTGTCCATGTTCATGCCAAAAAATAATTTTCAATATTATTATTGTTTAATCTTATGTATACTCTCAAGTACAAATAAATACATACTGTAATCTACAATATTTATAATAAAGCAATTTAATCAATAGTATTGTATTCATTACATTAAAACTTTAAATACCTTCAAATAACAGTCTCAAAGTCTCTTTGTCCGGTTCATAATATTTGCCTTGAAACAGTACAGACATGCCTATTGAAAATCATTATCACACAGTTCAGCTAGACAGACTATGGTTTAACAGTAAGATGTCAAAAACCTGTCTGTCTGCAACCAATGTGAGATGTGCCTGAATCAATATTTCAAACATTACAGGCCAACTGTAGACTTTCAGTCTAGCCATAGACTAAACATAATCGTATGAACTGAATGAAAACATGTTCATGACAATTAAGCTGTGTAAGATTGTGACTATTTAAGTCCAAATATGCACTATACAAACATTTGAACATCCACAAATTCAGACAGACTTCACTGAGAACATCAAGATCCCTCTCTCACCCCAAATTAATCCCATCTCAAATCGATTCACAACCCCTTGGCATTCGAGCGTTTTCAGTATCACATCAACTGATATTTCTCCATCACCCGTTAAAGCAAATAGAGAAAGTATTCATCTGGTTGCAAGGAGATGGTATGAAAGAGTTTTTTTTTTGGAGAGGATTGATCAGTACCCATCTGAGTGCTCAAGGCTTTGCTCACATTAGACTTAAGTGTAACATGTTAATTCTCACAGCAAACACCAATATTTGGGTCAAAAGTGTGAGCAAAGATCATTCGGTTCTCTGCAAAATCCATCTACCAGAATATGAGGTCTCGAAGTTCACTGAGATCTGGGTTAAGGTGCACCAGGCACCATTGGGGCATTTCAAACTGTCCACCTTCTATGATTGCAACATGAGACATTCACAATCACAACCATTTTAAAGTACACAGCAGCCAGTATTTCTGCTGTCTGGATCTTGACTGGCACACTTTACTGGTCATACATTATCCTATTCCCTTCAAAGCATTCCCTATACACATATTCCTTCCATCTCAAACCATCTATTCTGTCCGAGACTGGTTGAAAAACAAGTCTGGAAAAGATTTTCACATCCTAACTTCACGGGTAAGCATGGAGTTGAGAAATTCCCCAGCAAGTTAAAAAGGTTAGGCATAAAAAAAATGCTATGTTGAAAGACAGTAGTAGCTACATATTGACATAACCAGGGGTGAATTTTTGTACTAGACACTTCACAGAAATATTTTGCACTAGACACCTCACAGAAATATTTTGCACATGCCTTTCTTAGAAGTGAAATAACCAGATGCCAAAAACATTAGACCTCAATGTGGCACTTTGAAAGTTCACACTTTATATTGGTGGTCAAAGACCGTATTAAAATGGTGCAAAGAAAAGCGCTAATCCTTACTCCAGCTCAGAAGGGGACGCTCGCGTTTCCCTACAGACAAAAACATCAAACGATCTAACTCTCATGTATATTAATCACGTTCAGTTACTGTACGTTCCAGGAAACATAGATATGTAGACTATAGGCCTACGTACATTTCACATTCCGCTCCAGACACGTCGGCGCTCCCGCCATCTTGGAACGGTAAGCGTTTCGTTACTCACAGTAAGAATCAATGATGCCACAACATTTGCGCAGCTTCTGGTTTTTAAATCGCCAATATTGATATTCCCGAATAAATGGGAAAACCGTTCACATGCGAGAATGTGTTTGGTTTATGTTTTTATATGTAATAACTCAATATTACGTTTTTTTTTTTTTTTTACTAGAACTTTAGTGTTTTTAATTTTACTATAGTAACTTTTAAATGTTGTGTTAGCCAATGCCTGCGTCTTGTATTGTGTTAGTTAAGCAAAATCATCAGTTTTAAGTATTTTGCAGATAAAACGTTAGTAGTCCTAGCCTATGCGTATAACTACGGTTGCAGACGCTGTCAACTTGCTCTCGAGTGTTGTTCACGGACCGGCTTTTGGACAGCCACTAATAAGACATCTAGCCAATGTAGGCTATGTCTATGCCGTAAAAAAAGTGTAAAACAACTGTACTAGTACGCAATAATTAATTATTCATGAGTTGACTGTCGGCACGGCGCGTCTCATGGAGGACAGCGAGCTCATAATCCTACAAAAAGCACATGATGAGTTCAACAGTAAGAATTTTAAACGAGCAGAGGAAATATACACACAATTCATCGAGTCCTGCACCAAATCCAGGTATTAATGACTATAATTTAATGTGAATAAATTAGTTGGAAGGAAACTGCCAGTGTAAACATTAGCACAGTCTACATGTAAACTGTCAAGTACAGACATAAAATACTATGATTAGCTGGCCATTGAGTTGGTTGATATAATTTGTTCTCAATAAAAATCAAATGTTTTATATTCCAGAGACTGTAATGCTTTTGATTTGGCCATCGCCTATAATAATCGAGGGCAGTTGAAGTATCTCAGGGTGGATTTCTATGAAGCCATGGATGACTATACTTCGGCCATACAGATCAACAGCCAGTTTGAAGTGCCACTTTATAACAGAGGATTAATACGTTATAGATTAGGTAGGTACAAAGTTTAACCATAAGGCTGTAGATGAAGTATTTTCCTCATGCATCCCACCATGCTTGTGAAAAACTTCCAGAGCATTATTTTTGTCAATCTTTTGTGTTCCACTAAGGGGTGCTGTATGATTTTAGTGTGTTTTTCTTCCCAAGGCTTTTTCAAGGAGGCTGAGAGTGACTTTCGGAGAGCCCTGGAGCTGAATCCTGGTTTTAAAGATGCTAAAGAAAGTTTGAGTCAGACACTCCTGGACAGTGAAGAGAAGTGGAAAAGAGGCTACTGATGAGAGCTAGTCATTACATTTTACATTTCTCATCTGAACCAAGTTGTTTGAACTGTTGAGTCAACATGTTATATTGTCATTGACAATCAATATAAAGTGATTGTGCAGTCACGAGTTTAAATAACATTCAAAAATGTTGTTTCTGTATATACTGAGTTAATTACAAATCCTATTAGCAGTCCTTCAAACTTTGTCCAGTCCTGTTGGTCACTGCTCAAGATGTGAGTGAATACTGTTTTGAATAAAATGCATCACAGTGTACATTTCATAGTACTTCGAATAGTTGTTGATTTCTCAATCCAGGTTTCCTACATGTTTTCCATTTCAAAATTCCATACTTTTCCAGGCTGAAATTTCCAGACATCCTTCCAAACAATGTCCAGACCATATTTAACATAGATGGTTCATACAGCATTATTTTCAGCATTATATTTGGTTGAAGTCACCTGTTAATGTTTTTGTTTCTCTGTTTTTTTTCCCACTGGTTTTGTGTAATGAAAATGTGAACCTTAAATTCATTCAGTTGTGTTTGACAATCAAACAATCAATAAACTTTTACCAAGAATACAGTGCTTGTATGATGCATTTATTTTTTAGATATTCTTAGGGAATTCTTATATATTTTAGGGAACTGAATAGGAGCAATAGTTTTTCAAATATTTTTCCATACTTATCCAGACCTAGAACCTTTTCCAAACTGCAGAACCCTGTCAATCACAAGTGGTGCAATAATTATGTATATATATATATATATATATATATATATTCTTTAAATAAACACGGCCTTTAAAATGTGCATTTTGCCTTTATTTATGCTTTTTGGTATCCTGTTAAAATACATTTAGTTAAATTTCACAAGACCTTTCAAGAATATGACTGGTCCATATTATTTAACTTTTTTTTTTCACTATTTAGGTATACTTATATAATTATTTATTATTTATATGATAATATTATTTTTCTGTATGGGTTGTATTGTAAAATTATATTAAATACTACAAAGGAAAAACTGCTCATCAATGATATTACATGTACCATACTAACATTTACTAACTAAAATGTAACTTTACTTAACCTTCTCAGAAGCCTGTACTGTTTCTAGAAAAGTGTTTTATTGCAACGATAATTGGCTGGGCTCAGCTTTCATTCAGTAATGGTGAGAGGGATTCCTCCCTCTAAATACTGAAGCATAATAGTTAACTCATGACACCTGTTCTTTAGATGATGATGATGATGAGCATCACCTGTGCACTAAATTGGTTTCTTTATACATTTCCCTTTAAAATGCTTCACAAGTATTACTTTCAGTACTTGAGCTTGATAGCTTTACATTTTGTTGGTTACAATACATCTAGCCTGCCTGATAACAGAGGACTGTTTTGAGCAAAGATGCCGTGGCTTTCTGGGATTTGGTAAGTTATAATCTGTGTTAAGAATGTGGTGGTATTGTTGCTGCTGCTTTTTTTAAATCCATTTCTTTAATGTTTTATTCTCTTTCAGTGCTTTATGGCTGTTGGGGATTGTGGTTTTGGCACAAAACTTCTATGTTGCATCACCACAGAAAAATGTGATTCCAGCACAGAATTTCAAACAAAGTATGTTTTGTATGCGTGTGTGTGTATTGTTTAGGTGTGTTGGTCACAATAACCACTAATGTCCAGTTTCTCTTAAATTACCTATTTTTTCAGGAACAGGATTGAAAACCGATTGTCTGGGAAGTTATATGCGGCTAACTGTAGATAAATCTTTAGCTTTTGGAAGTCTGGTTGAATTTGATGTCGTCAGTAAGTTGCCTGCAATTAGTTATATTGCCAAGCAAGATTATTGTAATCTATATTCATGTTTTAACTTTTTTTTTTTTTTTTTTTTTTCAGATGGCTCCCAAATTGAACCTATAACTCCAAGCCTGGCTTCTAAATGTGGCTTTAGTATAGACTCTGATCCCTGGGGTAACTACAGAGTCTTTGCGTCCCTCTTCAACTGTTTTGCAGAGAATGAGGTAATTGGCTCTCTTTGGCCTTAAAAGCAATTGCAGTATTATGCTGTCTTTCACTTCTTTCTCCATTTCAGGATGATCACCTGTTTGATATTAACATGCTTGTCCGAGTGCGTGGTGTCAGAGCGGAACAAGATGTCTTTCAGGTGGAGAAGACCTGTACCCATGACCAATGGGCCCCCCGTGAAATTCTTTGCGATCGGAATTATATGGAGGTAAATCCTTGTCTGTCTTAAGCTATGCTACAAACATCTAGCACTAGTGGTCTTAAGATATCTGAACGATGTACTTTCCTCCTAGGTTTCTGTTAACCGATTGCCGGGAGAAATTACGGCCATGCGTAGGCAGCCTAAGATGGCTGAAAGACAAGCAAAGGGTGATTACCAGTGGTCTGATACGGTTTCTGAGGTATGGAGATTCAGTTCTTGTTTTGTGTTATCTTTGCACATGCAGCTTGGTAATGTGCACTCCTCACCTTCTAGGCTATTACCTCAAAATACAACATCTGGCGGATGGTGTTTTTTACGCCAAAACAAAAAGCCATGGTGTTGGAAGATGCCCTAAACGCAGGATATGGAGTAACGACAACCAAGTCTCGATTGGTGCTACGAAGTGGTTTTGACATGCCTGAGACCTATGTAGAAAATGTGAGTAGAAACTCAAGTTCATTAATTTATTTGCTAAGAGCTAATTTTTGAGCTGTTGTACATGCTCTACAGGTGAATGGGGTGCCAATGAAGATGATAAAGGTGACTACCTACTTCAAAAGACAATGGTCCGTAACCATGTTGGATACTGTTGCTGCATGTCCAATTGGTATGTGTGACTAAAGGCATTTGAACCAATATTTGCAGAGTCCTTTTGTTCCTTGTCCTGTAGAGCCACCTTCTTTCCCGGAGTGTTAAGTTCCAATTAAATGCATCCAAGTTCACTTGAAATTTACAGTTAGGTGTGTTGTAATGTGGATCTTCAAGACCAGGATGGAGGAACCCTGATCTATTGCTTTTACTTACAGGTGGCCTTTCTTTTACGGATGAAATGATCACCTGGTACTTCCCCCGAGTTAATCCACTAATGACTTCTGAGGCCAGTATCCTTGGGATGTTCATGGGAATTGATGGAAGACAAATGGACTCGGCACAAATGGCCACTAGAGGATATATCTTTACCATAGAAGGCAACAGTATTGTAATGAAAATACCAATTGGTGGACCAGACGGCTACTACAAGGTTTGTTTTCTTTCTTGAATTTGACCACTTTAAGTCTTGAGCTTAAGCTAATGGTTACATTCTGTTGTAGAGTCATGCTGTAGATAACCAGTACAATATAAGATATTACATCGAGCCAATGCTGGAGTTACTGTGGAGTGAGGGAGGCATGGATTCTACTAGATACAGAGTCCTCTTCCCCATCAAGACTCCTTTCATGCCTAGACCACCCCAATTTGTTGACAGTGAGTGTTGTGGGTTCTTTAACATTTCAAGCTAGTGTAATATTTGTGCTGCAAGTAGCAATGCAACTGACTTTTCCAGACAAGGTTCAAATATTGTTCCTTTTGAATGTGTAGTCCTTACTTGCACAATCGCTACATGCTCTAGCTGCATTTCCATTTGGTGTTGCTAGTGTAGCAGAAGTCGTTGTGGTGGTTTTATTATAATTTTGTTTTTAATGGCTTGCTGCTTGACTTCCATTCCCTTGTAGTCACTGATGTAGACACAAGGATGTTTGATGTGCTCTTGGGTCCTTTCCTTTACGATGTCGAGCTGGTAAACCTCACCTTTTCCGCTGGAGTCCTTACTGTGGCAGAGGCCAATATGAGGGGTTTCAACATACAGGAACAGCGCTTTCAAAATGGCTCCAAGGCGTTTAGACTTCAAGTCCCCTTCTCTGATTCTTTTGTCGATAAAACTGTGAGTGTCTAATATAATTCAGTGGGGCTATTTTGTTATGGCTTTTTCTGATCTGCATTTGTTTTTGTCTTTTTTTTTGCAGCAAACTGATCTGCTGCTTAGGGTTTATAATCTTCAACTTGTCTTCGGTTTTATGATCTTTCCTGAATCTGTTCCATTCTCCTACTTTGCAACGGTTGAAGTAACCCTTAAAGATATCAGTGAGTAACAACTTGTTTATCTGAAGTCATCTCACAAATACTGAAGGGATTTGTGATTGTTTCTAATGAATTGTCCCCCATCCAGCTCTCCCAACTGTGGGTGGATCCTGTGATGAGGAAAAGTTCTACATTATGATTTCATATGGAAATCTGGGCAAAAACTTTAATATTATGCTGGGAAAACGTGACCTGACACCAGACCTGAGTGCAGAGTATGACGTAAAGCAGAACGCTAGTCACATGAGCTTGGTGGTGCCTTTCCTAGCATTTGATGTTGCGTTTGAGGTATTACTTCCCTTTGTTACCTTCTGTTGTATACTTTGCTGTGTCTTTAAGTGTCTCACTTTACTTTGCAGCTAATGTACCCATCATCCTTGAGGGCACGGCTTGATGTGTTGCTTTGGGAGCCCGTCAACAAATGGAGCCTTAGTGATTTCTCCCTGGCTTGCAATTTTCCCATGACCATGACTGGTATGTTCTTTTACATGGTGTTACAAGTTAGCAACTTTTTACAGACACTTTATTGAATTTTTGCTTAAATAACAATTGTTTTGGCATGACCTTTTCCCAGAGTGTTTTAGCAATGGCTCCATGTCAGCCCTTGCAGTAAAGGTAGAATCTGTACCCCAGCTTGTCCCTAGTCAACTTGCCCTGAGAGATCACTCATGCAGACCCAAATTCAGCAATGACCGCTTTGCCTACTTCTCTTATGATGCAAACAGTTGTGGAACCACTAGAAAGGTATGGAGTTACTACTTTATTTGTCATAGTAGTAAATGCACAGCCTCTTATGCTCCTGTCTCTCCCTCAGTTTTATGATGGTGTCATGATGTATCAGAATGAAATCATGTTGGGTAACGGGCGACCAGTTTACCAGCAGGGTAAAAATGGAGTAAATACTCTACCTCCTGATCCAGAGTATCGGTGAGATGGACTATATAACAGTTTGTGGATATCATGCCTGCTAATTTGTCTTTTGAAATTTTAAAGTGTGCTTTTTCTCATTGTTAGAGTGACCGTGTCCTGCTTTTACACGCTAAATGATACCCAGACGATTGCGTTTTTCACAAAGCCGAGGGAAAATGAACCTTTGCCGGAGACTGGTTTTGGGGAGCTGCATGTTGTACTGAGACTTGCTTTAGGTATGCTAAAATACTTTAACTTAAATGCCATCTGCTCAAAGACCCAGATATACTCGCGGTGTTTTGCATTGTTATACAGTCACTGAACCTCCTAGTCCTGCCCACACTGTTGAGAGCAGTGTTTAGATAATTTAAATGTGTGCTGTGGAATTTCTTCACAAGACACAAATCTCACTTTCAGCTAAAATAACTTAATCTTCCCATTTGTTCATAAATTCACTGGCCTCGATGGACTGAATGTTTCTGCAAAGCCTTAGAGCACACCTATTACACAATTGCCATGGACCAATGATAGTTTAATGGTTACTCGATGGTAGACATCGAACCGGACAGTTTGATTGGCAAGCGGTTCCAAACTTCCTTTTGGCCTGGTCTGGTTCGAAATGTCTCCAGTTCTTTGCGTTTGCTTGCAGTTTATCTGGGCTTTAGGGCTGTGATCTACTGAGCAAATTAACTCTGTAGTAGCTAATACTAAACTCTTTAAAAGGAGGACAATTGAAAAATGGAAGGTAAACTTCAGATGTGCTCTTCATGGATCATGTTGCTTTTTTCTTCTCCCCCTCTGCCCAGATGGATCTTATAATAATTTCTATGCAGAAGAGGATTTCCCAGTTGTACAGTCCTTAAGAAGTCCTCTGTTCTTTGAGGTGGTGCTGCTTCAGTCCACTGATCCTCAGATAGAGCTAGTCTTGGAGAATTGTTGGTCTACTCTGAAAGAAGACCGGAGTTCTACTCCAAGATGGGACTTGATTGTAGATGGGTAATTTATTTATTTTTAAATCTAATTGACCCTTTGCTAAGTGTTCCATATTAAATGTTACGATCAGAACTACCGCAACCACATTGGTAGTAGCTGTTCTTATACAAACCTTTATTTCTAAAGTATAAAAAAAATCCTGTTTGGCAGATTTTAAACTAAGTTTTATCCAAAAACATTGCCAGAGGTCATCTCCCATAGTTTCATCACAAGTTAACTCTTATACCATGAAGTTTGAAGTATTCAAAGCAATTCTGTACACTTACTGTTACTGCTGCCCACTCAACATGAAAACATCTCAAATTGACATGAAGTTCAATACCCATGGAATGTTGCAATGCATGCAATTTAATTTATACCTTAAATACAATGCAAGGTGCATAAGCATTTGTCAAATGCATAAATGTAGGCATTGGTTGTTGTTTTTCTGAGCGAGTGACTTGCTGTGGAAGAACAGAGCCTTGGAAAATGACTAAAATCTGCTTTGTTTGCCCTTAATTTCTTTGATCTTGACAGCTGTGTGAATCTGGCTGACCATTACAAGACCATTTTCCACCCTGTGACTCCTGGTGAGGTTCTGTACCCATCTCACATGAAACACTTTGAAATCCAGATGTTTACTTTTGTGCAGAGTGATGTCATGCGCCAAGATCAGGTATTTATATATCTTATCTGAGAAGTGGTTGTACACTAGGCTGTATTACTGAGACTACTTCTCTGCCCAGATTTATATACACTGTGATGCTGTGCTCTGTGATGCCATTCAGAATGATGGAATCTGTAAGAGACTGTGTCCATCTCCCTTTCCTTTAAAAACCGGAAAGAAAGGTATGCTTTTACTGAGGTTTGCTAAATTGTCTTGGTTTGTGAAGTCTGTCTGAACAACTTATTTCTTCCTCATATGACAGTACGAAGAGACACTACTAATGGCCAGATCCAGGAAGCACAGCTGTCAACAGGCAAAATTCTGCTTTCTGCCTCTTAAGTCCATTGATTTGAAACCTTAATAAAGTCTTTCAAAAAGCCTTTATCTTTGTCCTGCAGTTTGTCAATTTCAGTTTAACTAAATCAAACAGCTAATACAGGAAGCTACTATGTAAGGGTCCAATAAGCTTAAACATGAGTTGTGGGGTTGCTCAATTGTGTGAAGACAAAAGGGTCTAAATATTAATATTTTAAATGCCTCTGTTTTATTTTTAAATCCAGGCAGTTGCACCAGACATGTTGACTAATAAATCAACTAAATAAAACTAGCAGTCTTAAGATGAAAATGAACTCAATGACATTATTTCAGTGCAAATAACAATTTGCAACTCGTCAGTCCACTTTAGGTTGGTGCTCTTGAGCTGAAAGCTAAGCTCATATCTTTTTTTTTTTTTTTTTTTTTTTTTAGTTTAAGTGTTTCAAAGACAGCCCAGCTCTTAAATCGGGTCAAATTTGAGATGAAAAGCTCAGTTGTTAGTGATTGACATGTGGAATAGTGACACTGTCAGAATAGATTAGTTTGGAAAAGCAGTGCTTTTTCACCACTCTACACCTGCCAAAATCACCAATGTCAGTGTGAAAACATGTTACTATGAGCTGAAACAAGCTATGTGCTGAAATTCTGCAGATGTACTGGAGAAGTTTAATTAAAAAAAATTCTGCTCTGCATGAACAGCTTTATAAAGTTTTTTTTTTGTAGCATGCAAACATCTTTTACTTTTTTTTTCTTTTTTTTTTCCAAATATATGTGGCCTGGGTGAGCATGAAAGATGACTTTCAAAAACATTCAGTGTTAAGAATCATTATTTTCATGCATACATATACAGTTATATATGTATTTGGACACAGGCACACATTTTGAGGTTTTTACCAAAACATATTCTAGCTATATAATGGATATGGGCTGAAAGTGCACTCTCTGGTTTAATTTGAGGGTATTTACATCCAAATTGGAAGAAGGATTTAGGAATTACAGCTCGAGAGTAGCTCCCCCCCCCCCTTTTTTTTTTTTCAAGGGACCAAAAGTAATTGGACAATTGAATAAAAAGCTGTTTCATGGACGGGTGTGGGCTATTCCTGTTATTTCTTTATCAATTAAGCAGGTAAAAGGTTTGGAGTTGATTCTTAGTGTGGTATTTGTATTTTGAATCTATTGCTGTGAACCTTTAGCCTGGTTAAAACCAGACCATTCTCAGTAACTGAGTTATGGTCTGGCAAAGCTTTGACAAATCATTTCCAATGGGGCGTCACCAACGGACGTCACTCAAATGCCTCTGGGCACAATTGGGTAGACCTAAAACCAATCAGAGTGATGTAGAAACATCACCGAGTGTTCTTTGCTCGGGTTTTAACAAAGGAAATGTTCAAATCGGTTCGAACAAACGCTATAGCTGATTCGAACGAGTGATGTTCCAAGCTGACCAGTTCTGTAAAAGCATGTAAAAAAAAAATGTATGTGTGTGTGTATATATATATATATAAATGCACTTGCATCCATCCACATACAAATGTGCATACATAAACTTGCCAGGCAGTGATCATGCATTTGATAACTACTGTGTATCGTCAGGAAAAAAAGTTTGAGTTTGGAGGAACTTAAGCTATGTTCAGACTGACAGCATGTTCTTTTTTTTTTGCATATACATATGTTTTTGAAAGTCTGGACAGCAAAAAAAACATGAAATCTGAATTTTTCAAATCTGATTCAAACCAAATATGGTTTGAAATGTGATTCCAGTCAGATTTTTACAGATGTGTTTCAGTCTGGTTGCTCAAATCAGATTTTAAACTGTCTTTTTTTGTCAAATTGCATATATTCTTGTGGAGAGTCTGCCTGAAAATATTGGTTTTGAAAAAAAAAAAAAAAAAACGGATTTCCCTGCAGTCCGAACATGGCCTTAGTGTCGATATGTGAAAAGGTTATTGTAGCAGCACTGTTTTACCAACGCACCACTTTTTCTTTCTTTTTTTTACCTACAACAATCAACAATTCTTTTTTTTTAATACTAATATAAGTCACAGCTTTCTCTAATTTTGTGTAGCCTACTTCCTGTTATGCTTCTTGCAAAAGGGAATCACTTAAAATAAGGTTAAAACTGGGACTTTGAAGAGGTTTGAAATGTTTGTTTAAAAGGTAAAGCACCTTATTTTGTATGTGTGTTGGGAGTGGAGACCTTCACACTTCTGCACTTATCTTTTCTGAAGTGTGGTCTGGGTGCCAGACTTATGACAGTGCCACTTCCTATTCCGCCTAATGTACTTTTCACTTCTGGGTGGTACATAAATATCTTTGTTTATTGTATAAAATGATCTTGCTTACCATTTCAAATCAATTTTGAAACATGTTCTGATATTAAAAATAGCAGAAATGGGAGTGAAAGTTGTGATGCTTATTGGCCATTAAATTTAAAATGCTCAACAAAATGCAATTCCTTCTAAAATTTGACGTGTGTTTGTTGATGTCTCATATATCTTTATTGCAAAGTCTTAATTGTAACAATGCAGATTAGAAAAGACAAGCTTGACTGTGGGGTGAAGGGACATGATGGAGGAATAAAAGCTTAGGAAGCAGAGTGAAAACAAAAGGAAGTCATTAGTCAGAGCTGAATAAAACACTTCAGCACATGGAGCCTCCCATTCAGACACACCTCCGATAACATCTGTCTGTAAGCACTGCCTGCTCGTGTATTGATATCTAGACTATTTTCTGCTTTCCCCTTTAAAAGTGATTTTGGGCAGCCACTGGTTAAAACAATTTATTGAATATTGAGAAAGATATATTAGGGACAAAACACTTGATCCCAAACTGGTGTATAGGAAGTGAGCATGTTGTGTGATTTTGTTGGGAGATTCATATTGTAAATATGTTCCTTATGCTACATTTTAGTGTAAACAAGTGTTAGACTTCGGGAGGGTTAGGAAATATTGTACAAGACTCACAGAACAGCAAATTCTCAGGACGGATCCTTCATGAAATTTCAGTCGTATACTTTTGTTGCTGCCATTTTATGTTGATTGCACATTTATCAACCTGCTACATTTTTATACTGTTGTGCATCGGTTAGGGTTATAATATAGTATAATATAAATTGAATGCAACACATTGTACCTTAATCCACTTGCGTTTTGAATCATTCACACACATTAATATCCAAAGATTTCAGAGGTTTTGATGAACATTTTATAAGTGGTTGCACTTGCATTGTCTCAGGGATTGTTTAAATGTGACATAAGAACTACATTTATCTTACTACATAATTATTTGTACGTTTGCGTTATTACATTGTCTCAATTTAAAAAATAGACATACTTTGATTAAATGAATACAAAAAAGTGTTATCTTTGAAGGATATAGGCCTGGTTTCACAGACAGGGTTTAGATTAAGCTAGGATTAGGCTTTAGTTCAAAAAGGATATTTAAAGCAGCTTCTATAAGCGCGCCTTAGAAGTTGCTTTCAGTTAAACCAGCTCAAACATGTATTTTAGTCTAAGACTATCTTAAGCCTTGTCTGTGAAACCGGGGAATAATTTATTAAACAGAAAACTTTTTAAAATGATGTATAGTTTGATTAGTCGATTCAGGGTTGTTGTTTTTTTTTCATTAAAAAAAATTAAGTAAGAGAAAAGGAAAAACTCTAGACAAATGTCTAGACAAATGATGCCAACATATTTGTGACATTAAGGGCAAAATGTCCCTCGCTAATCCCTCTGCCTATGGAGGTATTTTGGAGGTGAGAAAGCTTTGTCTATCAAAGATGGCAGCCGATGTGTTAATGGCTGATCATTAGTTGTTGCTGTTGGCTGCATCAAAAGACACAGCCTTATGTTTGATGTTTCCAGATGGTGATATTTATGAATAGGTGAGTTAATCATTGTGGCTCTGGATCTGATCAAAGTTAAAAAATATTCATCTAGTGGAGGCATTTAAAAGAAGACAAAAGAGGATTAAAGGAGAGCATACATTAGCATTATTGCAAAAGTAGAGCAAATGTGTTTTCTCTAGTTTAGTTTATTGTCATTTCACGTATTCATTATCAAGTATTCAGTGGAGCGACTGTTTGGACCTCTGTTTGTTGTCTGTTTTAAGAAAACCTGTCTGAATCATTGTCAGATTACATGAACAGTCTTTACATCAACTTCGGTTAAAATCCAGGCCAAATGTATCCATATGACACATGCTTTTTCCATGGCATTCAAAACAATCAATTATATATATATATATATATATATATATATATAAAATCCACAATACTTTGTTTCTTTGACTGTGCACATTTTTGTCACATGGGTTGCTCATTTCTGTTTGTTAAATGACAGCCACTTTAAAGCTTTTACATTTTTATTTTCATTCTCTTGTCATTTATTTTTGTGCTTTTTTCATATTTAGCTTTGTTCTTGTACCTTTGTCACAGACGGACCCCAGCCTTTATTTAGCTTTGTTCTTGTACCTTTGTCACAGACGGACCCCAGTCTTTTAATCTTAAAATATGAATTAAATTATAAAACTCTGCTAATAAGAAATATATCACAAAGTAATATTAAAAAGTATTTCAAAAATGATTTTGTGAAAATATTACTGATTGTTTTTGTCGTTGTTGGATACATTAGTGATAGGCTACATTTAAAAAAATGACAGAATACTCCTATGATGCATGTCTACAAAGAGTATTTGCTAAAAAAAAATATATACAGGGCCCAAAAGGGAGACCCATATAATTTCAAATGCATTTCTACAAGATGTTGTATAAAAAGGTGATCAGTCTGCAGGAAGTGCAAGGCTGCAAACTGATCTAAGGAGCTGATCATGGAAACATCTCAAACCAACAATACACGTACATGTTTTTTCAAGTAATGTGTATTCGGGTGGAGATCCCATTAAACCCACACACGAACCTTTTACAGATGCAAATGACCCACGAATGTCAAAAATTCACACCTGCGTCCTGCCGCCTCTCAGCTTCACTTTGATCAACTCTGAGGGAAGGCGGGCTGACTGGATATATAGGCTAATGCAGTCCGAAGGAAAGTCAAATTATTGCATGCTGAACCCGAGTAGGTCTAGGTCACAATGGCAGTTGTGCATGGGAACCTTGGGAATGGACACTTAAAGCAATTCCAGCTGTTTCCAACCGCAGATTTGGAAAGGAGGACTAACATGCACACAACAGGTGGGTGTTTACGCAGGAATCTTTCTTGAAATGCATTTGAGAGTGACTAAGAAATCAATACGCTTAACTAATATAATTTCCACTCGTGTTTCTCCTCAGATTACGCAGCTCAAGACAGGATGCAGTTCCTCAATGGCACCTCCAGGGCGGACAGCGCGAGCTTGTTTACGCACCGCAGAAAACGCACCAACTTCACGCAACAGCAGATTGACGTCCTGGAGAAAGTTTACTTCGACACCAAATACCCTGATATTTATTTAAGAGAGAAACTTGAGGCACTGACCGGTTTGCCAGAGTCGAGAATCCAGGTGAGATTTCAATTTGCAATGTTCCTCAGGAAAAGACCTGCCTAAGATTAAACGGGACACCGGGGCTAGTTGTCACACGTTTGGCTTAACGTCTACAAAAGCTTATGAAACATTTTATTGGCCAGGGAATAGGTTTTAGTTTATTCAACAAACTTTTAACTCAGAGGGGCCAAGAAGAGGTGAAAAGAAAAAGCCATCATACACAAATGTAATATGGTATGTATTTAAGTTTATCTGTATGAAATATTGAATCAAAATGTAAACAATGCACTTTTCTATGCAATTATAATAAAAAATTCCCTTCTCCTGAGAACTTAATAAGTTTTAGAAAAAGTGTGACAACAAGCTCCGGGTTTCTCTACAGTTGTTTGAATGTATGCCAGTGTGGTTTTCTGTTATTGTAGATAATTGAATGGCATCAGGTTCCTAAACTGTGTTCATTTTCTATTCAGGTGTGGTTCCAGAACCGAAGGGCAAAGTCACGGCGCCAGGTGGGAATTCCTGTTCCCAACAAGACCAGTGGAAGTATACTGACCCCCAACAATCTCCTTATGAACCAGTTTACGACACATCAGAACCACACCAGCCTGGAGACCCAAAGAACACCAAAGTTTGTCACGATGGACAACTTCAGTCAACAGATGATCATCTCTGCAGAAGAGAAGAACTGCACCCTGAAAGGTGACATATACGACCCAACCACGATTCCATGCATGTTCAGCAGAACCGAGGAGAACCAAATCAAAACAGATCACCTGAGCGTTGTGGTGCCACGCAATTACACACAGCAGTATCCGAAGGGACATGGACAATTCACGGCCGCAAACCATGCTAAGTCTACATTGAAGCAATTTTTGGTGGAATACGACAACTTCCCACCGAACAAAACCATTGGGCCAGAGATGAAAGTCGTTATTCCACCTCTCCCGTCACAGAATAACTTCCTGATGTCCTCATCATCCCCCAAACACATTGCCTGTTCTGTCCAAAACATACCAGTCAAGGTCCAGCCAGGAAGTTTTGGAACTTTTTCTCCTATCAGAGCAAGCGAAGCTGTCGAGTTCTCAGATTCTGACTCAGATTGGGAAAGAGAAGCCATTTTTAACGGGTTCATTTAGCTTTTTAAGTTTTTACACTCACAGACTTTATCTGAAGCTTTGAAGAAAATGTATGGTTTGAAAATCAGATATTTATTGTATATTTCAGATATTATTGTATATTATGTATGTGATGGGGGTAAAAGGGAGACATTCTACACTCATAATAAAAATCTCTATAAACCACCAAAATACAGAATCTGAGCCTTTATGAAGATAATAGAAATCAATTTATTTACAAATGTTTTGTGTCATGCATACACTTACAGGTTAAAAACCCCCCCACAAAACTACCGCATTGAAAAACACACCAGTGGGGCATTTGGGTTATTATTTCTTATTTCTCCTCCTAAGGACAAGACAAACTGTTTCATTCCACACAGCTGTCTATTATAGGTCTTTTATAAACAGAATAGTTTCTTTGCAAAAATACCTAAATCTGGCAAGTCAAAAATGTCCACATTACCCTATATATGATCGATTTATTGATATATTTTGAGTGAACTGTACAGTTATCTACAATGTACATATTTAAAACATACAGAACAGTTTAAAACAGACAGAACAGTACCTCTTCTCTCAGGACACTCAAAGTTAAGGCACTTTGAGAATGAAACAGAGGAAATAAAATGATGCAAAAGGTATCAAACAAACTGCACCAACAAGTAGTGTTGCTCGGCATACACCCTGGTTGTAAACCAGCAATAAAAATAAGGGGAAACTTAAATATCAAATTGAGTGCGAGTAACATCTGAAATTGTCACACATTAACATCTACAAAAAAACTTCACACTCCCATTTTTTTTTACTAGCTAGTCGAACATCATCCAAGTCTGGTGCCTTCGGGCATGGAATTTGAACACTACTTTTGCAGGTACAGTAAATGAACAAACATCCTGACCTTCCATAACGTCAAACAGAACGAACACAAAAGAACAAAGTGGTGATCTGAAGAGGTGAGTTGCTATCCGCATTTGCGATCGGATTCCCGGGAGGCGTGCAAGTTTATTTCAGTCACGTTCTGTTGGTGTTGTTGGCAGAGAAAGCATGGAGGTTACCCAGCTGGCTCAGACCGCTTTGTATGTGTGCTACATGGATCTCCACATTATCCTGAAAACAACTGTAGAAGACAGATTATTGTAGATGACAATGTTTTAAAAGTTCAGGGAAATGGAAACAACAACAACATTGATGTCAAATAAATACTTAAAAGAATGCAGGAAAAACAAAGCAAAATAAGTATTACCTGAGGTTGGATTCATCTATTGAACTCTTTATGTCATTAAGAGAGTCTGTGAGTGATTTGAATTCAAACGAGTTCAAGTCTCCCCCTTCGGCCAAACACTGCATTAAATAAAGAGAAAAATATTATCAGGATCCAATGTACATGTATCATGGCAATCCTGACTCTCAAGTTCTTGGTCTGCGCTCTACTGTAAAAGCCTTTTAGTGATAAGGATGGGCACAAATCATTTTTTCTTCAGAAAATGTAAAAATGTTCTGTTGTAAACGACATGCAACAGTAAACACTATAGTCTGGTACCCTGATCTGCAGGAGGAGTGCCGTGAGACGAGAGACGAGCTGAGTGAGGCCGGGGCTCTGGACACGCTGTTCTCCATCAGGCAACGCGTTACTCAGACGCACAACGTCCTGTGACTCTTCTTCACAGCGCCGTCGCAGCTCACTAGGCTGATCTGCAGGCTGCATGCCCTGATCTGGGGCCAGCTGAGCAGAGAATATTATGGAAGAGTGAATGCAATTTGAATGCATGTTTTATGTCCAAAATATTACAAAGAAAACCAGAACTGAACAGCTGGAGAACAAGTGTAGTGAGAGGGGGGAAAAACATGTACCTCAAAGCAAAACTGCTGTACTTCATGGAGGACTTTGTTGAGGTCTTTGTTGAGTTGTTCCAGGTCCAGCACTGTTGTGGCATATCTCTTCTGCAAGTCCAACCCAATTGGCACGGAATAGGACTTCTGCAGTGGCAGAATGGAAAAAGTTACTTGCCATACAACCATTACAAAAGAACAAATCCATATTAGCTCTAGTCATTTACTGACAGCACTTTAAAACCTTACTAGTTTCTCAGCTTCAGTGTTCATCTCCTTCAAATGCTTTATATGTTCCTTTTTAATCATGAGGATTTTGGACAGGCGTGTCTAGCAGGAAAATAAAACAAAATGACACAATTCTGTGTAAAACGAAAGCCAAGTAAATAGATAACATTTAGTGACTGCAATTCTCACCACTTGTACAAGAAACTTGACAGGAAATCCACCCAATGTCTCTCCATCAGTTCCTGTCAGTTTACTTTTCCAGGGGGACTGACTGAATAGAGGGTCATTATCCTGGGAAGAGAGCAAAGAGAACTACAATTATTTTTTCTATTTGTGTCAGTGGTTCTCAACTGGTTTTGGTCAAGGACCCAGATTTTACATTGAATATCAAGTGGGTACCCTGCATAGTACCAAACTTGTTTGTAATAAAAGAAAAATAATTATGATTTTTTTTCACACATACCCTTAAATGTATAAAATGACCAACAATCTGAAAATTGTTAATATGAAACAGAATTGACATTAAAGATTGAGTGTTTGGTTTCTAAATTACTCCTTGACACCTTGAGGTCAGAACAAACTGCACATTGTTGCATTTAATTATTGGCATTTAGTAGGGCTGCTCGATTACGGCAAAAATCATAATCACAATTATTTTTGATCAATATTGAAATCATGATTATTTAACATGATTATTGGTGGACGATATGATCAAAGTCTTATTTCACGATATGAGTAATTTAAACAATTAGGCAAATATCACAATTATCGACACTTATTATTGACAAAAATTAGCTTCGGATAACTCTGGTACAAAACATCTGAAAATTCTTCACATGAAATTCAAAACATCATGAAAATTAGCTTCGGCTAACTCTGGTACAAAACATCTCTTCGTAAGATTAATGTATTTTGTACGTTGTCCCTGACAAATAAATAAAGTAAAAAAAAAAAAAAAAAAAAAAAAAGAATATATGGTTAACTAATGTAAAAAGGTTTTCAAAAAAATAATCAGCAATACAATAAGAACAAAGAAACGAATGACAAACAAAACAGACAAATAAATACAACAGAATGAAAAGACAAATTAAATAAACAGTGTTTTTGTTTTTTCAGGAAGATGTACTAACAGTGGTATTCAGATAAGCAATAGTAGGTGACCAGGCATGCCGTTTTCCCCGGGACAGTCCCATAGCATTATTTTTAGTGTCCTTACTTCATCTCTGGCCAAATCATGCTTTGTCCCGTATTTCATCTTTCCTAAAAAATTCTTTATTGCTGAGTGTTAGAGCAAGTAGTAGTCTTCTGTCACATAAAAACAGCCTGATCAAGAGTTAGTTAACCAATCACATCATAGTATATTTTAGAGAACAAAATTACTATCCAATCACAATTCAATGTGAATATCGATTAACTAGTAAGTGTGGAGGTGGATCCGGCATCAGTGTTTCAGTGATGGAGAGCATAGAAGTCGGATACGAAGATGTCAAAAAAAAAAAAAAGCGTTTACATTTAACGAGAAAATGTTCTTCTGCTCGCACCAAATTTGAGGATATATATATATATATATAATATGTTATTGTCAGATACTTTTATGTGTGGGGTGGTGAGGAGGGTGCCTGTCCATCCCTTATTCCAATCTGAGAAATCTGGTCATGCCAAGTAATAGCTTACAACAACAAAAAATTATAATCAAATGTAAAATAACCTTATTAAAGCTACTTAAAGGTACAATATGCAGGATTTTTGCAGTAAAATATCCCAAAACCACTAGGCCAATGTTATATATTTTGTTTGGTTGATTACTTACAATATCCCAAATGTTTCCAACTATTTGTAAATCGTGAGAAAATTGCGATTTTAACCAAAGAAACGGTGCGTGTGAGCAGGGGAGAGGGAGTCGCCAGTCAATTACGTCATATCCGCGTTACCCCCGGGTTCCGCCAGGTTTGACCTGTACTGCGATAGTAACCATGGCGACAGACGTTGACAACTGGGTTATGCCCGTTATGCCTAGCAGGACGCTCACGCTGTTGTTGTTTTGTTCAAACATTATGGACCATGGCAAGCAGTCTAAAATGAAGGTAAACATCTTTGAGATGCCGAGAGCTCCACGTCCGCGACTAACTTTGACATGACAGAGACGCGAGTGTTGCATGTACTTTATTAGACAGCTGAGCAAATGCACATAAAACTAATCAATGTTATTTAACGTTAGTTCAACATGATGAAATGTTAGAATATGATCTGTATGTTATTCTAGCTTACTTAGTTTCATCCAGCCAAAAAACAACCTAAATAACAACATTCAACACACTCAAATGCAGTGTGATAGTGTAACTGTTAGAGCAAGTGAAACAGCGCTGCGTTACCTCAAGTTTATTTCGTCTAATAAACTGACCTGTGAGAGTATTAATTCAGCACTTGCGTGTAGTTCGGTAGAATGAAATGTCCTTATTCCTTTATATCCGCGGGACTCGCGTTGCGTGTGGCGCTAGTAACCTTATACGTCTAGCAATCGCGCCCTGCTTCATACCACAGTCATGTTAAAAACATCAATGTATTCACTCATCCATAAAAGATCCATCAGCTTGACGACAAGATCCATAATTATGCTTAATGCGGAATATACATCATCAATATACGCTTTTGTTATTGTCAGAGATGAGCGACCCCTGGTGGCGAAAAATCATGCATATTGTACCTTTAAGTTATTCAGTCAAAAACAGCAAGTGATTTTCCTTTGTTGTTTGATTATCATAAATGACAGACTACTGCAGGTATATTAGGCTGCTGTCACTTTAAGAGCTAATGCACGGATACTGTTACACAGGTATTTTTTTCTCACAACACTGTACATTTATTTAAGACTGCGGCTACTCACAAATCAGGTAACCAATTAGACCTTATTTACACGCGCTACTGCTCCACTGACCATACACTGGTCACTCTGCTGCACAACTCAGATCACTTCCTCCTCACTTTCAACCTCAACCTGCCCCAGAACACAACACACACTCCTCCACAGGTCACCTTTCGGCGAAACCTATGCTCACTCTCACCCTCTCGCCTATCCTCTTTGGTCTAATCCACACTTCCTCCACCTCTCAACACTAGATACTAACAGTGTAACTGATATTCTTTTCTCCACTTTAACATCCTACTTGGACTTATGCTAATATCTCTACAGCTAAAATTACTTACTACCAAAACAAAATGAACAATTCTTCTGACTCGCATGCTTTTCAAAACTCCTCTCCTCTCTTCTCAACCCTTCTCCTTTTATTTTAAGGTAAAAAATGTTCCATAGTGTTGCTTTAAATACTCTCCAAAAAAGGCATTTTAACATTTTTGTGTGTATGCGCTTAGCCACCATTTGCTTATCCGCATTCGGCTCAGACTCAGAGCGCACAAGCAGAAAGCCGACTGGGAAACAGGGTCTCTTTTGCAGCTTAATGCGGTTCAAACAGTTTAATATCAAAAATGTCCCAAAGCATAGGAACAGTAGACTGAATTTTAAAACAGTCACAAATTCGGCTAATTTGGATTTTAGGGAGAAACGAAAGTGCACCGCTGTAAAGGAAAGGAAGATGTGCTAGACAGAAAGTGGCACACTAATCCTTTTACCTTGATTTTCTTGTTTTCATAATCGCTGGAATCGCCGAAATACAATTACGATTAATCGCACAGCTCTAGCATTTAACATTGTTTTATCCCGGTGTTGTGCCGAATTTCGACCCCCTGCCAAATTATTACCCCCCTCGTTGAAGTCAATACCTGATTGCCTAATCCTAACCCCACCCCTAATCTTAACCCCTCCCCCACAACTAATCCTAAACCAACCAATTCTAGGGGGGTAATAATTTGGCGGGGGTCGAAATTCGGCACAACACCAGCAGCCATGCAACCCAAGAATAACAGACCTGCAACACTTTTTTGGGGGTAATGACACACCAGTTAATCAACACTAATTCAAGGAACACATCTTTGAAAGTTTAATTTTACCATTAAGATGGACTGGGCTGAGCCTGGATAGGATCCACGGGGTGGGGTCAGAAAGTTCTGGAAACGAGGTGGCCGCTGTTTCTGAGCAAAAGCAGATATGGGCATCGTCTCATGAGGTTCATTGCTCTGGGGAGAAAGCATTGGAGAGTGTTAGCCATTAAAATCAAATGACAAGGTTTTTAATGAAGAGATTGGATGACAGAAAAATTATAATAGCCATTTACGACTAAACTGTTTTTTTCTTACAAGCACTTCATAGTCAGGAACAGTGTGTGTGCCGAGCCCATTTCTGTCAAATGTCACGCGATATGTTGCTGCACTGGTATCCACTGCATCAATCTGACCAGTAAACAAGCCATCATGGACACCCCTAAGACGAGCTAGTGTTTAAAGAAAAAAAGAAAAAGGAGGATTTAAAAAAAATCTTAATTCAAACCATTTCATTTTGTACATTTTATCTTTTGCTCTAGAATACATTAATTTAACTATACAATAAGCAAAGAAATATGGTTCTAGAGTGCAAAACTTAGAAAACAAGATCATCACCTGATCAAGTTCACTCTTTCTAAACTCACAATCTTAAGAAAAAGTCTATTTTGAAATGTTCTTTTCACATCTGCTGATAGCGTCAGACAATGGCAGATATCAAACGTGTATAATCAGATCCTCACCTGTAACTTTAGTGCCGATGACCAAGGGCAAAGGAATCTCATCTGGCAAGTCTTTGCATAAAGACATATCTGTGATTTTCCTCTGTTGCAGGAGACGCATCTTCTGCCTCTTCTGTTTCAGAGCCATTCGCTCTTCAGCGAAGAATGCTGAGGAACATCTGAAAAACATAATATATTAACACACAAGTCCAAGCATTTGAATGCAAGATAATTCCATTCTAATGCAGCTTTAATGTACATTATGGGTTTTTATTGTGATTACTGCATAAGGTTAAAAAAAATTAGGAGTCAGTTAACCTTCGAGGTTTGCCCATTAGTCTTCTGATTGTTCCCCATTCAACTCTTGTCAATTTTCTAGTCTTTAGATTGGGAAAAGACTCCCTCAAACACAGGCAGAAGTCATTGTCTCCTTCAAATAAAGGCCTAAAGATGAAAAAGATGACATTTGGAAAGACAATCATTTAAAAGATTAGTGGTAAATCAATATTCCAATTGAATGCTGATACAGATCTAATAAAGTTTAATGGTAGCAAATCCCATCTATGTAATATTTACTTTAAAGTTTAAACCATATTTATCTAGAATTTGCTTAAAATAAAAAGGACTTTTTTTTTTATAAATTGACATGCACTTCTGTTAATCAACCAAGCAGACTATTAAAACAAATTAATTTCGTCTATTACTATTAATATCTATTTATAATGAAAATGCAATGTCATGAAATGTCTTATTCATTGCAGAGAGACATACTCTCACTTTCTAATAATCAGAATAATTACAAATTTAAGAATGTGAATATTAAAGGTAGGGTAGGCAATTTCGGAGCAGCTAGCAATAGCAAGCTAGCTTTGAAAGCATTAGATCCCACCCTTCCTTCAGAGCGTCTCCAAATCCACGCCTATTTCAAAACACATGAATGCACAGGTCGCGCACAGCCAAAGCAGATTCATCAAAGCGTCATAGAGACTCTGTTAAATTACCTCATGTCTCAAAGCACATAGCATTACAATAATAATGAATGTAAACAACTTATAGAGCTCTTATTTGTACCACCTGACTGCAGCAGATTTATTTCGGCATTGATAGTGTTGTTGACAAAGAAACGTATAAATCCGAGTCTGAGGAAACAACTCATAGTGGAACATCATGGATCGAATGCAATGATTGGACGAACATTAGTAGGTCCTGAGACATCCACAAATGATATATGTACATTATTTAATATTTAGACCACTTCTATTATTGATTTCTATCAGGATGTGATAAGAATGTTTCAACCAGAATTCCCCAAAATTGCCTACTCTACCCTTTAACAGCACAAGAACCGCACACAGTGACTGGAAATATAAAGTCTGCAAAACATACCTGTCAATATTTGAATAGAACCATTCATAGATGCACCATTTGTGCGCTTTGGGCAGTTTGAGCAAGTTTCTTAGTCTCAGACCAATTTTCTGTGAAACCCTTTTGTCTGGTGTTGTGACATTTGTAAGTTTCTGCAAAGGCAAACATTCAAAATGAAAATGCAATTTCACCAAACTTCATGTCAAAAGACCCATCTATCCTTCTTATTAAAAACACATCCTGGACGTCTCTCACCTGAGGCATAGCAGTGACCCTCTGGCTCCTCCTGGGAGATCTGGAGGCGAGAGGCCGCTCCTCATCCTCACACGACAGTCGACTCCTCTTTGAGCTCCTTGTTGGCTGAAGGACAAAGCAGACATGAGACATTGGGGAGCAATAAATGCTAAGATACAAAACTGCTACCATTGCAAGCAAAACTGAGAATACAGAAAAGAGTATGAAGCATTGATGAAAACGAACCGTTTCCACAGAAACATAACTGCTCCGTCCCCTGGTGGTCTGTGATTTTGGTAAATTGTTCTTTTCATTTAGAGTATTAGACAAACTTCCTTCTGTAGAAGAACAAAACAAAAGTGCGAAAAAATTACTCAGCTGTGGAGGGGATGTAAAGAAAAAAAGCATTTTTGTGACAAAGCGCATTGCAATGTATTTGTGTCAGAAACAAAAGATTGACGTACCTCTTAAACTTACAAGAGCTTTAGCTGAAGAGCCTGAAGTTAAAAGAGCACAAAGAGTTTGATATATTTCTACACATAAAGTTTTCAAAAGCAACATATGATTAAGAGTTAAAAATAAGTCTAACAAATAAACCATGCAAAACACTAAGGATAAAGTCCTAGATCATATTTTCAATTTAGTTTTTATTTATCTTGCACCACAAAGCTATTTAAAAAAAAAAAAGCTATTTCAAAACCTCAAAGTTTTTCAACACTTAAGTTGGAAAAAAAGAAGACCAACTTCTTAATACAAATGCTATCATGTATCAATAATGCTCCTGACATTTTGTTAAAATCTCTTTCTATACAGTGATTGCATATTGAACTAAAGCAGTGATAAATGACACAGCTTGTGGTTTCTGGTTGGATCAACCTGGTTGATAAAAAATATAAATATATATTTTAGATCACCATCCATGGTGATCCAATCAGAAACCACAAAAAAAATCTTTGTAACAAGCTGCGTATAGAACCAACTAAATAACAATGTCATTTTATATAACTGCTCTAGCTCAATATGCCATCACTTCATATTGCAAATATTAACAGTAATGATTATTAATTAATGGCAATAACAACACTTGAAGAGCAAAGCTGGGGAATTAAATCATAATCCACCCTAATACAATACAACAAAGAATGTAAGTTATATATGATAGTGGAACAAAACAATCCACTGAGAACTATTTTGATGAACCAGATAAAATCCAAAAACCAGTACTGTATCATACATAGGAAGAGTGCTGTGAACATATGGAACGTGTTTGTTTATCATATGGAGAGTGTTTTTAAACACAAACAGACTGACACTGACAAGAACAACAAAACCCAGCAGCTGTCATCGAGTTACGACCCTATAAATGTCTGCAAAGTTAAACCCCGACCGTATTGTAACCACCACGCTACTACTACCAGCCGTACGGCTTGTGCGGGTTATAAATAAATGATTACAACAGGATTTTAAGACAAAAATCTCTTCAGGTATGATATTTATTTATAGTAGTAGCCTCTGAAAGCTAACTGTTAGCTCGTTAGCCTCAGCGCTAATAACTTTGCGTCTATTTTAACTCCACTCATAGCACTGAAAAACACTTGAAATGT
Organism: Meda fulgida; assembly: GCA_030578275.1. Taxonomy (NCBI): domain Eukaryota; kingdom Metazoa; phylum Chordata; class Actinopteri; order Cypriniformes; family Leuciscidae; genus Meda; species Meda fulgida. Next base: position 6,234,151 of record CM060635.1, read on the forward strand.
ATGGCGAGTAAACTGAGTTGTAAAGCGCTTTTAAATGGGACACATGCTCGGCAGGGGAGTTATAAAGGTTTAGTGAGGAGTTTGTTATTTTACTCACTCTCGTCTAACAGCTGCTCGAGCTCCGCCATCTTGAATTAGCCGCGCCGGTTTTTCAAAGGCCGAGTGCCGCGCTGCATTGTGGGACAGAGAGGGCAGTTCAAACAAACACTCGACAGTATGCGTCCACAAAACTATTACACCATTTTTTTTATTTCAGCTGCATGGTATAGAAAAATGAGAATCTTAAGATGCATTAGGAATTTTTATGCAGTTTCTTCTTTTCATATAATCCTGTTTAAAATATGTTTAATTAAAAAGGTTGATCTTCTGTCCGGTTCAGGTTGTCAACCAGTGGATTGGGGCACATTAGGGGGCCTCAAGATGACATAAATGATTTAAGTACATTTTATATATATAGCAAAACGAATGAATTGCAAAACTTTTATGACCTTTATTACTTTACAATAACTTTCTTAAAGAATCTTCTTTAGGTCTTGAAACTCATGGAATCAAAAATAATATTTATTCAAACATATTTACACTCAGTTCCTGTTAAAAGTAATTTGAAAACAAGCAGCTTCTTCAAAATGACAGCAGAACACAGCAGATAAATTGTATTGCTTACATAAGGGGCCTTTAAGTATTGTGCTTTTAAGTAAAAATGGCGCTGCCATAGTTTGCTGTATTTGTAGCAAGATCACAGTAATCACAGGTAAAACCATGAATGCATGAGGTTGAATCAGTTCTAAATTTTAACTTTAGAGAAACATAGTACCATGGTGCTTTTTTGCTGTCTGGGACTAAAGTTATAAAAATTGACCATAGTTTTGCAGTGTAACCATAGTGTAACTGAGGGACTTGCAACAGGACTAAAGCTGTAAAAAAAAAAAAAAAGACTAATAGATTTAATGCAAATCAGATATCCACCAAAATGCCAGTTTTGTAGTAAACCCATAATAACTTGTCATAAAGATTTAGTCAGAACAAATGCTGTGAATGCAAATACTGAGCAATTGTAATTATAATGTACAAAAATAGGTTATTCCAGTACATTTGTTAAAAATTGATCATATTAACCCCTACAAAACATGATTTTATTTATTTATTTTCTTTGTATTATTATGGAAGCGTATGACAGAAATAAATGAGCTTCAAACAAAATAAGCCAAAACCTGTTTTATTTAGGAAGCAAAGACGTTTGTCAGGACGCAAACAGACTTCTTGTTCACAAAAATGTTGTTGTTTACCCAAAAATAAACAAAGTAATACAAATGCAAGTACAGCAGCAGCCATTGCTCTTAGCTTTACATTGCGATTTTAGTTGGCCAAAATATATTTTCGCATAGGACAGAAAACTGAAAAGCAAAACCGGGACAGTACACAATTAACATACAAAATATTTGTCCAAACATGGCAATTCTAGTAAAAGGTTACTCACTCATGGCAGGCTATATCCTAGCTTACAACACTTTATTTTCTAAAACTGTACATTTTCTCTTTTTTATATTGAGAAGACAACCAAAAACATGTACACTACATGTGTTACAGTTAACCTGATTCCAGGTTTAGCAAAAGTATTAAAACAAAGAAAAAGTCTATGAAAAATGGAAGACTGTCTACCTATTATTGTTGGTAGCTTACAAGAAAGATCTCCACAGATAAGTCCAATAATTTCTGTGAATATATACCAAAGCCTGCAACATTTGCAACAATGCTGTGACACAATTTGTGATTGCAAATGAAGATATAGCCACTTAACTTACTCCAAAACTAACAGACTAGAGCAACTGGGAATGTGTTGCTGAAGCGCTAGAGAACTGATTTAACCATTTGTCAACTCGTATGCTGCTTGGTCTTGGTGCTAAAGCTGTTGCAGTGGACTTCAGTGGAGTCCAAAAGCCTGTCCACATGGGCAGATCTCACCCGCTGTCTCACCAGAGAGAGGATTGATAGTTGAAGCGAATCTTCAGCAGGTATTTCAGGTTAACCTGAGCAATATCATACACAATGTACCTGAAGGAAAGTTTGAGTCAAGGGAAACACAGTGAAAGATGAATGTGTAGTTATATAAATATTGGCAGCGGCTAATAGCGTTATATGCTATTTACATTAAATGAAAATATAAGTATTTTCTTTACACTAAGTGTAAATAGTTGTTAGATGCTATTTATACTTAGTGCAAATTGTGGCAGATACGGTTTGCACCTCAGTATTATGTAGTAGTATATAATACAGTAGTATATTATACAACAGTGTGCAATAATAACAACATATTCAGTGTATATGATTGTATTTATTGTTAAATGGATGCTGCTTTTTTTGGGACATTACCTCCGCTACACCTACTCCTAACCCTACCCCTTAAAAACGTTATTCCTGCTATTAAATAGGCCCTTTAATTTCCACTTCTCATTTATTTTTAAAAAACATTTTTTTAAACTTCTCTCCAAGCTGATATGCGATGGGAAAAGGGATAAGAATGAGTTTTAAAAATGTCAGATTCGAACTCGGGTCGGTCACGTCAAAAGCTTGCGCTATCCACCTTACACTGTTATGAGCAGGATTTATTTTATAATTTTATCTGGTTCAATCAGACAATGGTGGGCGACTGGGCGGAGTTAATGTAAATGGAATCTGCAGAAAAAAGATGGGCTATTTGCACTTGGTGTAAATTAGACACTCAGTTTAATATATTTAAGTTGCATATTTATAATAATAATTAATAATTCATTACATTTATATAGCGCTTTTCTGGGTACTCAAAGTGCGTTACATGGAAGGGGGGAATCTCCTCAACCACCACATTGAGATTGTTTATTTCACCAATTATCAATCAGATGTTTATTTATGTAAAACAACAGATAAAAGACAAGGAGGCAAATAAAGCAGAAAACTAAAGGATACTCGTTGTAGAGCAGACTTGTGTCATCAATGTTTGTGTTGACACCTTTGCCCAGCGGAACGTCCACTCCATTCAGAGATACAGTAGCTCTTGGGTCCGGAGCAGTTCTTCCCAAACCTTCAGACAGCAAAAACATGGTAAAACATTTGTCAGAAACAAAAAAACAGAACTACAAAATAAGATTTATTTCTAAATGAAGAACCACTGTACCTTTTACACTGTGTTTACCCTTTGGTAACTTTGTAACGTGCGATGCTTTCTTCAGTTCATGCCTTTAGAGTAGAATAAAACTCAAAATCAGATATTTATAGAGCTCTCAGCAACAAATCATAAAAGGGCTTCATTTTTCAAATATCATTTCTCTTCCTATAAGTGGTGACAAACTCTACTGAAAGAAGGAAACTAATACTTTTGAGCAAGAATGCATTAAATTGACAGTAAAGAGATTTATAATGAGACAAAAGAGTTATATTTTAAATAAACTGTTCTTTTGAACTTTCAATTCATCAAAGAATCCTGAAACTAAATGTATCATGGTTCAGACAAAACATACTGTACTGTACATACAAAGTAGTGTTGTCAAAAGTACAGACTTCGGTACCAAGTTGGTACTGAAATTTAAAAAAATGTGACGCTTTGAGCGCTGTTGAGCGGAATCGTAAACACCTGTGATTGGCCATTGTGTTCACGCACTCATCAAATATGTCTGTGATTGGCTACAATGATCAGCGCTAGAGGTCGACCGATTCATCGGTTTTGCCGATATATCGGTGCCAATAGTTGATTGGTGGAACTATCGTTATCGGCAACAATCCACACCGATAGTTTTTCCGGGTTGCGTCCGTTGCTGGAGCGGCTGAGAAGTGTGCGCAGTCATTACACAGTACGAGAGCGCTGAAGAGACTGCTGGCATTATACAGAGCGAGAGCGCCCTCTAGAGCAGTGATTCTCAACTGGTGGGCCGCGGCCCACTAGTGTGAATACCGAATACTAGAATACCGACAATTTTTTAAAATATTTTTTAATTGACAATGACAATTAAATAATTTTAATTGTTATGAATTTATTTGATCAAAAACACTCAAGTCAAGATGCATTATCCAAAAGCTAATTTATGTTTAAATGTCGCAACACCAATCACGTCACAACGTCAGACTGAGAGATCGTTCAAACAGATGCAGTAACATTACGTGATATATGGATCGTTTTTCTTAAAAGAAAAGCAGATGCAGGAGACAGACCTGTGCAAGCAAAGACTTCGAAGTGTGTGGTGAGAAAGTACGACGCTGAATACATTAAATTTGGTTTTATAAGTGCAGGTACTGAGACTAAGCCGAAGGCGCAGTGTGTCGAATGTGGAGAAGTTTTGTCAAATGAGGCGCTAAAACCATCAAAGCTGCAGAGACATTTGAACTCAAAACACAAGGGCTGTGTTGGGAAGCCAACATAATATTTTCTAAGGAAAAAAGGACTTCAGGCTCAACAAAAAGTCATAACATCGTTATCAACTCAATCGAAAGTCACATTAAAAGCTAGCTATATGGTTGCCGCTCGTGTTGCTCGTAGTAAGAAAGCATTTACTTATTTACAGGAACTTATTTTGCCAACTGCTGTGGATAAGTGTAGAGAGTTACTGGGTGATGCAGCTGCAACCAAAATTCAGTCAATACCACTTTCCGATGACACCGTGGCAAGGCGAATTGTTGACATGAGCGATGACATTGAGTGCCAACTCGTGGAACGAATAAAGGCAAGCCCTTATTTTGCCATACAGCTGGACGAGTCGACGGACATAAGCAACGCCGCGTTACTGTTAGTTTTTGTCCGATACTGCATGGACAGTAATCTTTGTGAAGATCTGCTATTTTGCAAAGAACTTCCAACAAGAACAGCGGCAGATAATGTCATGCACTGCCTTGAGTACTTCACTGAAAAAGGTCTTGATTGGAAATACTGCGCAGGTATTTGCACAGACGGCGCGGCTGCTATGACGGGAAAACACCGCGGTGTTGTTAAACAAATCCAAGAGCGAGCGCCAGAAGCAAAGTTGACGCACTGTTTCTTGGACAGAGAAAGTCTTTCAACAAAGCAGATGTCACCAGAACTGCATGAGGTCATGAACATTGCTGTGAAAACTGTTAACTATATTAAGAAAAATGCACTCAACTCAAGGTGTTTTGCAGCTCTGTGTGAACGTCTTGATACCGATCATTTGCAGCTCTTGTACCACAGTAAAATAAGGAGGATTTCAAGAGGATGTGTGATTAATCGTTTTTTTGAACTGAGAAAAGAAGTGCACACATTTTTGGAAGAGCAACGCTCCCCTCTTGCTGAGCATTACACTGATGATAAGTTTTGTGCAAAACTGGCCTACTTATCTGATATATTTGATTAGTTAAATCAGCTGAATGTATCAATGCAAGGCAGAAACAGCACAGTGTTTTTGGTTACAGAGAAAATTGAGGGATTCAAGAAAAAAACTCATTCTTTGGAATAGAAGAGTCAAGGAGGGACGATTTGACATGTTTCCACATCTGAGTGAAACTTTGGAAGCCTCTTCTCATGTGCACATCAAGTGTTATAACCCAGCACTTGTCTCAGTTGTCCAGTTTTTCTCTAGTTGAATTGCAAAAATAATATATATAATACATGTAACATTTACGTAATGTTTGTTTATGTAAGACTATTTTAAACATGCCCATATCGCTAATTGTATTTGATAAAATACACGTACAATATAAATTGGGGTGAATGAACTGTTGAACATTTCTGCTTATGAATAGAGAGAATGTCCCCCTCTTGTGTGTCTGACCTGTTGTTACAGGTATGTTAGCCTGGATGTGAGGATGTATTATTAATTCATTCGTTAAAGGAGTGTTCCCCTTGTGTGTCTGACCCAGTCATTGGTCTGACCTGCCCTGTTAATGTTACAGGAATAAATGGTTACTGAGTAAACCTGCCAAGTCTTTTTTTATACAAGGACAGTTTTCATCTATAGTTGACTTGACCGCATCAGTGGCATAACAGATTAACAGCAGAGTATATCATTGTATG